>CM076673.1:131793099-132303099 GCA_038501925.1 Xenopus petersii | reverse complement strand
CTAGTCTGTGAGTGAGGCTTCATCAAAATACAGTGAACTGTGATTTAAATTGGTTGCTTGTAAGTGAAAATATGGCTGGTTGATCCCTTTTAGATGCTTGTCATTGCTTAATGGAGAACTATTGCTTAAAGGGGTGGTTCACTTTTAAGTTAACTTTTAGTATGTTATAGAATGGCCAGTTCTAAGCAACTTTTCAGTTGGTGTTTATTATTTATTTTTTATCGTTTTTTAAAATTATATGCTATCATCTTCTCTTTCCATATTTCAAATGGCGGTCACTGGCCCTATCTAAGAAACAAATGCGCTGTAAAGCTACAAATTAGGAAAGGATACAAATTATTTATCATTCTCTACATCATACTAAAAGTTAACTCAAAGGTGAACAACCCCTTTAACCAAAGTAGGGCAGAAATGTTGTATGTTGTATTTTGGGCTTCTATACCAGACAAAGGCAACCACAGCCTTAGAGCAGGGCTGTGGTGAAGATCTGTGCCTTCAAAGATGCCCCAGTAGCTCCCTATCTTTTTTTTCTCCTGATTCTCTGCACATGCTCAGGGACTGACTCACAATATGATAGATAGATAGCTGCTCAAAGCACACTGAGCATGTGCATGTCACAGACACTTCTAACACAATCCAAGATGGAAAATGCCTGCGACGACTGAAGGTCTGGATCATTAACACTATATAGATGCTGAACCTTTCGACTGGTTCAATAAGTTCAGTATATAATATATGCCATTTTTAGCCTTATTCATATTTAGGGGTTGGTTCTCCTTTAGCCTGTATTTCTCTTTTGGCAGTTGCTCAACCCAAAGGCAAATTGTGGCTGTCTAATCTGGTTATCCATGTTTGCCGCAAGATGTCATGTGATCCCATTGACTGACACGTGGGACAGTTTACTAGTTTGTTGGTTTGCTTCACAATCCCCCCCGTGTGCCAGCATTACTTAGTGACTATATTCTGTTTATGTGAATATGAAGGAGCCTCTGCTCTCTGACAACGCCTTCATACTATAACAGTGCATCTCCTGTTGGTCATATTTGAAATGCTATAGTTGAATTCCACAGCTTTCTGGGAGCAGTCTGGGCATGAATGGTGCTCATTAGGAGCAGCATGATTTGTAAAAGTTTTACATGCAACAGTGAGATTTGTTTTAACCCTTTAAATGCCACAGATCGTAGAATCTACGTTCTGTGGCAAAGGTACTTGAAATGCCACAGAACGTAGATTCTACGTTCTGCAGCACTTCCGGGTTCAGAAGCGGAGGAGCGGCTGTTAGAGCCGCTCGCTCCGTTCCTGCTCGATCCCCTGCCCCTAGGCAACGAGCAGAGCAGGGGATCGAGTGGCCCCTGGGGCGCGATCGCCCAGGGGCCCAAAAACAGCAGCAGGCACGTGTTACTTACGTGTCCTGCTGCTGCAGCCTGCACCGGATCGTCGATCTCCGCCCCCACAGCACACAGACAGGAACCACGACGCAGAGGTCTTCCAGGGAGTCTTCCTGATCGCCTGCAACAGTCTCCAGCGATTTTTTCAGGTTAGTGCAACAATTACACACACAAACACACCAACACACACTTATTACAGTAATACACACTTAGATTCACACTTACACACACTTACACATACTTTTTGGGGATTGGGGGGGTCACTTACACTCACTGCACTTACACACATGTGCACACGCACACACGCGCACATAACATGTAATTTACCATTTGTACACACGCACACGCACATACATGGCATTGTGGCTTTTTTTTTTTTTTTCTTATCGCATCGTCTCTTTTTTTGGCTGAAAAAAATGTTTTATTGCCATTACGAATAGCGTATTCGCTAACCGTACTGTGCAATATCTTTTTTATGTTATTTCGGTGATTATATTGCAATTTTGGGTATTTTGGTGCATTTTTAGCCATTTTATTGAATTTTTAGCCATTTTATTGCATTTTCAGCTCTGCGTATGTTGTGTTCACTTGTTTCTAGCCGTATAACCTGTTTGGCCCAGCTAAAATATTGAAACTGTGATTCTGACGGCCGATAACACTAGTCTGGAAAAAAAACATTGATTTTTGTGGTTTTATTGGATTTTTTTGCATTTCACTCTTTACTGCCTTATTTTGTTTTGCCTTGTAAATTTTATCTACTTTATATCCATTTGGGGGTCTCTGTGCGCCACATAGTTTGGTATATCTATGCATATTGGGCATCAAAGTGTTCAGTAGACCCCTGGCGTTCATATTTAGGATGTTTTATGCTGATACGTTACGAAATGTGGGGCATATAATGGGGTAAAATTCAAGCTTTGTGACGATTTTCAGAAATTTGATAAAAACCGTTATGTTCAGCATTGCTTTGCAGTTTGGCAGTTTGCAGTAGAAACACTTATTTACCCATATTGGATTCGTCAGAATGTGTACTTTCTGAAAATATATGGTTTTCTGGGGTCTCTGTACTGTTAGGGGGGTCTAATGTCACATAATACACACACCAGGTGCTCATATTGCAGCAGCCAGCGCGTCAGCCGTGAAAATGTATATACACTATTGTCATTTGGGGGTCTCTGTGCGCCACATAGTTTGGTATATCTATGCATATTGGGCATCAAAGTGTTCAGTAGACCCCATGCGTTCATATTTAGGATGTTTTATGCTGATACGTTACGAAATGTGGGGCATATAATGGGGTAAAATTCAAGCTTTGTGACGATTTTCAGAAATTTGATAAAAACCGTTATGTTCAGCATTGCTTTGCAGTTTGGCAGTTTGCAGTAGAAACACTTATTTACCCATATTGGATTCGTCAGAATGTGTACTTTCTGAAAATATATGGTTTTCTGGGGTCTCTGTACTGTTAGGGGGGTCTAATGTCGCATAATACACACACCAGGTGCTCATATTGCAGCAGCCAGCGCGTCAGCCATGAAAATGTATATACACTATTGTCATTTGGGGGTCTCTGTGCGCCACATAGTTTGGTATATCTATGCATATTGGGCATCAAAGTGTTCAGTAGACCCCTGGCGTTCATATTTAGGATGTTTTATGCTGATACGTTACGAAATGTGGGGCATATAATGGGGTAAAATTCAAGCTTTGTGACGATTTTCAGAAATTTGATAAAAACCGTTATGTTCAGCATTGCTTTGCAGTTTGGCAGTTTGCAGTAGAAACACTTATTTACCCATATTGGATTCGTCAGAATGTGTACTTTCTGAAAATATATGGTTTTCTGGGGTCTCTGTACTGTTAGGGGGGTCTAATGTCGCATAATACACACACCAGGTGCTCATATTGCAGCAGCCAGTGCGTCAGCCGTGAAAATGTATATACACTATTGTCATTTGGGGGTCTCTGTGCGCCACATAGTTTGGTATATCTATGCATATTGGGCATCAAAGTGTTAAGTAGACCCCTGGCGTTCATATTTAGGATGTTTTATGCTGATACGTTACGAAATGTGGGGCATATAATGGGGTAAAATTCAAGCTTTGTGACGATTTTCAGAAATTTGATAAAAACCGTTATGTTCAGCATTGCTTTGCAGTTTGGCAGTTTGCAGTAGAAACACTTATTTACCCATATTGGATTCGTCAGAATGTGTACTTTCTGAAAATATATGGTTTTCTGGGGTCTCTGTACTGTTAGGGGGGTCTAATGTCGCATAATACACACACCAGGTGCTCATATTGCAGCAGCCAGCGCGTCAGCCGTGAAAATGTATATACACTATTGTCATTTGGGGGTCTCTGTGCGCCACATAGTTTGGTATATCTATGCATATTGGGCATCAAAGTGTTCAGTAGACCCCTGGCGTTCATATTTAGGATGTTTTATGCTGATACGTTACGAAATGTGGGGCATATAATGGGGTAAAATTCAAGCTTTGTGACGATTTTCAGAAATTTGATAAAAACCGTTATGTTCAGCATTGCTTTGCAGTTTGGCAGTTTGCAGTAGAAACACTTATTTACCCATATTGGATTCGTCAGAATGTGTACTTTCTGAAAATATATGGTTTTCTGGGGTCTCTGTACTGTTAGGGGGGTCTAATGTCGCATAATACACACACCAGGTGCTCATATTGCAGCAGCCAGCGCGTCAGCCGTGAAAATGTATATACACTATTGTCATTTGGGGGTCTCTGTGCGCCACATAGTTTGGTATATCTATGCATATTGGGCATCAAAGTGTTCAGTAGACCCCTGGCGTTCATATTTAGGATGTTTTATGCTGATACGTTACGAAATGTGGGGCATATAATGGGGTAAAATTCAAGCTTTGTGACGATTTTCAGAAATTTGATAAAAACCGTTATGTTCAGCATTGCTTTGCAGTTTGGCAGTTTGCAGTAGAAACACTTATTTACCCATATTGGATTCTTCAGAATGTGTACTTTCTGAAAATATATGGTTTTCTGGGGTCTCTGTACTGTTAGGGGGGTCTAATGTCGCATAATACACACACCAGGTGCTCATATTGCAGCAGCCAGCGCGTCAGCCATGAAAATGTATATACACTATTGTCATTTGGGGGTCTCTGTGCGCCACATAGTTTGGTATATCTATGCATATTGGGCATCAAAGTGTTCAGTAGACCCCTGGCATTCATATTTAGGATGTTTTATGCTGATACGTTACGAAATGTGGGGCATATAATGGGGTAAAATTCAAGCTTTGTGACGATTTTCAGAAATTTGATAAAAACCGTTATGTTCAGCATTGCTTTGCAGTTTGGCAGTTTGCAGTAGAAACACTTATTTACCCATATTGGATTCGTCAGAATGTGTACTTTCTGAAAATATATGGTTTTCTGGGGTCTCTGTACTGTTAGGGGGGTCTAATGTCGCATAATACACACACCAGGTGCTCATATTGCAGCAGCCAGCGCGTCAGCCGTGAAAATGTATATACACTATTGTCATTTGGGGGTCTCTGTGCGCCACATAGTTTGGTATATCTATGCATATTGGGCATCAAAGTGTTCAGTAGACCCTTGGCGTTCATATTTAGGATGTTTTATGCTGATACATTACGAAATGTGGGGCATATAATGGGGTAAAATTCAAGCTTTGTGACGATTTTCAGAAATTTGATAAAAACCGTTATGTTCAGCATTGCTTTGCAGTTTGGCAGTTTGCAGTAGAAACACTTATTTACCCATATTGGATTCGTCAGAATGTGTACTTTCTGAAAATATATGGTTTTCTGGGGTCTCTGTACTGTTAGGGGGGTCTAATGTCGCATAATACACACTCCAGGTGCTCATATTGCAGCAGCCAGAGCGTCAGCCGTGAAAATGTATATACACTATTGTCATTTGGGGGTCTCTGTGCGCCACATAGTTTGGTATATCTATGCATATTGGGCATCAAAGTGTTCAGTAGACCCCTGGCGTTCATATTTAGGATGTTTTATGCTGATACGTTACGAAATGTGGGGCATATAATGGGGTAAAATTCAAGCTTTGTGACGATTTTCAGAAATTTGATAAAAACCGTTATGTTCAGCATTGCTTTGCTGTTTGGCAGTTTGCAGTAGAAACACTTATTTACCCATATTGGATTCGTCAGAATGTGTACTTTCTGAAAATATATGGTTTTCTGGGGTCTCTGTACTGTTAGGGGGGTCTAATGTCGCATAATACACACACCAGGTGCTCATATTGCAGCAGCCAGCGCGTCAGCCATGAAAATGTATATACACTATTGTCATTTGGGGGTCTCTGTGCGCCACATAGTTTGGTATATCTATGCATACTGGGCATCAAAGTGTTCAGTAGACCCCTGGCGTTCATATTTAGGATGTTTTATGCTGATACGTTACGAAATGTGTGGCATATAATGGGGTAGAATTCAAGCTTTGTGACGATTTTCAGAAGTTTGATAAAAACCGTTATGTTCAGCATTGCTTTGCAGTTTGGGAGTTTGCAGTAGAAACACTTATTTACCCATATTGGATTCGTCAGAATGTGTACTTTCTGAAAATATATGGTTTTCTGGGGTCTCTGTACTGTTAGGGGGGTCTAATGTCGCATAATACACACTCCAGGTGCTCATATTGCAGCAGTCAGAGCGTCAGCCGTGAAAATGTCTATACATATTGTCATTTGGGGGTCTCTGTGCGCCACATAGTTTGGTATATCTATGCACATTGGGCATCAAACTGTTTAGTAGACCCATATGTTTATATTTAGGATGCTTTATGCTGGTAATGATACATGGACAATACGATGCTGGAAAGTTGAAGCTTTGAGGCAATTTCCAGATATTTCACCAAAACCGCCAAATTTGGGAAAGCCTTGCGACTCAGTAGTTTGGAGCAATAAGGCATGGGTACCCATTTTAGATTCGGTAGAATGTGTACTTTCCAAAAATGTATGGGTTTGGGGGGTAAACATATATTTCTGTGTTTTTACCCCACAAAAATGCAGTCAATGTGTTGATTTTTCATTAGATGAAGTTACCCATGGGACTGTTTGTATGCGCTAACTTCATTTTGGGGCCTCTAAATGCCAGATACTTTGGTAAACCTATGAACAATGGCCACCAAACTGTTCGGAGTAACCCTGGCAATCATATTTAGGGTGCTTTTTCTTAGTACGTAATGACACATGGGTGATATGGTGCTGGGAAGTTGAAGCTTTGAGGCAATTTTCAGATATTTCACCAAAACCGACAACTTTGGGAAAGCCTTGCGACTCAGTAGTTTGGAGCAATAAGGCATGGGTACCCATTTTAGATTCGGTAGAATGTGTACTTTGCAAAAATGTATGGGTTTGGGGGGTAAACATATATTTCTGTGTTTTTACCCCACAAAAATGCAGTCAATTTGTTGATCTTTCATTAGCTGAAGTTACCCACGGGACTGTTTGTATGCGCTAACTTCATTTTGGGGCCTCTAAATGCCAGATACTTTGGTAAACCTATGAACAATGGCCACCAAACTGTTCGGAGGAACCCTGGCAATCATATTTAGGGTGCTTTTTCTTAGTACGTAATGACACATGGGTGATATGGTGCTGGGAAGTTGAAGCTTTGAGGCAATTTTCAGATATTTCACCAAAACCGACAACTTTGGGAAAGCCTTGCGACTCAGTAGTTTGGAGCAGAAAGGCATGGGTACCCATTTTAGATTCAGTAGAATGTGTACTTTCCAAAAATATATGGGTTTGGGGGGTAAACATATATTTCTGTGTTTTTACCCCACAAAAATGCAGTCAATGTGTTGATTTTTCATTAGCTGAAGTTACCCACGGGACTGTTTGTATGCGCTAACTTCATTTTGGGGCCTCTAAATGCCAGTTACTTAGGTAAACCTATGAACAATGGCCACCAAACTGTTCGGAGGAACCCTGGCAATCATATTTAGGGTACTTTTTCTTAGTATGTAATGACACATGGGTGATATGTTGCTGGGATGTTGAAGCTTTGAGGCAATTTTCAGATATTTCACCAAAACCGACAACTTTGGGAAAGCCTTGCGACTCAGTAGTTTGGAGCAATAAGGCATGGGTACCCATTTTAGATTCGGTAGAATGTGTACTTTCCAAAAATGTATGGGTTTGGGGGGTAAACATATATTTCTGTGTTTTTACCCCACAAAAATGCAGTCAATGTGTTGATTTTTCATTAGCTGAAGTTACCCACGGGACTGTTTGTATGCGCTAACTTCATTTTGGGGCCTCTAAATGCCAGATACTTTGGTAAACCTATGAACAATGGCCACCAAACTGTTCGGAGGAACCCTGGCAATCATATTTAGGGTGCTTTTTCTTAGTACGTAATGACACATGGGTGATATGGTGCTGGGAAGTTGAAGCTTTGAGGCAATTTTCAGATATTTCACCAAAACCGACAACTTTGGGAAAGCCTTGCGACTCAGTAGTTTGGAGCAGAAAGGCATGGGTACCCATTTTAGATTCAGTAGAATGTGTACTTTCCAAAAATGTATGGGTTTGGGGGGTAAACATATATTTCTGTGTTTTTACCCCACAAAAATGCAGTCAATGTGTTGATTTTTCATTAGATGAAGTTACCCACAGGACTATTTGTATGCGCTAACTTCATTTTGAGGCCTCTAAATGCCAGATACTTTGATAAACCTATGAACAATGGCCACCAAACTGTTTGGAGGAACCCTGGCAATCATATTTAGGGTGCTTTTTCTTGGTGCGTAACGATACATGGGTGATATGGTGCTGGGAAGTTGAAGCTTTGAGGCAATTTTCAGATATTTCACCAAAACCGACAACTTTGGGAAAGCCTTGCGACTCAGTAGTTTGGAGCAATAAGGCATGGGTACCCATTTTAGATTCGGTAGAATGTGTACTTTCCAAAAATGTATGGGTTTGGGGGGTAAACATATATTTCTGTGTTTTTACCCCACAAAAATGCAGTCAATGTGTTGATTTTTCATTAGCTGAAGTTACCCACGGGACTGTTTGTATGCGCTAACTTCATTTTGGGGCCTCTAAATGCCAGATACTTTGGTAAACCTATGAACAATGGCCACCAAACTGTTCGGAGGAACCCTGGCAATCATATTTAGGGTGCTTTTTCTTAGTACGTAATGACACATGGGTGATATGGTGCTGGGAAGTTGAAGCTTTGAGGCAATTTTCAGATATTTCACCAAAACCGACAACTTTGGGAAAGCCTTGCGACTCAGTAGTTTGGAGCAATAAGGCATGGGTACCCATTGTAGATTCGGTAGAATGTGTACTTTCCAAAAATGTATGGGTTTGGGGGGTAAACATATATTTCTGTGTTTTTACCCCACAAAAATGCAGTCAATGTGTTGATTTTTCATTAGCTGAAGTTACCCACGGGACTGTTTGTATGCGCTAACTTCATTTTGGGGCCTCTAAATGCCAGATACTTTGGTAAACCTATGAACAATGGCCACCAAACTGTTCGGAGTAACCCTGGCAATCATATTTAGGGTGCTTTTTCTTAGTACGTAATGACACATGGGTGATATGGTGCTGGGAAGTTGAAGCTTTGAGGCAATTTTCAGATATTTCACCAAAACCGACAACTTTGGGAAAGCCTTGCGACTCAGTAGTTTGGAGCAATAAGGCATGGGTACCCATTTTAGATTCGGTAGAATGTGTACTTTCCAAAAATGTATGGGTTTGGGGGGTAAACATATATTTCTGTGTTTTTACCCCACAAAAATGCAGTCAATTTGTTGATTTTTCATTAGCTGAAGTTACCCACGGGACTGTTTGTATGCGCTAACTTCATTTTGGGGCCTCTAAATGCCAGATACTTTGGTAAACCTATGAACAATGGCCACCAAACTGTTCGGAGGAACCCTGGCAATCATATTTAGGGTGCTTTTTCTTAGTACGTAATGACACATGGGTGATATGGTGCTGGGAAGTTGAAGCTTTGAGGCAATTTTCAGATATTTCACCAAAACCGACAACTTTGGGAAAGCCTTGCGACTCAGTAGTTTGGAGCAGAAAGGCATGGGTACCCATTTTAGATTCAGTAGAATGTGTACTTTCCAAAAATGTATGGGTTTGGGGGGTAAACATATATTTCTGTGTTTTTACCCCACAAAAATGCAGTCAATGTGTTGATTTCTCAGTAGCTGAAGTAAAGTCCTGAACAATTTGGATGTTCTAACTACATATTGGTGTCTCTAAATGCCAGATACTTTGGTAAACCTATGCATAATGGGTATCAAATTGTTCAGTGGACCCCTGGCAATCATATTTCAGGTGCTTTTTCTTGGTACCTAATATAGTTTGGGATATGCGGAGCAGCAAAATAAAACCTTTGAAATGATTTTTCAGAATTTTGAATTTTTTGTTGAAAAACCGCTATGTTCAGACAAGCTTTTATGTTTGGTAGTTGGGAGTAGAGAGACATAGTTACCAATTTTGTAATCGGCAGAATGTGTACTTTTCAAAAATGTATGGTTTTCTGGGGTAAACCTACGGTTTCAGGATTTTTTGCCTTGGAATCTAAAGCATGCCGTTTTCTGCCTTGGTGCTTTCAAAATTTGGTAATATACTGCCGGGAGTTTTTGCTGTACAGAAATCCTAAATCTCCCTAAAACTATACATATCTGGTATTGGCACGTTCAAGAGACATAAGGCTTTCCAAATCAGTTGGATTTTCATCCGTAAAATGAAATATTTTTCTGGTATAAATTGATATACGATGAAAAATGGTAATTTTTCATTTTTTTTTGGTATTTAGCACTATAAATTTTTTTGCACAGGTGTAAATACATGAAAACTCAGGCAGATTTAGAAAGCTCAGTTTCTACCGAAAAAAACAATGTATAGTTTTCTTAGGTAAACTATAGGTTTCCCCTCAGAAAATGCCCCTAAAGTGAGAGAGCACAAAATGTTTCAAAAACGGCTGGCATTTCGCGTAACCAAAATGTGAAATTCTGCTGGCACTTAAAAGGTTAAAGGAGCATGTGGCCATGGTAAAGTGAAATATTTGTTATTGTTCACCTGCCTGCCTGTGGAGATAGCTTCAGTATAACAATGGGCAGTTGCTGATAGATTCCCGGAAAGGTGTGCTCTTATGTTCCAGTTGCTGGTTTGAAAGGTGAGTGAGAAATCCATAAATTCTGTCATCACTTCAAAGTGGTCACATCGCCTTTCCTTGACACCTTGTTGGTCTATGTGGGGGCCTTCCAAATATTTAAAAATCAGCCAGATATCCGTCAGGTTTGAAAATCCTACTTGGGGTTGCCACCTGTCCGTATTTCACACAGACAACGCAGTATTTGGAAGGACTGTATGAATGAAACCTTCCTGTGCATTTTTTTTCCATTTCCAAATTAGGAAATCTGGACAGGACATTGAAAATAATGACTGCCGATCAGCTGATCGCCATTTCACCAGTACCACCTCCAACATCATCTGCCCCGCCTCCAACACCATCTGCCCGCCACCCTGCCTGTTTTCCGGCCCCAGAAAAGGTGGCAACTCTAATCCCACTGAGTTGCTTAAATCTTGGCAGGCTGAGAATTATTTACTGCATTTATTTTCTAATTATTTAGCTTTTTTTCAGCAGCTCTCCAGTTTACAGAATCTTGTTGCCAGGGTCCAAATTACCCTAGCAATCATGCATTGATTTGTATATGAGATTGGCATATGAATAGGAGAGGGCCTGTATAAAATAATGAGTAATGGTGGCCATAAACAGGCCGATAAAAGTTGCCAACAGATCGAGTCGGCAGCTTATTGGCCCAAGTAGGATGCCCTCCCACGGGCTTCCCCGTTTAATACCTGACCAATAGTTGGCCAGATTTCGATTGGGCAGGGCAAAAAATCCAGCTGGATCACGGACCACAGGGTCAGACTGGAGCCATAAAGGCCCACCAGGACTGCAAAACAAGGGCCCTCCTTGCAGTCCCCGGGGGCCCCCTCTCAACTTTAAAGTTCAAAGCACGTGAGCGAACGCAACGTGCAAAAGACGCACCGTACACACGCTGTGGAGCCAGGTGTCCTTAATGGGCAGCCAAGGGAGCAAGCCAGGGGAACAGGCCTCAGCCAATGTGGGCCCAAAAAGCGTGGGGAATAGCGGGTTTTTTCCCGCCAGGGTGCCCCGCCGACCCTGGCGGACTGCATCTGTTAGTTGAAGCGGCCCCATGATCCGACCGCCCATATTCCACCCATGCCAAACGAGCCGATCTCTCTGTGTATGGCCACCTTAATAAAAAGTGGCAAATATGTAGCCATGCAGAGCAATTGTTTTTTGAAGTGGTCAGTGACCCTCATTTGATAGCTGGAAAGAGTCAGAAGTCGTCAAATAATTTTAAAAGTTATAAAAAAGGAAAAATGAAGACCAATTAAAAGTTGCTTAGCGTTAGCAATTCTATAACAAACTGAAAGGTGAACCACCCGATTTAAGGTATGGAGATTCAAATTACAGAAAGATCCCTTATGCAGACAGCTTCAGGTTCTAAGCAAAATTGATAACCGGTCTCATACCTGCATTGTGAACAAAGACATGTACGGTAATACAAGTTTCATCTCATGGAAACTTTATAAATATAATAAATTAACAATTGTGTGCCATTTCTGACCTTTTTTCTATCTACATGAAGGCTTTATGTCAGTCATATACATGTAATACATGTGTGAAGGGAGCACACACCAGAACAATAAAATGTGGTTTATCTTCTCCTGGGTGAAGGTACAGCAGTGAATGGGTACTCTTATCCTATTGTGCTATCGGCAAAGGACACCCACTCAAACAGGGACCAGACAGAATTTATGGAAAGCTCCAATAAAGGTCTAATTTATGGCTATCGCTTTTTATTCAAGATTGATAAATGGGAGTATAGTTTCCACTAAATTTGTAACATTTGACCCTGCATTATCTGGTGGAATACCAACTAAAAGGCAGTTTGTAGGTATGTTATTACTAGATACATGATGGGAGACTTTTTCTAAAATGCTGTATTTTCCCTTTAAAATAGTACAAAAGCAATCATTATTCCTGACATGATATGACCCCTTTCACTATAATGTATTCTGCTAACTGCCGCTTTATAAATATGAAATGTCTAAGCAAAAAGCTTAGTCATTACCCCATGACACTGAATGGTCTCTGGTTCACCTCAGCATTAGCAAGTCTTAGCTGGTTGGTACTTGGAGTGTATGTTTTCTGCTGGCTAACCTGAAGTTGGTTAATAATTAGTCATGCAGTGCCAAGCCTGTATCACATGATACATTGTTTATCCAAGGAGGGGTGCCGTTAGCACTGCTATAAAAATTGCACTAATAGTTTTGCTTTATTTATGCATAGAGCAGTGTATTTGCAAAGGTTCCAAGTCATGCTATACATGCATATATTTTTCTTAAAATCAAATACAGGTATGGGATACGTTATCTGGAAACCCATTATCCAGAAAGCTCCACATTACGGAAAGGCCATCTCCCATAGACTCAATTTTATCCAAATAATTCAAATTTTTAAAAATGATTTCCTGTTTCTTTGTAATATTAAAACAGTACCTTGTACTTGACCCAAACTAAGATATAATTAATCCTTATTGGAAGCAAAGCCAGCCTATTTGGTTTATTTTGTGTTTTTTTACATGATTTTCTAGTAGACTTAAGGTATAAAGATCGAAATTACGGAAAGACCCGTTATCTGGAAAACACCAGGTACCGTGTATTCTGGATAACAGGTCCCATACCTGTACATGTTTCAAAGTGGATCCAGTATGAGACAATATGCTTGCACTCTTCTCTAATTTTCTATAGGGAAGTGGGTTTACAATTTGTAGATTGACTTGATTATTCAGATATCTGCAAATGTAAATATAAGCCCCCACTAAACTGTTGATGGCACATCTCTTTTCTCATATTTATTCTCGTATTATTCTGTATATTCCTTTAAAATGACAGTGCTGTTAGCTGCAGTAAAGCTGAAAGGGAAGCACTGTGCCAGGGGGCTGCAACTGACTCGGTGCATTGCTGTGACAGGCCTTACATATTGCTATTGTTTATTGTTTGTTAAAGAAATCATGCTACATGCATAAAGATTTATTGTGGATTGATTCATTGCATGATATAAAATATATAATAATAATCATATATATTTTCCTTATTAGCTGTCCAGGAGTTCTCGTAGAAATGAGTACTTGTGTTGTGTGTGGCATGTGTGGTGGGGTAAACTATAGTTATGTTGTAAAATGACTGTTCTAAAAAACAAAGAAACAGGGGTGTAACTTTTGTGTAATACATATGTGCCCTAGGCACCAGATCGCTACCTGTTTCTTAGGTGCCTAGCTATTCCATGGCATTGGGTTTAGTGGGGACTGGGGGGTAGCTTTAGGGGGCCAGCCCACAGATGCTTGTGTGTGTGTGTGTATGTGTATATATATATATATATATATATATATATATATATATATATATATATATATATATATATATATATATATATATATATATATATATATATATATATTAGGGATGCACCGAATCCACTATTTTGGATTCGGCCGAACCCCCGAATCCTTCACAAAAGATTCGGCCGAATACCGAACCGAATCCGAACCCTAATTTGCATATGTAAATTAGGGGTGGGAAGGGGAAAACATTTTTTACTTCCTTGTTTTCTGACAAAACGTCACGCAATTTCCCTCCCCGCCCCTAATTTGCATATGCAAATTAGGATTCGGATTCGGTTCGGCCAGGCAGAAGGATTCGGCCGAATCCGAATCCTGCTGAAAAAGGCCGAATCCTGGCCGAATCCCGAACCGAATCCTGGATTCGGTGCATCCCTAATATATATATATATATATATATATATATATATATATATATATATATATATATATATAGCCCACAGATGCTTGTATGTATGTGTGTGTATATATATATATATATACGATAAAGGATCAGCACACTCATTTGTAGATCAATCAAACGTGCTTTTATTTAACACAGCATTGTGTCCAACGTTTCGGTCCTTGATAAAGGTCCTTGATAAAGGTCCCCAAGTGGGACCGAAACGTTGGACACAATGCTGTGTTAAATAAAAGCACGTTTGATTGATCTACAAATGAGTGTGCTGATCCTTTATCGTATATAATACAACACTTGATCGTGCACCTCAGCAAACCAAGAGAAAAGAGTGCGGACACCCATGGGACTTGTGTGTGTGTGTGTGTATATATATATATATATATATATATATATATATATATATATATATATATATATATATATATATATATATATATATATATATATATATATATATATATATAGGTATAGGATCCCTTATGCGGAAACCCGATATCCAGAAAGCTCCGAATTACGGAATGGCTGCCTCCCATAGACGCCATGTTATCCAAATAATCCAAATTTTTAAAAATTATTTCCTTTTTCTCTGTAATAATTAAACCGTAGCTTATACTTGATCCCAACTAAGATATAATTAATCCTTATTGGAAGCAAAACCAGCCTATTGGGTTTATTTAATGTTTAAATGAATTTCTAGTAGACATAAGGCATGAAGACCCAAATTACGGAAAGATCTGTTATCCGGAAACCCCCAGATCCCGAGCATTCTGGATAACAGGTTCCATACCTGTATGTATGTATGTGTGTGTATATATATATATATATATATATATATATATATATATATATATATATATAGTGCAAGAGTCCTCTGCACTCAACCCATATATATGGTATATATATACATATCTCCCAACATTTTGGAAATAGAAAGAGGAACAAAAAGATTTGGTGCACATAGCGTGTGAAATTTTTTTGACCACACCATTTTTGTGGCCACACCCCCATGTTAATTTTTCCAAAATTTAGCAGGCTATGAAAGTTTGAACTCATTTCTGTGGTTTTTATGTGTTATTACAGTTTTGCAAATCAAGGTGAATTACCCTTTAAGCTGCAAGTCACCGTTTCCCCAAGAGACTTGCTTATCTTAAATTGTTACAATTGCTTCTTTGCTTATCTTACATTTTTAGAAAAGTATCTATGTGCACCTGGGGAGTGTTCTGGGCTCTCTACCAAAAGCCAAGTAAGTTAGAAACTTTGTATCTTTTTCTGGCTGTTCAGTACAGGAGATCAAAGAGAAAGTCGGGGCATTTCAGTAACAAACCCGGATCTGCGGGTTGAGCTGTATTTGTGGCTAAATCACACAGTGGAGCTAAGAGGGAGAGATAAAGCAGCAGCACTCCGGTATCGTTGAAAAAGTGATATACTTTATTCAAATGCCATAGGCAACGTTTCGGGCTACGCAGGCCCTTTGTCAAGGCTTGACAAAGGGCCTGCGTAGCCCGAAACGTTGAGTATGGCATTTTGAGTAAAGTTTTTCACTTTTTCAACGATAACCGGAGTGCTGCTGCTTTATTTGATATAAGCATACTTTGCCCTGGCAGGAGGTATGGCTTGCACCTGGGGCTGCAAGGAGCCTAATCGAGTTTTGAAGCACACTTCAACTACATTAAGTGGGAGAGATGGCACTTCTTTTTGATTGGCGCAGTTAGCAATCTCTACTACCATGTATGTACTGGTTACCAAAGGAGGGATGATGGTCAGAAGTCCAGTATCACACTGGACAGAAATAAGCCCCGATTGTGCTCACACTGTAGTGAAACTGTAATCTCTCAAAATAATCCTATGTTTTTTATTTGATCTGGAATGGAAAACAGTGACAGGCATGTGATGTTCTGAATAAAATGACAGGCTATCATATGTATGTCATGTTTATCCAATTATCTGTTATGATACTCGTGCAACTACCCTGAACTGAAACTTCTTTGCCAGCCGTGTCATGAATCTGCAGTATTTTGCCTCTCACAGAAATTTTCTGTGGAAAATCCTGTAGGTTAGGTCTCACAATGATAGGGGGGGAAAAACCCACTTTCCTTTTTTTTTTTAACCATTTAAATTCCCTTATGAATCTTTGATTAGCTGTTACCTTTACATGAGATTTTGTGTGGGTGAAAATAAATGTGGGTAAAATGAAGAATGTAGAGGTACTAAAATAGGGACTATATGGTTCATAAATGTGTGACTTGTATGTATATGAGATCCTATAAGGTATATTATTTTCCTCCCAGAAAGATGGCCAGCCACTGTAAACTGGTTTACAAATTGGTTACTGCACAAATAATTGTATCCTGATGAAGGGTGGGCGAAACATTGATGTTTGGTGGCTGAATAAAAGGGGATATTCCCCGACTGCATTAATCAGCGTGTGTGCGGATCCGTTTCTTATACACATCAGCCACTGTAAACAACCTTTAGCACTGCACATATACAGGAGGTAGATTTTACCCAAGTTCATTAACATTATTTACCATACTAGTTAATGAATATACACTAAGGACATCAACTGACTGATGTTTTTCTATACTGTACTTCATATCCCAGCATTACGGGGCAGTTGCAGTTAATCACCTTGCCCCTAGATATGTCTGTGACTGCTATTAACCTTCACTGGGTGAGTGTCTCCTACTTCTACATTGACTTGTGGCTGCTATTAAACTTTGTGAATAGTTGTTGAGCCATCACATGCATTACAGTGAAGGCCACATGACCGCTTGACTTATTGTTAGCAAATGGTGCATTTACCATAACACGGTTTATGATATTCATTAGCTTAGTGTTTTCACAAAATTTGATTTGTCAAATTTTCTTTGGTGCTAAAGTAGTAGAACTGACCAGTTTTGCTTCCACGATTCATCCTGCTTACAGTTGCATGTTAAGACCCATTCATTAAAGGTAATTGTGTTGAAATGCACACTTGCACTTCAATATAGTTGCAAATCCAACACTGTTAAGCCTATTAATGCAGTGGAACCATGGAGCTACAGCCTGGTCCAGAAGTTTCCTTCGCACCCTGTGTCATTAGATGCAATGCTGTTGCATGATTGCATAGGTATAGGGCAAGTATGACACTAATGTGCACCAGAGATACTGGAGATGTGGACTTAAGCACAGTTTTGTTAATGTGTTAATTTTGCTGTATCGCCTGCAGTTGCATCAGCTTTTCATTTGCTTCAGGCACAAGGATGCTGGAATTTTAAAGAAAAAACACTGCCTTATGGGGAAAAACAGGGTGATTGTGCTCATTTAAAAAGAAAATATGCCTCATATGGATGTTAGGCTAGATCTACGGTACTTGGTTGGCAACAACCAGCAGCGTCTCTGCTGTCTCCTCTAACCTGCTTGACGCTTATTCTCTCTGGCATCCAGTTGAGTCAAGGGGAGCTGCATCCGCTAGTCCAGAGAGCACTATAGCGCTTTCTGCACCACAAGAGTCAAATCGTAATTTCAAAAGATTCTTATTGTTGCTCTTGTGTATTTGTGGTGCATCTACAGTGGTTGCTTAGTTCTAGCCGTCTTGTGTATTGGTATGGGAGCACAAAGTTTAAATAATTATATGTTTATACAACATGAACATGGTTTCTAACAACGCATTACAGGGGGCAAACATAGATATAATGCTCCATAAGTTTCATGAGTTGTGCAGGATTCCAAGAAATTGAGGCGGCAATATCATGCCAATAAGCAGTATTGGCATGATTGCAGTGGAAGTTCCTTATTGTACAGCAGTTGCCAAATTACATTCTGTCACATGTAGCTTGTGTAAGGAGGGAATGTTACATCTTTAAGAATTGAGGATTTATCTCAACAGGCTTCACATTGACACTTACTGGGGATATTCTATCTTGAAACATATTGCTTTTACTCAATGCAACATAATCATACATATATTTTCTTCATCTGTACAGCTTATCCTGCAGTTTGGCAAGTGCAAAACAGATCAATATTGCTTTGCTTGCTATATTGGGAGGAATCTTTCTAACTGCATCAACTATAATTTATTGTTGTAGCACACTATGTAAACCAAAGGGAAACCACTAATCATTCACAGTTCCAAGAAGCAAAACTGAGAAAATATTAAATATGTATAAAGGGCCAATGGAAATGTCACACAGTGTTTTATCTCCAGTATATTTCCACTAGTGAGAGAAAGCTCAGAGTCTCCTATGCCACCTTCTATTGAGTTAAATTGAATCCTCCTAACACTGCGACAGAGGAACAGCCTAATGTGCCACGAGTTTAAAATGTATATATCTTTTTCAATTGATGTTAAAGAAGGGCATATACTGCCCCTGGGGAAAGCTGCAGCAGTGCGGTTTACATTGTGGATATGAGTGCATTTAGCCCTATCCAGAATAGCAGGGCTAGCTTTCTGTTTGTCCCTTTGATATTCATATGACAAATACAAACTGCCCCAAGGCAAGAATATTGACTTTGGGCAATTAAGCACTGTGGAGCAGCTGCCCCCCAGAAATTCCCTCTCTTTCTGAAGCACAAATCATTTTGCACAAGGCTGTAGAATACCTATAAAAGGACAGATAATGTGGGAACAAACAGATACTGCACTATCCTTTCATTCTTTGATCTGCCTAAATGATGGGATATCACAGGAAGATGACATTTTCAATTTCAGATATTTTTTTTTTTATTGATTTACTACAATATAGTTTGGTTCCACCATGCAATGCTACTTTACACAAGTTTATTTTTCTGGATTCTGGTTGTTCCTGTAGGAAACTGAAGACTTTTTATTTATTTTTAATTTTTTTTGGACAATTCAATATTTCA
Source organism: Xenopus petersii (assembly GCA_038501925.1). NCBI lineage: Eukaryota > Metazoa > Chordata > Amphibia > Anura > Pipidae > Xenopus > Xenopus petersii. The sequence goes on along the minus strand of CM076673.1, from coordinate 132,283,960 downwards.
TGGTTGTTAGGCTTTGTTAAAAAGATATTTCAGGAGCAATTTCTTTTTCTCTGCATCCTTGGTAACCATGAAAACACCTCTCACACCCAGCTATTAGTCTGGATAAATACCCTCCATTTACAGACTAAAAATCTGCTAGGATGTTATGAGTTGTCAGACTGCTGGGACTTTGGATAGTAAAACTACATTCAGTTACACTTGTGTGCTCACAAGATAAAACATACATTTTTGAAAATAGAAACAAGTCCTGTTCAGTTAATTTATGTTAAACAAGGGGTATACTTCCCCTTGAAGAACAGATTTCTATTTGCGCTTCAAGGTGCCCTCAACCCAAAAACATTTTTTTTTATTATAGAGAAAGAAAATATAATTCTATGCAATTACAATATACAACATAAGATAATTAAAAAGTTCAATGGCTTTGTTATTTATAAATGTATTTGCCACTGAAAGCATGAGATTTTCTGTACACCAGGCTCCTGAAACTATATTGTCAGCCAACGGATTCATTCTGATTTAAGAGACCTGTTACATTGTCTTGAGAGTCAAAATCAGAAAGGGATACTGCTTTCTGCTACAATTACAGATAATTGTAGAATTATTAAAAATGTGTAATATATTTTGGAAAGTTGATTAGAGTAAAAAAAAATTTCACCATGCAAAAAAATAAACTTTTTTTTTTTTGTTGGTGGAGTACCACTTTAACTAACACATAACTACCCCCACAGAATAAGTAAATGAAACTGTTCCCCAGGGAAATGCTTGAATATTTTTGCACAAAGATCCCCATGTCGCTGCCTTATGTGAGTCAAATGGAGGTTTTTATTCAGAAACATTATGAGCAGTGACTAGGGTTGCCACCTGGCCGGTATTTCACCGGTAAAATAATGTAAGAAAATGTATTAGCCGGTAAATTTGTAATCCATATTTTTCCACCCCAGGCCCCCCTCAGATATGCCCTTGGTGACATGTTCTTCATAGCTCTAATGTAAGACAGGATAGAAATAGTCACAGGAATACCAGTGTCCCTAAAATGTTCATTTGCTTATTAATTGCATAATATTTTACCCCATATTGAAATACAAATACAGAGTCCTTGTTTTATTCATAAAAATAAACAGAACTGCCCTGTTTGTCTCAATCTGCTCATCCAGCAGGGGCTAAAAACGATTATATTTGAGTTAATCCAGAAACATCTGCTAGTCATGTTCTGTTCAATCTGGCTGCTCAACCCTTTGCTTGTTAAAATCCTTGTGTAAATGTTACATTCCCATATACGCAAATATCAAGGATTTCTGATATGGTAAATGGGTAATGGGTTTGAAAGGCTTTGTCATATAGTGACTAGATAACAATTCAGTAATGAAAGTCGACATGTTTGAGCATATTTTGCACATTATATACAGATGAACAAGCAGGATCATGCTCTGTGGGGACATACTTGCCTATGTGGTGCTTTAATGCAGACCTTAAGTACACTGCTGTTTGCAGATCTGTCTTAAACCTTCAGTAAATCCCCAACTGTACTTGTGATTCATATGTGGAAAAGGGCTTGATTCACCTAACAGTATGTGCTGATCATGCACAATTCTGCACTATAATATTCTGCAAATAACCTCACATGAAGTAGTAACTGTGTAAACAATTGTTAAGTACTTAGAATGCATGATCTAGCCTGTATTTTAATCAATCAAGCTATTTTTAATACCAAAAAAGCAAGTACTTACAGAAACTAACTTCATAGTTTCATATTTATCTTCTGTTATCCTCTATTTATATAGGGTAAATATATTCTGTAGTACTTTTATAAAATTATACTTCAGTCCCTGCCCCAGTGGTGATTACAATCTAATTCAGGGGTCCCCAACCTTTTTAACCCGTGAGCTACATTCAAATGTAAAAAGAGTTGGGGAGCAACAAAAGCATGAAAAAGTCCCTTGGGGTGCCAAATAAGGGCTATGATTGGCTATATGGTAGCCCTATGTGGACTGGCAGCCTACAAGAGGCTCTACTTGGGACTATAATTAGTTTTTATGCAATTAAAACTTCATTTCAAGCTTGAAATTCAAAAATAAGCCCCTTCTTTGAGGTCCCTGAGAGCAACATACAAGGGGTTGGAGAGCAATATGTTGCTCACGAGCTACTGGTTGGGGATCACTGATCTAAGTCATATTCACATAGTAGGGTAATTTTATCAGGAGCTACAGTATTTAACCTCTCTGCTCTGGTGGGAGGAATCCAGAGTAACTGGAGGAAACCCACACTAGCGCAGGGAGAACATAAAAACACCTTACAAACACTGGCTGAGACCAAACCGAATACCCCAGCACTGCCAGACAGCAATGCTTATCACCGCATCTAGGAGCAATATTCATTCTTTATTTTTTTAATCTAAAAGCTGCAATGTACTGTCCAATACACAAAGGTATCCCAACTGATTACTGATTTAGACTGCTTACAGTATGACCTGAAATACATGGTATGGACTCACTTCTATTGTTCTGTTCATTTGGGCCAGAAGCCTGAACAATCATAATGGCAGCAAGTGAGAAAGAGCTTCAGCTGCTTTTCACACATACTTTTCTGTTGCTGCACCATACGCTGGCAGATATGTTGCATTGGCAGATAAAGTGTTCCAGCATATCTGAACAACAAATTGACTGAAACCCATTGAACAAAGATATCTGTTGGGATTGTCCCGAGAGGAAATCATACAAAGGACCTGTACATTCATGGCTAGCTAAAAGGAACTGTTAAGTATAAAAATAAAAACAGATTAAATAGGCTGTGCAAAATAAATGTTTCTAATATAGTTCGCCCTAATATAGTTCGCCTGAACTGAATGCTAAGATTAATTGCAAACTCACTGAACAGTTATGTCCCATGTGCCCCCCTTAAAGTCGCTGACTAACTCAGAGTTAGAGAGCTGAAAAGCAGGAAGTAGTGTTCTGGCTATTATGTTACACATCCAGTCACTCCAGCCTTTATACTTTACATTTTTGTCTAACTGACTATATTAGAAACATTTTTGTATTTTGCACAGCCTATCTATCTTACCCAGTTTTTATTTTTATACTGAACTGTTCCATTAAGACAAGATGTAGGAAATGTGGCAGATACAGAACGTATTCTAATACTTCTTGCAGTCTTTACTGGCTTATTTGCATATGTACAGCATTGTAATCATGTGAGCACATATACACAGTTATACAAAATGTAAAACTGAATACAAAATGACATGGGTGTATTATATTGCAGATGCTTACATTTCCTAGTGAAGTGTGTATAACACAGAAGTTAGTCAAACACCTAATAAAAGGTATCATATAAGTATACTGTATATATGTCCAACAAATGATCTGAACAGGAATTTTTTTCTCTTTGGCAACTAGTCAATTTGTCAACCTGGGCTACTTGTTTCACTTTGGCAAAGCCATTTAGAGACAAAACACATAAATATCTTTACAAATCATTCTACAGGCTGGCACGTAAACAGCCACAAATAAAGAAGAACATCAATAAAAACAGGTTGCTCTTTATTCTTTATAGATACCATGTTTTTTAGCATCAGCATGCTCTGACTGAGTTCTGTATCCTAGATGCATTGACAGGCTCTCAGTCCAGAAAAGGATTAGATCAAAGAAAACAAGTTGTTTAGGACAACTATTTCGGACTTTTAGGAATGTCATGCTGCTGTTACAAATTGAACTTTCAGCCTGCTAGTTATTTTTTTTTTGGCTTCACCCCAGGGCATGTAGCAGGGTACTGTCAATTTTATCTGACCATTAACAAATATGGCACCAAACATACAAGTATGCTGGACTGTACTCTAGTGTTTAGATGACATTGCACTTACTAGCGTTTTTTTTCCCTTTATTTTCAGAGTTTACTGGGGCACAGAAATGAGGTACAATCCTGACTCAAGAAGACAAAATTGAACATGTAAATGAGCAGGTTGGTTACCACTGTTATTGTATTCTTAAAACTGTCAAAATAGTATCATGGATTGGTCCTCCTGTTATTTGATACATGCAGCTCACAGAGCTGTTCTCTACATATGTTATCTTTAAGGAATAGGCCTGCTATACTCAGTTTGTGGTTTAATTCTCATTATCTGCAACAGTTTTCAGTTGTTCAGTTTCATGAGGGAAGCACCAAAGTTTTAAACAGCACTGCACAATTCGAGGTGTACATATCAAATATACAAATTACATAAACTGAATATACAGTCTTAGGGCAAGGCCAGACGTGGCATTTTTGCAGCGTTTTTACGTTGGGTTTTTAAAAAAGAACAGCCAGGCGTAAATACGCCACTTAAACAACATGCATTTTTCATGCGTTTTTCAGCACGTAGGATTCTTTTCCCAACATGCACTTCTCATTGTTTTCATTGTTCTCATTGAGAATTTGGACGCCATATTTAAAATACGCTGCGTATTTACGCAAAGTGTGGTTTCAAACGTGCAGATCCCATAGAGTCAATTGATTTGGTAGTTTCTTGACGTATTGGCGTTTCTGCTAAAAAACGCCAATACTGGCGTCCTGTGGCGGATTTCAGCTTGCAAGCGCACTGTGTGAATTGCCATAGTGCGTTTTCCATTAGTTTCAGTGGTAGTGTAGTTTATGCATATTTATGCCTGGCTGTTCTTTTTTAAAAACGCAACATAAAAACACCACGTCTGGCCTTGCCCTTATAGAGTAGGTAAAGAAGACCATGCTCCCTAGAGCTTACAATTTAAATAACATTAACATTTTCAGCACAGATATACCTTGAATAAATTCTGTGTGCAGCTGCAGCCATCTTTTTAGAATAGTAGATACGTTGTGCCTGTCATTTAAATCAACTGCTTTATATAGGAATCATTACAAAAACAGGCCCCGTCCCCTTTTTTTCAATTAGAGTGTAAGAAGCCTGGAAGCATTCATGATAAGCTGCTATTGGTAGTTACCCTTGTGAGCCACTGGGTGTTTCTAATAAGAATTAGCATGGGACTGGCTAGATATGGGATGACTTTGATGTAGTTGGCCAGCTTAAAGGAGAAGGAAAGGTTAAAACTAAGTAAGCCTTATCAGAAAGATCCATCTAAATATACCTGTAAACCCCCAAAGTAATGTTGCTCTGAGTCCCCTGTCAAAAGAAACACTGCATTTCTTTCCTTCTATTGTGTACACATGGGCTTCTGTATCAGACTTCCTGCCTTCAGCTTAAACCTCATTGCCCTGGGCAAGAGCATGCTCAGTTTGCTCCTCTCCCCCCACCCCTCCCTTCTCTACTGTAATCTGAGCCCAGAGCAGGGAGAGACTCAGGCAGGAAGTGATGTCACACCACATTAATACTGCAGCTCCTATTCTAAACAAACAGAGAGTTTCTAGAGCTTTTTACTTAGGTATGGTAAAACATTCTACGGAATAAATATAGCATTCTAGCTTGCACTATTGCAGCTAATCTATTGGCAATAAAATGCCTCCATAGCTTTCCTTCTCCTTTAAATATATTGCAATATATGGACAAACAATCCCTGTTTTGTTTAAAGGGTAAGACATTTTTCAGTAGCAGTATCCACAAAATGTTTCTGTCTTAAATATATTAATAATGGGTTGAGTGCAGAGGACTCATATTTGTTTCTAATAAGTGACACTAACCAGACTTCTAGTCCTGAAAATAGCAGGACTGTAAGGACTGACAAAGATTTGCTGCTTGACACTTCGAAAATGTCAGCAACAGTTATCTAGTATTAGGGTGCAGCATCCTAATCTATAAAGGAAAGCATAAGGAGGCACACGTATAAAAGTTTATAAACGTAAACATACCATAAAAAAGATATTAACATGGCTTTATACTACCTTAGCATGTGGTTCCAGCAATGTTTTAAACACTTAAGGTGGTTAGACGCACAAATAATATTTTACTTTGTTTCGTACGATATTCAGTGCATTTATGGTTGGATACGAGCTAACCGATATTGGCAGAAGACTTGGATTTTGGTCGATCGAGTGGGCCTGAATTTTTTTTTTTTTTTTTAATATTTCCTGTACAAGTGTCATACAGATTTTTAGAACAGTATTCATACATTATAATTGATTTCACATTCTGCAATATCTGTGATTATCTGTACATTTATTTATGTTCTGTTTATTCCTTATATGTTTTGTTTTTCTAATTTGTTATTAAAGAACTTTATGAACAGCCGCCTTCGAAGGCACCCGAACATCGGCCACTGTTAGTGCTGAATCTTCCGGTACAGGTAGAATTCAGATGTTTCTACATGTATATCTGACAAATCGTTCGTATTGAAACCATAGATCTTTCCTGTGACACACACAGTTTTGGCTCATGAAATTACCAGAATTGTTTTTTGCAGCCCCTGGTAAAAAAAAAGCTGCACAAAGCTGAGGACAAAATCCTTCTTCGGGCTAATGGCATATGGTGAGATTTGTCACCTGTCTTTAAATCTGTGCTACTGCGGGTGACCAATTTATCAGAAATGCTTTCCCATCTGTGATTTACTTTATTGCCATGGCCCCTAAGGGTCTCATCACAGTACTGTACAACTTGTGCTCAATAACAGTACTGTCTTTCTGTTATAGATCAAAAGTTTGTTTGTATTAAAAAGGGCTCTGTAGGAGAAGACATTGCCATACGTTGCAGCTTTATAGATAGCAGGTTCATATAATCTCACACCTGTATAGTGTTTCCATTTCTATTCATAGTTTAAGTCTGTAAATGATGGGTTGTGTTACAGTTCAGTTTAAATGTTGCATTTAGTAGAGATCAGTAAATACCTTTAGAATCCTTTGTGGGCTTTAAGGGTTTTTTTTTTTTTTTTTTTTTTTTTTGCTGCACTTCCTTTTCATTTTATATACTTTTATGTTCTGGCTGCTGTCCCCTGCACTTCTTCAGCATGTAGTAATAGTCCGCAAACCACAATGTTTTTAGAAGGGACAGAAGCCTGAGATATAAATGTATGTATAAAACCCAGAGCAAAAAATTAAATGGCTTCCAGTCAGCAAGAATTGGAACCGCCGGCGGGATGGCATACAAATCGAAACTTCGGGCTATTTGGGAAATCCGAAGCAATTCATATGCCATCCCATCAGCAATTCTTGCTGGCAGGAAGGCATTTCAGGGAGATTAGTCGATCCCAGGAGAGAAGATTTGTCGCTGGGCAACTAATCTCCCCATCTGCCACCCTTAGCCTGCAAGTTCATTTGTATTGATATCCCAATACTGGTCTGCATGGCACAAGCATGCATTTTAGTGTAGCTATTAGCAAAGTGCTTGGTCTTTCATCAACACAGCACAACACGTGGATGACTGGCATTGTGTGACTTCACTTTGTGTGACACATTCTGATTAATAAATTAAAGCAGGAATAAATGACTAATATGAAACCAGAACCCACTTTATATTCAAAGTACTGGGAAATGCACTCCCTATGCTTACGTCTGGCAATGCGAGTGCCTGATCTAGGCATTTAGTTACTCATTCTTTGAATGGCCACTGTTTTGTATGCACCACCGTGGCCTGATACAGCCCTTCTAAAATCTGCCTGATGGCTATGTAGCTGATCCCTGAACAGATAACAGTAGGTCACATCATCTTTTCGCCACCCTACATGGACCTCATGGTTTATTTGTGTGCGCCATGAATCTTACGATCCCCGGGGGGGGGGGGGGGGGGTGGCCATTATTTTTTAAAATAATTTTCTATTTATGATTAAACTAACTACCACTACTAAAAAAGTAGGTTTTAAATGGTTTATTTACATGAAACAGGGTTTTACATATGAGCTGTTTTATGCAATATATTTTATAGAGACCTACATTGTTTGGGGGTATAGTTTTCCTTTAATTAGGCCTGTGTTAAAGGAGTAGTTCACCTTTACATTAACTTTTAATATGTTATAGAAAGGCCAAAACGAAGCAACTTTTCAATTGGTTTTCATTTTTTATTTTATGTAGTTTTTTAATTATTTGCCTTCTTCTGACTCTTTCCAGCTTTCAAATGGGGGTCACTGACCCCATCTAAAAAATAACTGCTCTGCAAAGCTACAAATGTATTGTTATTGCTACATTTTATTACTAATCTTTCTATTGAGGCCTCTCCTATTCATATTCCAATCTCTTATTCAAAACAATGCATGACTGCTAGGGTCATTTGCACCCTAGCAACCAGATTGCTGAAATTGCTGGTGAATAAAAAGCTAAATAACGAAAAAAACTAATAATAAAAAATTAAAAACAATTGCAAATTGTCTCAGAATATCACCCTCTACATCATACTAAAAGTTAACATAAAGGCGAACAACCCCTAAAACCTAGATGTTCCAGTACTGGAAAAAGTGTCAATAAGAGTCAGATGCAGGATGTAGCACATTTTCTTATTGTGTGCTTTTCTCTTACTATATGCAGCATTCAGCCTTTCTACTATTTCTGCAGATTTCTAATGAATGCAATGCCTGCTTTGGGATTTTTTATTTTAAAATTATGTGTGTTCCTGTTTCGTGGGTTCTGTTTGGTGGGTGCATCCATGGGACTTTTCTATGCCATACCACAGACTGACTGTAACCCAACCTGTGGGTCTGCCTTTTTGTTTTTTTGTGAGGCTTAAGGCTGTTGAATCCTGAAAAATAGGATGTTAATTTTAGATTATAGTTATATTTAGTTTTTAAGCACCTCAATAGTTAAGCTTGCAAAGTACTCTGAACTGCCATATGAAAAAATTATATCTGCTAAAAGTGTAGCATTTACTTTCATTTGCTTGTGTCTGAGTATGTTTTGGCTTTTCCTAAACTGAAAATGCATGTGATGTCAAACGGAACACATTCTTTAAAGGAATAGTTCAGTGTGAAAATAAAAACTGGGTAAATAGATAGGCTGTGCAAAATAAAAAATGTTTCTAATATAGTTAGTTAGCCAAAAATGTAATATATAAAGGCTGGAGTGAACAGATGTCTAATAAAACAGCCAGAATCCAACTTCCTGCTTTTCAGCTCTATAACTCTGAGTTAGTCAGCGACTTGAAGGGGGGCCACATGGTACATTTCTGTTCAGTGAGTTTGTAATTGATCCTCAGCATTCAGCTCAGATTCAAAAGCAACAGAAATGACCCATGTGGCCCCCCCTCAAGTCTCTGATTGGTTACTGTCTGGTAGCCAGGGCAACCAGTCAGTGTAAACCAAGAGAGCTGAAAAGCAGGAAGTAGTGCTCTGACTGACTTGTTATACATGAAATCACTCCAGCCTGTATACATTACATTTTTGTCTAACTAACTATATTAGAAACATTTTTTATATTGCACAGCCTATCTATTTACCCAGTTTTTATTTTTACACTGAACAATTCCTTTAAGACTCCTAAGGTCTTACTCTAAGGTGTTGGGCGATCACTGTGGATAGTTTAAGCAATCTAAAGAATTCACAAGCAATCAACCTTGGGAAGTGTTCCAGTGTTGGAGTGGGACGTGGGACACCGGGAAAAAAACCCGGTGAGCCCCAGCCCTGATGGCCCAAACCTTTCGTGGAAGTGGGTTCCGACTTTCCTCCCTGGCACACTGTGCAGCTGAAGGTAGGTGCCCGTGGGGGATGCGGCTCAGGGAGGAGGACCAGAGGGAGCTTTGCGCCTGGGGTAGGTGGCTTTAGGTGGGGGTGGGTGGCCTTAGGTGGGGTCCCCCCCCGAGTCTGATGCTGCAATGTTATCACTTGGGAAACCTTACCCCCGTAAGACATTATGGGGGAATGTAATAAAAGTCGGTAACTGAAAAACTATTGGCAATGTAAAAAGTTATGCCTTTGCGCCAACAAATTTGGCTTTGCAAGAATTTAATATAGCTTTTAAGAACCCGTAAACTGTTTAGCGACCACTTCCGACAGTGGAAGACCGTTTGTGAATTTTATAGTTTGTGCCAATGCGCAGTAAATGTAATAAAACTTCTTACTGAAAAAATCGTTACGTTTGCTCCAAAAGATTACGACACCTTCAAGCACTTCTTAAGAGTGTGCAATTAAAATTTGCAATGCGTAATTAAAATTCACAATGCAATAACAGTTAATGGAACAATATTACATTGCGAGATGTGGATTTTTAGTCTTATTGGTGCGAATTGTTTTTCTCTTTGTGACTTTAATGACATTCTGCCTTTAGTGAACCAATATGCCCTGTTTGTGGTAGACCTGAAATTGATCTGTGAAAGAGTTAGTGGCTGCCTTTATTGTGTTCATTTGGTTGCAGTGATAGGATTTATAGAAGAGAATAAGTGGGACATTTAGGAGTGAGATGTCTGATGGAGAGAGCTTTTTGTTTTAAAAGAGTCGTTTTAAAAGACTAGTGTATCTGATGCATCTATTTTTATATTAATAGATGAAGTTGCGACAAAACATTTATGTTTACATTTTCTTTCCCTGCTTGCATGTGAATAAGTGATGAGCACCAAAAAGCTACTTAGGAGCTGAAAGGTTTCCTAGCAACCAGCACCATGAGAGATGGCAGGCAGATTTAGGCGGCCTTTGTGTGCTAGTGCTTGTTGGTATCTGAGTGCAATTGTTCACTAAATAGGATGATCAATGTGCTGCCAAATGGATGCTGGGGAAATGTGAGAAACTGACCTACTCACTACCACAGAACAAAGATGGGTTCTCCCAGTTAGTATTTAATATGCATCAAATATATTTGATTCTGCCACATACTTGAAATACTTTAGATGTTCCTGCTGTATCTTCTCTCTCTCAATTTAAGAGCTGGCTAATAAGTGTAATTATGTAGGATAGAGCCGGTAACCATTCTGTTATAATGAGTTGAGAGCTCAGCACATTTGAGGGGATATCTTGCAAAGCGACGAATCCTGGTTCAGCAACTCTGCTGACAGACAGGAATTTGTGATAAAAAAAAAGATGTTATGCATGAGCCTGAACATGTTTGAAATGTAGTTCAAGTAAAAAACACACTGTTCCAATTGCCACAATAAAGAAGTGAAACTAGAAATTAAATCTGTCTCGAAGAAACAAGTGTTTTGTGATCCTAACTTACACGAAAAGGCTCCCTGCACTTTACTGGGGGCAGCAAGACGCTGCTTCTCCTAGCTTGAAGAGCTTAGTTGCTTTTTATGTGGAATCTATACCCTTCTAGTGTAGAAAGTGCAGTTGCAAATGGGGGGGGGGGTGACATCAGGTCTGCTGCAAACCCAAAAGCGCTAGTGCCAGCAAATGGATAATGCCTGCTAAATGTCTTGTATCCTTTTACACTTATGTTATTTACTGAATTTCCACTTTAATGCGTGCCATATGTGGATTCATTTTCTATCTCTGCCTTCTTTTTCTGCTTGTCACATATCAACATGTCAGAAAAATCTCTCATCGCTTTTACTTGTGTTGATTCATAAGAAAGAGAGTAATGCTTTCTGCCTTTTTTCATATCCAGAGGCAATTCTGCCAGGAGGCGAAGTAAGAACCTTACCTCGGGCAGATCAATTGGTTTTGAATTATTTGCCTTCTTCTGATTCTTTCCAGCTTTAAAATGGGGGTCACTGACCCCTTTAAAAAACAAATGTTATGTAAGGGCACACACCTATTGCTACTGTTACTTTTTATTACTCATCTTTATGTCCAGGCCCCTTCCTATTCATATTCCAGTCTGTGAAGTTTATCAACCAGTGCAGATTCTGTCTGTCATGATTTTTAAAGTGTAGTTTTTATTTGTAAATTACACACTTTACACTGCAAATACTTCCTTCTACCATGTAAACTTGAATTCCTAAACCAACAAGTGTATTTAGTATTTTAGTTGTAATATTGTTATGTAGGCAGCAATCTCACATCATTTTGCTTGGTTATGTGCTTTTAGGTAGCGTCAGCACAGAATGGAACTGCTTTCAGGCAGGCTATTTATTCTCCAACTCAATCCAACGGGATTTTTTACCCTGCCCAACCCTACATCTGTTCGCCTTTTGACCAGATATCGATCAGGGAAGCCCGTCTGAGGGTCCCACATAAGGGCCAATAAGCTGTTGACTCTGTCTGTCGGCAGCTTTTATCAGCCCGTGTATGGGGGCCTTAAATCTTGTGTGAATTGGCCTCCCTTCTAATAAGTGTTAACACCACATGCATATGTCTCATGTGGACATTATTGACCACAGTAAAACAAAGCTCCTATAAAAGCTTCAGAATTGGGATATATATAACTATTGTAGTAGCCTATTCTGTATATCATACTGTATATAGATATCTTGTGTGCACAGAAATAACACCTTTCTGCCCCTGCCACTTGTGCAAAGAATACTAGACAATACTCTACTTGAGAACCTGATCGGTTTCAGATGCTTGGTTACTGAGAAACACCCTGAAGCTCCACATTGGCCTGTTTGCAGCCTGTTTGTCAGGTATGGCTATTTCTGAAGAAACATATAGCACATGTAGTAGAAGAAATTCCATACATCATTTTTACAGGTCTAAGACATGAATGTTATTTATTTTGTATCGAACATTTGCATTTGGCTCACCAACCTTACTTGCCAGCATTTATTGTCAATCATTTTTGCCATTTACTTCATTTTTACATTTATGGTTAACATTGCTCTCATGAAATTCAATCTATTAGCTGATTAGATTTCTCTGTTCTTGTGACTTGTAATTGAGACTGCAGAGACCTAAAATGAAGACTGCATACTGTATTATCCTTTAATTGAATTTGCAATGCATTTAACTTTTTATTTTAATTACATTTATTTTGAAATTATATGAAATTGAATAAATGTCCACTTGTGGTTGGCGATGTTTATTCCTTAGAGAACACTAGCCTTATCTGTGGCAGATTTGTCCTTCTTAAAATGGTCTGTGAGATGAACATTTAGACATCAGATTTTATTTGTTACATTATTTTAGCATTTGCTCATTGCCCCTTTATGGCTTGTTTATCATTCCAATATGCAGCTGAATATTTTTTACAAACCCTTTGCTAGGAATACCTATCGTCCCTCCCCATTAACCTAGTTACAGTTTTTTATTTATATCTCTGGTATAAAAGCAAAACTGTGTCAACTTGTTTGTGTAGCCACCTCATCCTTTATTTATATGGAAGCAGCTAGATGCACAGCTGTTTACTATAATTTTACAAATGGGGGTCTTACAATAGAGTAAGTAGAAAGGGTTACAGAGTAAACGTGCATTTGTCATATCCAGACAATGTTGTTGTTCTGAGAGGCTTGAGTACTGTAAGTGCAACACCCTTGGTGCTGGCAACAAAACACATTTAAGTTATCATAATATATGGTCAGCTTAATACATATACAATGGTAAATATATTCCCTTGCTATAATAACCTATATTACCTCTTTTATTCAGATTTTTCTTTGTAGAAATGGTATTTTTGTGATTAGACAATTTTATTTTCTTTCAGTCTCTATGCAAAAGGATCCAATATAGATCCTGAAGTTAATGCATTTCATTGACATGTAACATATGGCATTGTGCTTAGCCTTTCCAGGTTGAACAAACTGAATGATTTTACAATCCATACAGTAACAATTGAGAATTAGGAATGGCTAATTATATATTCCTAATACATGTGGAATGAGCAGTATGGTTTAAAATATTTATTTCACAGATAGGTTTACTCTCTCCACATTCTGCTTGGAAGTTTTATTCTGTGTGTTTGTGTGTCTATATTTTGTTGAAAAAAAAAAAAAAAAAAAAAGCTGTGCGATTGAATGTTTGTCTGAGTTTCATTAAACTATGCTTGTTTTCAGATTCCATACAGAAGTGGTAAAAAAAAGTGTGCTTCTGTTCAGGAACAGTTCAAAATATCAAGGGTTGAATATGAGGCAGAAATTGCGGAAAGCCTTGGGCTTGGAAAGTTGGAGGTTTCTTTATTCTTCTAATTATTGCTCGTATTAATTTAATGCAGCAATAGCTGATTTGGGTTCTTCAGACAGATTTAGCATCTTATCTGGCCATTTTTGGGGCCTTCCCACCCGACCAATATCTGGCCAAAAATGCTTTCGATTTTCCCATAAGATCGAGGACCACATTGGCTAAATGATTTTGTCATTGCTCAAGTTGTTGCACCTTTATCGTTTGGCACTATGGTCAATAATTGGATTAAGCCTGATATTGCCCACCTTATCAGGCCATTCCTGGGGAACGATGCGCTAATTCTCGCCAAATGAGTGTTTCTTATAGAATATGGCCACCTTTACTCGATTGCTAGATATTTGTTGGATATCTCTGTGAAAGACAATATGCTGGAAATATGGCTGTCGCTAAAACTAAACTTGGCCAAACATGGACAGATTTAAGATGCAAATTTGGGTCCTTTAGACTAATTAGGCAGCTTATCTGCCAGGGTATGGGGACCTCCCTGATCTATATCTAGTTGATTTTTGGCCTGATATCGATTGGGAGGACCCGTCTAAAGGACCGATATCGGCAGCTTTAATCTGCCCGTGTATGGCCACCTTTAGTGTTTGGTCACCTTAAAGCAAAAGATTATACTCTGACTTAATAGTTGCAATTTCTCTCTGTGGAATAATGTTGTCATAATGTCATGGAAATGTTGTGTGTGACAAAATTCGAAGTACATGAATGATTTTACATTGTCTCTGTTAAAATAAAAGTTTTTTGCTATGTAATGATTCTGTTAACCACATCCTCTTCCTTATTCTTTTTCCCCTTTCAGATGCTGAAGCCTTGAGCACATTGCCCACCAGAGTTTCTTCACATTTGCCTGATAATTTTGACTTCCCGGAGCTAATGGCACTCACGTGCTAACAAAGTCTAATCTCTCAACTGTCGCACATCTGCCGGGGGAGCTGTCTCTTCATTCACCAGATGAGAAGCGGAGTTGCAAGTTTCCTTTCAGAGAACAATGCTTTTTGGCATGGCTTTTAATGCTTTCTGTTTGGTCTTGTGTATTGTACTTGGGGCTGCAGAATTTGGACCAGCACCGAGGATCACATGGCACCTTAAAGGTAACAACCTTTTTTTTTTTTAATTTTATTTATTGATAGCTGGCACATTATTATATATATTTTAAACTGTGCACCCACCCATACAAAACTTTTCATTTGTATTTCTCAGTTTTTTTTAAATTCATTTGACATAATCCAGAAATGGCTCACCAATGAATGGCATAGAAATGCCAAATGTATTATGGGAATTCAGATGTTTATTGTTTTGTCAAACTAGATTTTGTTCAATTGTACTGCAGGTTGTTTCATAATTTAAGATGTACTAGTGGGTCAGTAGAGCACTGCCTGCATTATTGTAGTCTCCATCATTTTTAGATCTATACATATGGCAGTTGTGTTCAAAATTCTGTTGTTGATATTTAAAATTCCCATGGCGATGCACTAAATGCTCATAGGTGCAGCACTAGAGCTGAATGTAACCATTGGACTTACAAATTCGAGGGTTTTTTTGTAATTTAACAAAACTCATTGAACCCATAAAATATACAAAGAGAAGCTGTTGCATTTTGCATTTGTACCTTCTGCCCCACAAGCACAGAGCAATGCACAAGTAAATGCTCTGAGCCGCATGAGGTAAAGAAGCCATGTGCTCACTGTTTCCATTGCATCACATGGTGGAAAAAATGAATCCTGCTATATATGCTGTTTTGTATGATTAGTTAAGTTGTGGGATATACAGTTAGGTCCATAAATCTTTGGACAGAGCCAACTTTTTTCTAATTTTGGTTCTGTACATTCACAATGAATTTTAAATGAAACAACTCAGATGCAGTTGAACTGCAGACTTTCAGCTTTAATTCAGTGGGTTGAACAGAAAGATTGCATAAAAATGTGAGGAACTAGCCTTTTTTAAACACAATCACTTAATTTCAGGGGCTCAAAAGCAATTGGACAATTGGCTCAAAGGCTATTAGTAATGAGGAAATATTTTTAAAAAAAGACCAATTGAAAAGTTGCTAAGAATATGCCATTGTATAACATGTTATTGTATTTAATATTTAATGTATGTATGTATTGGAAGACTGGTATGTGTCCCTCCTTATGTTCCCAGTTGCATGTATACCACCCAGTGTCCTTAATCTACCCTAAACCCTTCCCTCTTCTGGGTAAATTATCCATTTTCTCTCTGAAGGATTCTGGATAATGGATCCTGTACCTGTACTAAATCAGTCCTATCGACCTACAATTTTACACAAAGATGTGTGACATTACACTTCTCCTGTAAGCCTTCTTGATAAAATGTTGCCACACTATTAAAGGGGTTGTTCACCTTTGAGATAACTTTTAGTATGATGTAGAGAGTGATATTCTGAGACAATTTGCTATTTGTTTTCATTTTTTATTATTTGTGGTTTTTGAGTTGTTTTTTTATTCAGCAGCTCTTTAATTTGCATTTTAGCCAATCTGGTAACTAGGGTACAAATTACCCTAGTAACCATGTGTTGATTTGAATAAGAGACTGGAATATGAGTAGGAGAGGGCCTGAATAGAAGGATCAGTAATAAAAAGTAACAATAACAATACATCGAGCCTTACAGAGCCTTTGTTTTTTAGAAGGGAGTCAGTGACGTCCATTTGAAAGCTTCAAAAAGGCAAATAACTATAAAACTATAAAAAATAAATAATGAAAACCAATTGAAAAGTTGATTAGAATTGGCTGTTCTATAACATAATAAAAGTTACCTTAAGGGCCTGGCCACACGAGCCTGGGGAAGGCACACGCGGCACATCGTTTTCCAAAGTCACCCGAAGTTACCTTGTGAGGCAAATTCGGACGTCTTTGGAAATTGAAGCACAGCATGTGCCTTCCCCAGGCGATTTTTATATTAACCGGCAGAGGGCAGGGGGAAGGCAGTATGCGGAGATTGCCACCCTGAATCTGCTCGACCGTAAAGGTCAACCACCTGTTTAAGTTCACTCGGAGTTTCACTTTGCTCCTGCAAACTGTAATTGTGATACAAATGACAGAATACTTCCTTTATTTAATCATCACTCTTTCTGGCAGTACCTCTCAGATATATCATGATATATCATGCCTACTTATGTTTGGCAAGAAAAGCTATAAAAAATATAATTGCTTGCAAAACTCGTAACTGATCAGGAATATATCCCCTCACACTGGAAATAATACATATAATTAGTAAAGCAGATGCACATCTGTGTCTGCATTATTGTTAAACATCATGCCAAGGGTTTATTTTCCCTTTGCTTTTCAGTTGACTTTATCTGTTTTTAGGCAATTTGTGAATTTTCCTCATGAGCGTGTTTTTTCTCTATAGTAATTTTACAGCTGCACCCTTAGCTTATACTATTTAGGGACACCCACATCTGTGCTAATTAAAGACTAACAAACGTAAGTGTTGCTGAGTAAGTAGCACCTTTGTGCAATAATTATACGACAGCCAGTGCTTTGAGTTGACTTTTAGTGTTGTGTTAGTGCATAATAATTACATGACAGTGTTTTGAGTTTTTCGTGTTAGTGTTATCTCAAGGCAAGCAACATTTCTTTGTGCTGCTGCCGAGCAGCTTGCTAGCAACAATTAGTTATTGACTAAAGGTATCGCAAATAGGACAATGAGCCCTTCATCCATATCTGAGTCTCTTGGCATGTCATTGGGTCTTAACTGCCAGCAGCCTGCCCATTGGCCTTGGACCTGAGTACCATTAATCTAGTGTGCATTGTTATTTATGTAACAAATTGGAAAGTCTTTTCCTTAAATATTCCTTTAATTAGGATGTGTTAAAATCACATGCAACAAAATAAATAATACATGTCTACTACTGAAAGTTACATAATTAAATAGTTTCATAGTTAAATCTGGTTGAAATAATCCAACAGTCCAGCAAAAACCCAGCATCCATACATACACACACTCACACTTACCCCTCCATACACTCCCATAAACTATATATACCCATATATATACTAACTGTAGATTTTAGTTTCACAATAGCCTTGGATTTTATGCTTGTCCAAGAAATCATTCAAGCCACTCTTAAAGGCATTAAAAGTATCAATATCCGGCCGTGCATTCCACAACCTCACTGCCCTCACCGTGAATAACAACTTACACTGCTTCAAATGAAAGCTTTTTCTTTTCTGCTAGTCTGAAGGGGTGGCCTCGTACGGTGATCCTCTTTATGGGTAAAAAGGTCCTCTGCTATTTGTCTATAATGTCCTCTAATATACTTGTAAAGTGGAATCATGTCCCTTTGCAAGCATCTGTTTTCCAGAGAAAAAACCCCAACCTTGACAGTCTACCCTCATAATTTAAGTCTTCCATCCCTCTAACCAGTTTAGTTGCACTTAGTCTCTGCACTCTCTCCAGCTCATTTATATCCCTCTTAAGGACTGGAGTCCAAAACTGCACTGCATACTCCAGATGAGGCCTTACCAGGGACCTATAAAGACACTGCCCGGAATTAGACAACTTGTTATCTACAAAAACCGCTAGATCCTTCTCGGTTAAGGAAACTCCCAACATTGCCATTTAGTGTATAACTTGCATTTATATTATTTTTGCCAAAGTGCATAACCTTGCATTTATCAACATTGAACCTCATTTTCCAGTTTGCTGCCCAGTTTTCCAGTTTAGACAAATCACTCTGCAAAGTGGCAGCATCCTGCATGGAACCTATAGTTCTGCACAATTTAGTATCATCTGCAAAAATAGAAACGGTACTTTCAATGCCCATCTCCAGGTCATTAATAAACCAGTTGAAAAGCAAAGGACCAAGTACATAGCCCTTTCGGAACTACACTAGCAACACTGGTCCAATGAGAAAATGTTCCATTTACCTCCACTCTCTGTAATCTATCTTTTAGCCAGTTCCGGTTCTTTTATCAAGGTGCAAATTCTATGTTCCAGGCCAACATTCCTTAAAGCGATATTGTCACGGAAAAAGTTTTTTCTTCCAAAACGCATCAGTTATTAGTGCTGCTCCAGCAGACTTTTGAAATGAAATCCGTTTTTTAAAAGAGCAAACAGATTTTTTTGCATTTAATTTTAAAATCTAACATGGGGCTAAACATATTGTCAATTTCCCAAGTTCCCCCGTCATGTGACTTTTGCTCTGATAAACTTCCTTCAGCCACTCTTTACTGCTGCACTGCAAGTTGGAGTGAGATTTAATTTAACCAGTAACCTTCTGTGTGGCACTTATGTCAAATGCTTTATCAAAGTCTAAGTAAATCACAACCACTGCCATCCCATAATGTGTGTTTGTATACTCAAGCACATCCTTGCAATATAACGTAGCATGCAGTATTGTTGTAAGTAAACCTTTTTATAGTTGGTACACCTATAAATTTGTTTCTCTGTTTTCCAGTTGCTTTACACCCATTTTTGCTTATTATGATGAGTTTTCCCCTCTGCATTCTGGAGAATATTGATAATACTCTGGCTGATACTAGCATATAATGAGACACAAACGGAAATTAAAGTTAACCTTTAGTGCCTAGTGTACCTCCACTGTTCCTTCTGTACCACTAATATACTGTATATTAAGCTATATAAGCAGTATCAAGCATCAAAGCAAAAATATGGGCTATATCTTTTTTGCTGTATTTTTGGTTAATTGTACTACTTTAACACACCTATTGAAATGGCATTATTGAATAATTTTAACAAATCTACGTTTTTTCCCCCCCAGAAATCAATTTGATGCATTTCCATGTGTCGGGCATTTCCAATTATTCCACTTTATTGCTCAGTGAAGAAAAAGATGTTCTTTATGTTGGCGCCCGGGAAGCTATCTTTGCTGTCAGTTCAGTGAATGTTGCAGAGAAGCTCCACGAGGTCAGTTGTGGGTGGTGGGGAGTCAATGACACCAACACAGAAAGGGATTTCAAATATAATGAATTGTTACCGAGCAATTAAAAAAAGTAAAAAGTCTGTCTCAGGAAGGTAGATGCCATTTACATAACTAGTTTATTATCAGCAGTGAAAGGTGGCATGCATGGTGCAACTATAGCTCCTACTTTGTCTAGAACAGGGATCCCCAACCTTTGGGACCCGTGAGCAACATTCAGAAGTAAAAGGAGTTGTGGAGTAACACAAGCATGAAAAATGTTCTTGGGGTGCCAAAAAAAGTGCTGTGATTGGCCATTTGGTAGCCCTTATGTGGATTGTCAACCTACATTGAGGCTCTGTTTGGCAGTACAGCTGGTTTATGCAACCAAAACTTGCCTCCAAGCCTGGAATTCAAAAATAAGCTCCTGCTTTGAGGCCACTGGGAGCAACATCCAAGGGGTTGGAGAGCAACATGTTGCTCACAAGCTACTGGTTGGGGACCACTGGTCTAGAAGATAACATGAAGATGTTTATATTGTGGTGTTAAGGCAGAGACACTCTCAGATTCGGGGAGATTTAGAATCTAGAATCTAATCGCTGGTGGGATGGCACTTGAAGTGCTTCGTTTTCCGAAGTTTCCTCCTGTTGTGTTTTTGACTGCATTAACATGAAATTTTGCTGTGAATAAAATGCACAAATAAATATTTTAGGTGAGAAGCTGTGCATGTTTCTAATTCATATGTAGTATTCGGAAGTGGACTTGTACACAGTTCTAACTATAAAGCTAGCTTATACCCCAAAACTCTATAATTAAATTCTCATGGAACAATGGTTATACATTTCTGTTGTAAAGTGAGCAAATAGCATGTACAACTGTGCTGTATATGGATATGCAATCTTTATTATCTGTTTTTTTTTTATCCCTGTAGGTCAGGAGTGCCCATACTTTACTAATGCATGGTCTATTTTAGTGATGTTAACCCATTATGATCTACAGTGGTGTGCAAAACTATTTGCCCCCTTCCTGATTTCTTATTCTTTTGCATGTTTGTCACACTTAAATGTTTCTGCTCATCAAAAACCGTTAACTATTAGTCAAAGATAACATAATTGAACACAATATGCAGTTTTTAAATGAAGGTTTACGTTATTAAGGGAGAAAAAAAACTCCAAATCTACATGGGCCTGTGTGAAAAAGTAAGTCAGCAAGAAAGGTGCGCTATTATCCTTATAAATCCTTAAACACAAGCACCTAAAAAGAAAAGAAACTACACATGGAGTAGTACGTTCAACTCTTCTTAGAATTAACTCAGATGTTAGAACTACTCACAATCACGATCATGAAACAAGAGCGTGCAGGATATTCTTTTTTAGCCGGGTATATGCAGTATTGAAACGTGCGATGTTTCTAAAAGAAAAAGACGCTACAGATGGTGAAGAATCGTCAGAAATCCGGCTTAGACCCTGCGGGTCCTAAGGACTTACCAAACTGTAGTCAGAAGAAAGCGTTGGAAGGCTCGCAGAGAGACCGCTCAATGCCGGCGTGTTTCCCAGGCGCTGTTAGACACCGCTCCCTCAGTTCAAACAGAAATCTGTTTTCTTTTAGAAACATCGCACGTTTCAATACTGCATATACCCGGCTAAAAAAGAATATCCTGTACGCTCTTGTTTGATGATCGTGATTGTGAGTAGTTCTAACATCCGAGTTAATTCTAAGAAGAGTTGAACGTACTACTCCATGTGTAGTTTCTTTTCTTTTTAGGTGCTTGTGTTTAAGGATTTATAAGGATAATAGCGCACCTTTCTTGCTGACTTACATTACTGACAGTGGAAGTGTGGATCCACTATTTTCCGGTGCAGCTTTCCCTGATAGTATTACTTGTGCAACAGCGCAGCCTTCACTCAATTTTTCTGTTCCTGTGTGAAAAAGTGATTGTCCCCCTTGTTAAAAAATAACTTAACTGTGGTTTATCACACCTGAGTTCAATTTCAACGGTTATAAAGCCATTTCTAAAGCTTTGGGACTCCAACGAACCACAGTGAGAGCCATTATCCACACATGGCAAAAACATGGAACAGTGGTGAACCTTCCTAGGAGTGGCCGGCCGACCAAAATTACCCCAAGAGCGCAGAGACAACTCATCTGAGAGGCCACAAAAGACCCCAGGACAACATCTAAAGAACTGCAGGCCTCACTTGACTCAATTAAGGTCAGTGTTCACGACTCCACCATAAGAAAGAGACTGGGCAAAAACGGCCTGCATGGCAGATTTCCAAGGCGCAAACCACTTTTAAGCAAAAAGAACATTAAGGCTCGTCTCAATTTTGCTAAAAAACATCTCAATGATTGCCAAGACTTTTGGGAAAATACCTTGTGGACCGACGAGACAAAAGTTGAACTTTTTGGAAGATGCACGTCCCGTTACATTTGGTGTAAAAGTAACACAGCATTTCAGAAAAAGAACATCATACCAACAGTAAAATATGGTGGTGGTAGTGTGATGGTCTGGGGTTGTTTTGCTGCTTCAGGACCTGGAAGACTTGCTGTGATAGATGGAACCATGAATTCTACTGTCTACCAAAAAATCCTGAAGGAGAATGTCCGGCCATCTGTTCGTCAACTCAAGCTGAAGCAATCTTGGGTGCTGCAGCAGGACAATGACCCAAAACACACCAGCAAATCCACCTCTGAATGGCTGAAGAAAAACAAAATGAAGACTTTGGAGTGGCCTAGTCAAAGTCCTGACCTGAATCCTATTGAGATGTTGTGGCATGACCTTAAAAAGGCGGTTCATGCTAGAAAACCCTCAAATAAAGCTGAATTACAACAATTCTGCAAAGATGAGTGGGCCAAAATTCCTCCAGAGCGCTGTAAAAGACTTGTTGCAAGTTATCGCAAACGCTTGATTGCAGTTATTGCTGCTAAGGGTGGCCCAACCAGTTATAAGGTTCGGGGGGCAATTACTTTTTCACACATGAAAATGTAGATTTGGATTTCTTTTCTCCCTAAATAATAAAAACCCTCATTTAAAAACTGCATTTTGTGTTTACTTGTGTTATCTTTGACTAATAGTTAAATGTGTTTGATGATCAGAAACATTTTGTGTGACAAACATGCAAAAGAATAAGAAATCAGGAAGGGGGCAAATAGTTTTGCACACCACTGTATATCCATAATAGGATTGGTAGCATTCTGTTCCTTGGAGAATATTACTTAAATATTATATTGCTTTATGGGAGAATTTATATTGCTTTATTTAACAAACACGTATTTTTATGTAACCTTACATAATAAATATGTGAATGAAAAGCATGAAATAGCAGGGTGATTTAGACAAGCTTTTTGTTGACAGTATCTTGAGATTTACTAATCCCCAGCTAAAGGTCTACTGGTAGATCCTGATCTACCTTTTGGGCACCCCTGCTGTAGGTAAATGTGTGCTGTGATAATTACATGGAAAAATGCAGCCAGTCGAACATAAGCTATACACTTCTTAGGGAGTCGTAACTTGAGCCAAGTATAGCTTGATTGCCAAATAAAGCATATTGCAAGTTTTACTTTGATTTTTTATGTAATATATTTTACCTTTGTTGTTATCTATACAGTGTAAGCAATGGTGTGATTACTAAGCCTTTTTATCAGGGTGCTGGCACCTATGCATTAGTACCCTGCTCTTTCTGTTTCCATTTACAGAATCATTGCATTAGTGTCTCTTTGTAACTTCCTCTATCCCCCCAGGCTTACTGGAAAGTCAGTGACGAAAAAAATTACGAGTGTGCCTGGAAAGGCAAGTCAAAGCAGGTACTTTGATCTGGAAATTGCTATTGTAACATGTTTTTTGTTCTTTCTGTCCAAATGTAATAAAGTTTGTTTTGGGAGCTGGTTTGGTAAAAAGATACATATGAGATCTATTCTCACAACTACTTAGGGTACTTAGTTTTAGGGTATGGGATCTTTTAGTAAAGTGGAAACAATTTGCTTTAAATGGATCTTTTACCCCAAAACTCAAGGTGAAATCGGGATCAGATAATTACTGCAAAAGACTCTGGGGGTATAGATGCCTTTTAATTCTACTAAAAACATAAAGCCACCAAATAGGATTGTTTTAATTTCAGCATAGATTTATGCCAATTTAGTTAAGTAAAAGGTACTCTCATAAATAAAGAATTGTTTGTTTAAAGGGATACTATCATGGAAAATTTTTTTTTTTTTTTCAAAGTGCCTAGTTAATAGTACTGCTCCAGCAGACTTCTGAACTGAAATCTGTTTCTCAAAAGAGCAAACAGATTTTTTTATATTTAATTTTGAAGTCTGACGTGGGGCTAGACCAGTTATCCCCAACCTTTTGAACCCGTGAGCAACATTCAGAAGTAAAAGGAGTTGGAGAGCAACACAAGCATAAAAAATGTTCTTGTGGTGCTAAATAAGGGCTGTGATTGGCCATTTGGTAGCCCCTATGTGGATTGTCAACCTACATTGAGGCTCTGTTTGGCAATGCACCTGGTTTTTATATAACCAAAACTTGCCTCCAAGCCTGGAATTCAAAGATAAGCACCTGCTTTGAGGCCACTGGGAGCAACATCCATAGGGTTGGAGAGCAACATGTTGCTCACGAGCTACTGGTTGGGGATCACTGGGCTAGACATACGTATTGTCAGTTTCCCAGCTGCCCCAGTCATGTGACTTGTACTCTGATAAACTTCAGTCATTCTTTACTGCTGTACTGCAAGTTGGAGTGATATCACCTCCCTCCCTTCCCCAAACCCCCCCCCCCAGCAGCTCATCAGCAGAACAATGGGAAGGTAACCAGATAACAGCTCCCTAACACAAGATAACAGCTCCCTGGTAGATATAAGAACAGTTAATTATTTGAAATGTGTAATTTAGAAATAAAAATGGCATCATAAAATTCATGACAGAATCCCTTTAAGCATTCTATGTTGAATGGAATTGCCACATGTTGAGTTTTTGTGAATACAAGGCTTTCAGATGATATATCTCATAATGTATACTTGACATTGTTTGCATTCATCTGAAGAATGCAGACTAGTGATTAAAAAACTGTTTTAGTACCTGTAATGTTCTGTTGTTAACTAAGGGAGTATCTGTAACCAGGGCTTTTACTCTTTAAAGTATCAAAATTGTTACCTAATCCTGGTATCCCAAACAACCCTCTTGATTTCAGTCTACACAGGAATAAGAGACTATTGACACTTTTTAGTCCATCGGGGTGTTTGTGAGCCCATAGGGCTCTAAGAGATGGTGCTGGTATATTTGGCAAAGTAGTCCTGGAACTCTCCCCGATACTTCCCATTGGCCACTGGCAGTCCCCAGACTGAATAAAGTTGACAGTGTGATCAGTGGGAGGTGGTTTTGGATGCGTTTACAACCAGCTACCACCTTGTTTATAAAGAGTGCTGCTCCATTTGTATTTGAAAATATGGAAACGTTATTCCCCCCCCCTTTTTTTTTAATAAAAAATTTATGTACGTGGGGTTGCTTTTGATACTGTTGTTTCTTTCTCATGCAATACATTCCAAAAGAGTATTTGTTCCCACGGATTCTTAGCCACTTCTATCTCTTTATTATTTTTATTTCTTATGGTTATGTCTGTATTAGCTTAGCCTATTAATAGAATAAAGCACAGTTTGTACAATTAGAAATATACAATGTTATGGTTTTGAGCAGTGCATTGCTGAAATGTGTTTATGTTCTGTTGCAGACAGAGTGCCTCAACTACATCCGAGTGATCCAGCCTCTGAATGACAAGACTCTGTATATCTGTGGAACCAATGCCTTCCAGCCTACCTGCGACTATCTGGTTGGTGGCACAAATGTTTACCCTGCACAACTTCTCGTTCTTGATGGGCTAATTAAACAGTTGCTCTCAGTGGGAGAGTGGAAGTAACATACTTGGGATTCTCATGGGTAGCATAAGGCAGTAGGAATAGCAAAGGGATCCACAAATATCTTTGCTGTCATGATAGCTGTGTTAATTGTGTACATCCCTCCAGAGGCCATTTATCTTCTCTGTGGGTATACAATGGGCCCCTTTCAGCTTCCTTTCCTTCAGCAAAGGCCTTCCCTAACATTGAAGTGCTTCATTACCAGATTGGCAGTGGGGGTAAACAAAGCATAAATCTATGACTTTAGATTATTTAAAATTCAATTTCATGCTAATGAAAATAAGAACCTCAGGCTAAAAAAAATATATATATAATTTCTGAACTTGGGGTCATTATGCTACCAAAATGTTATGTGCTCCTTTGGTTAGATTGTGATTGCTTGAAAGGAAATGCATTGGTTAGAATGAAATCTTTAATACGTAGATTCATATGATGCCAATTATGCAAACCAGTCACATATTCACCTTTCTATGTATTCATTATTAAATTTGTCCCAAATATCAAGGCTCACAAGCTAGTCAAGCGAGCGAGTTCCTCCTGAGGAAATGAGCTGCTTGTAACTTCCCAGTGACACACACAAGTTGTTTCACAAATGCAGTCAGTTCTGTATTGTTTGCCGGGGATTTCCTTACAGCTTCCAGTGTTCTCAAGGGATTTGTAGCCCTACACTTTAATATTGCATGCGTCATGAACAGAACATATATACCATATAAAAAGTCCACTAGGATTGATTCGGACAGCACAAAACATTGGCTGTTACCATTCTGACATCAGAGAATGTGAGTGCTGCTTGTGCTACATCCATTTGTAATACAATGCCACCCTTAGGGGAAAGGCTAATATTAGACATCAGTGTGAATGTGGGTCTCTGTACACAGTAAAGTGGGATCCATTTGCTAGGCACCCACTAGAATATTTGTAAAGTGTGTAAAGTACAGGTATGGGACCTATTATCCAGAATGCTTGGGACCTGGGGTTTTACGGATAACAAATCATTCAGTAATTTGGATCTTCGTGTCTACTAGAAAATCATGTAAACATTAAATAAACCCAATAGACTGGTTCTTCCTCCAATAAGAATTCATTATATCTTAGTTTGGATCAAGTATAAGGTACTGTTTTATTATTACAGAGAAAAAGGAAATCATTTTTTAAAAATTTGGATAAAGTGGAATCTATGGGAGACGGCCTTTCCATAATTCGTAGCTTTCTCGATAATGTGTTTTCCGAATAACAGATCCTATACCTGTAATTGAATATTATAATGGGAAAATATCACTCCTCCTTGGCACCACATCTAACCATATAAATTACAAGCTCCCAGGCATGCTTGGTTTTATAATTCCTCCCAAAACTTTTTTAGGTCTCATGCAGCTTTACATTTGCTCTTAACCAGAAGTTAACTGGTGAAAATGGCCATAGGCTTGAGAGTAAGGTCACATGAAAGAAATGGTTGCATTCCTCCAATAATTACTATTCACTTTGAATGGGTGGTGATTTATAGTGGACTAGAAATCTCCTTGTTATAATGTGGTCAGCGGGTTGAGCTGTGAGTTCATGGACCAGTGTAACTACATTGTTTTAGTCTGTCACAGACAAGTTTATAATAAATTATTATTAATTACCCTCTTGTGTTTTGCTTCATTTATTTTTAGGACTTAACCGACTTTCGATTGTTAGGTAAAAGTGAAGATGGTAAAGGCAGATGCCCCTTTGATCCTGCACAAAGCTACACTTCAGTCATGGTTGGTAAGTAAAACCTGTACCAGCAAATGTTTCCAGGATAACCCCATCAGATGGATACAGATAAAAGCCTTTCCGACAGTGATCGATTTGGAAAGTGTTGACTTTCCAAATATAAACTCTGCGCCATATTAAGGGTTCAAGGACAGGGTATGGAAACTTGCAGCAGAAATTTCTGTCTGAAACTTCACTTTCTTTTGAATAATGTTTACCTTGTTTTGTAGTTCATAACTGTAGTCGTGTGCATTATATACTGTTATGACTGTTGATACTATCTGGATTGTTCAGGTGATAGCTATTTATTTCTGTTCCAAAATAAAACCTGCATATCTCTTTTTTTAAGATGGAGAACTTTATTCTGGGACTTCCTTTAATTTCCTGGGAAGCGAGCCTATTATATTTCGACACTCCCCTCAAAGTCAATTAAGAACAGAATATGCTGTGCCTTGGCTTAATGGTAAGTTAGAAAAAATGAATGCAACTGGATGATTCCATTTCAGAGTGATCTAATTAAAATTATAGAATGCATGTGCACTACCTTAGACTAGTGTCACAGGACAGGGACACTAAGTTACAGCTCTGCTGCTGGGAATTTGTGGGGAGAAGCAGCCATTGAATAAGCTTGTATGTGAGCCATCAGGGTATCCTTCATAATATTAAATACAGTAGAGAATATCTTGGATCTTAACTATTTGTATAGCTTGGGTGTAACATGTATGGAAAGAAGCCAGATCCATGCCACGGGCAAAACCAAGTACAGGTATGGAATCTGTTTTCCGGAAACCTGATATCCAGTCAGCTCTGAATTTCGGAAAGGCTGCCTCCCATAGACTCCATTATAATCAAATAATGCAAATTTTTTAAAACGATTTCCTTTTTCTCTGTAATAATAAAACAGTACCTTGTACTTGATCTAAACTGAGATATAATTAATCCTTACTGGAAGCAAAACCAGCCTATTTAATGTTTACATGATTTTCTAGTAGATTTAAGGTATGAAGATCCAAATTACGGAAAGCTCCGTTATCCTGAAAACATAAGTAGAAGGTAGCATAACTGGTTATAGGAACGAACAGATGTACATAAATGCAGCTTGGTTATAAATACAAACTCACTTCTGAGTTTTAAAGAGATTGTTCACCTTCAAACACTTTTTCCAGTTCAGTTAGTTTCAGGTTGTTCACCAAAGACTTCCTTTTTGTGACCGTTTTTCTTTACGGTCAGGGCACACAGGCAGATTCAGGGAGATTAGTCGCCCAGTGACAAATCTTTTCTTCGGGGCGACTTATCTCCCCAAACTGCCTTTCTGCCGGCTAAAATGTACATCACCGGCGGAATGGCACTCGAAGTGATTCATTTTCCAATGTTGCCTAGCGAGGAAACTTCGGGCGACTTCGCTCGAGTGCCATCCCGCCCGCAATTTACATTTTAGCCGACAGGAAGGCAGAGGAGGCAGTTTGCGGAGATTAGCCCTGAAGAACAGGAAATTTGTCGCTGGACAACTAATCTCCCTGAATCTGCCTGTGTGTCCTGACCCTTAAAGGGATCCTATCATCGGAAAACATGTTTTTTTTAAAAACGCATTAGTTAATAGTGCTACTCCAGCAGAATTCTGTACTGAAATCCATTTCTCAAAAGAGCAAACAGATTTTTTTATATTCAATTTTGAAATCTGACATGGGGCTAGACATTTTGTCAATTTCCCAGCTGCCCCTGGTCATGTGACTTGATATCACTCCAACTTGCAGTACAGCAGTAAAGAGTGATTGAAGTTTATCAGAGCACAAGTCACATGACTTGGGGCAGCTGGGAAATTGACAATATGTCTAGCCCCATGTCAGATTTCAAAATTGAATATAAAAAAATCAGTTTCCTCTTTTGAGAAATGGATTTCAGTGCAGAATTCTGCTGGAGCAGCACTATTAACTGATTCATTTTGAAAAAAAAAAAAAAATTCCCATGACAGTATCCCTTTAACTGTTCTAAAATTATACATTAAGTTGATACATTTGTTATCGTTGTCCCTGCTGAGCAGAATCCCTGCGTTTCATTAACGGCAGCTGTTATATAAATAGTTGCTAATACTCCAGAGATACCGCTGAGAAATGTAGCAACTAAATGTAGCAAATTGTAACAGTTCAGAATCTGCTCCTGGATCACTGACGGGCCAGCCTGAAACAATAGAGACAGGATCAGGAACATTATAATTAGGGATGCACCGAATCCAGGATTCGGTTCGGGATTCGGCCTTTTTCAGCAGGATTCGGATTCGGCCGAATCCTTCTGCCCGGCCGAACCGAATCCGAATCCTAATCTGCATATGCAAATTAGTGTCAGGGAGGGAAATTGCGTGACTTTTTGTCAGAAAACAAGGAAGTAAAAAATGTTTTCCCCTTCCCACCCCTAATTTGCATATGCAAATTAGGGTTCGGTATTCGGCCGAATCCTTTGTGAAGGATTCGGGGGTTCGGCCGAATCCAAAAAAGTGGATTCGGTGCATCCCTAATTATAATTAAATTTGGGGTATACGGTAAGAAATAAAAGATGGAAAGCATTTGAACAAAGTATTTGTTTATGGTGAGCAAACTGAAAACAACTGAACCAAATAAAGTGTTTGGAAGGTGAACAACCAACTTTGACTGTGAAATGGTAGGTGCAGAAAAATACATTTTTATAAAACAACACACTATAAACTGGCGAGACAACACTAATAGTCCTTCCTTTATTTGTACATTTGCCTTCAATGGGATCCTACCGTAGGTCAATTGTCAGACTTAGATTGAGGTTTATTGCAGATGCTCTTTGTGCTTGTATTTATGAACCAATGTGATGCATTAAGGGGAGGGTGTACTAAGTAGTATTTCTCATGGTATCTCTAATTTGCTTCATGCAGAGCCAAGCTTTGTGTATGCTGATGTCATCAGAGCTCCT
Source organism: Xenopus petersii (assembly GCA_038501925.1). NCBI lineage: Eukaryota > Metazoa > Chordata > Amphibia > Anura > Pipidae > Xenopus > Xenopus petersii. The sequence continues at coordinate 132,253,627 of CM076673.1, read as the reverse complement.
GCAAACAATCCAGAAGGAGATGATGATAAGGTGTATTTTTTCTTCACTGAAGTGTCCGTTGAATATGAATTTTTTAGTAAACTTCTAATTCCCAGAGTGGCCCGAGTGTGCAAGGTAAGAGACTGTTTGTGACAAGGCTTATGTTATGCTGTTACTAAGGTGTGGTGGGGCATTTATATATACAATCACTTCCTTTTCTACTTTGAGTCAGTATATGCAATTCACAGTGTTGTCCACAGTGTTATAGCAGATATTTAATTGTCTGGTGAACGCATACATTTTGCTAGTTTTGAGTGTCAGGGCTAATGAATGAGATCCAACTGCTGTACATTCATGTGGACACTCTGCATTTTTCTCTGACTTTGTAAGATGTGGTTTCTAAGGAGCCCTGACAAGTTCACTTGTCGTCAGGCAGGCATTCCTGGGTGTTGCAGTTATTTATACCCCTTGGCAAAGGCAAAGCAAAGTGTTTAGAGAGGATTAAGACCGATATCCACTCCAAGGGCAGTTTGCGGATAATATAGCTCTTTTAAATTCATGTATACATTTGGGGTTTTTCCTTAATCCTCTTTAAAAGGGAACTTTCACGAAAATGAAAATTTAATTTAAGCTTCATCGTACTGAATAAGAAACTTTATAAATACAATAAATGTAAAACTTTGCATTATTTCTGAAATAATCAAGTTTATTTTCACTAATCCTCTCTCAGCATCTGTTTCTCTCTTCATGCAGCAGTTGGTTGTCAGATATTCATTGACAGATCTAATATATCTTATAGGGGGGGGCTCCCTTTCCTAGCAGCTGTATTAGTGCTCATTAAAATATCTGATTTCAGTAGAAACAAAATAACTGTCTTTTGCACAAATTTTGCATGTAGAGAGACATAGGCGCAAATTCACGAGGCGCCGAGCGCTAGCGTTAATTCGCTAGCATTTGGCATTTTCGTTACTGCGCAAATTCACTAACGAACGCTGGCGTAGTTTCGCTAGTGTTACTTCGCACCCTTACGCCAGGCGAATTTTCGCTAGCGACGTAACTACGCAAATTCAGTAACTTGCGCAGTGTACTGAACGCTACCTTTTACGCTAGACTTCCTTCGCCACCTCAGACCTGGCAAAGAGCAATAGAGAAGATAGGGATTGTTTCCAAAAAAGTAAAAATTTTTTCTAAGTCCCAAAAAACGCTGGCGCGTTTTCTACATGATGGGTGATAGGTTGAAAAAGAGCGAAATTTTTTGGGGGCTCCCCTCTTTCCCCCCTACATTTCCTGCCTCATGGCAACTTACCTAGACAGTGGGCACATGTGTAGGGCAAAATAAAATTTTTATTTGCTGATTTGAAGGTTTTCTAGGCATTTGTAGTGCTGATACATGTTCCTCCATTGAAATTTGAATTTCGCGCCGTATGCAAATTAGCCTTCGCTAGCGTAACTTCGCTTTACATAGCGAATCAGCGCTAGCGCAACTTCGCAACCTTACGCTACCCCTGTGCGCAACTTCGGATTTTAGTGAATTTGCGGAGCGCTGGCGAAACTACGTCTGGCGAAGTGTGGCGAAGTTGCGCCTGGCGCAACTTTGCATCTTAGTGAATTTGCCCCATTATGTCTTGGGATTTGCATAGAGTGAGCTCTTTAATATATCTTCTAGGCAAAAGGAGCCCCCCCCATAAGATATATTGAATCTGTCATTGATTAGCTGACACCCAACTCCTGCATGAAGAGAGAATGAAGAGAAACAGATGCTCAGAGAGGGAGAGTGAAGATAATCTTGATTATTTCAGAAACCGTACAGAATTTTTAATTGATTATATTCAGATAACTTTTTATTTCAGTATGCTGAAGCTTATATTAAATTTTCATTTTTGTGATAGTTCCCCTTTATAAAAAAAGATATTTAGATATCCCCTTATGACCTGGCAATTTCTGCTTTCCTGGATCTCCAGTAAAAGGGAAATAAAAATTTTTCTAGTTCCATGAATTTTTTCTCAAGTGCGTGCTTTATTTATTAATTTATTTTTCCATCATTCGCGTTCCTTCGACTGAAAAATTGATAGCAATTAGCCTGCAGGTCTCTGGAGATATTTTCCTTGCTGTGCATTAGAACTGGAAGTACTGGACAGGTATACATTTTGTCATGCAGCGAGCTTTTGTTTTTGAGCCTTAGATGTTTGCAAACGCTGAAAGACTATTGTAATCCTGCTAAACAATAAAAAGTTTTGAAAAAAATGTATCCACTATTTAACAATGGATCTTTACTGATCAAAAGAGTTTCATTTATTTACAGATATGTACATTTGCTGATATGTTGCTTTCTGTAAACATTTCATCAGAGGGTTAGAATGAAACACGAAACACTACTGGTTTATTAAACACAACAAAACGCCAGGTTTTACAAAGCAATAACTTGGACTTTTTTTTTTTTTTTTAAGGAAAATATGTGTCAAGGTGGAAAAAATCTATGTTTAATTATTGTTGTTTTGAAATTGCAACATTTGGCATAGCAAAAGATTGATTAAGAATGCAGTTCCTCCCAAAATACCTCATTTAAAAATATGGCTAAATTGGTTTAAGCTTTGATCTTACTGGTCGTGTCCCATAATTGCAGTTGGATGCGATTCATTATTAATTACTGCAAATGAGTATGGTGGTAGGATGGGGGTGGGTTTTTATGAAGTGTTTGTTAGGAATTTCGGGGTTAGTCTTTGGATCTTCCTCCCAAAAATATTTGTGGCACCTGAACAAATATAGTCATTAATAATCAATTATTACTGCCAGAATGGGAGCGATTATATGGTCTGTGAAAGTACAACAGAAAGAGATCGTGACCACGGTATAAAAGAAACTAAAGAGCAGTTCATATATCGAGAAATATTTGCATGTTCAGTTATTGAAAATGATTTTTGATTCATGGCAAATTACTTACCATATCAGTCTGACTGTACCTGTGAAATACCATTCATATTCTGTAACATTAGGATACAGCCTCTCATGCTTCTCAGCCACATATTTATTTTAAGTGTTATGGGATTCTTTTGACTGTCTGCTTTTTGTCTTAACTGGTGTTGACAGGTGGAAATTCATAGTCCGCTGTCATCACTTAGCAGAAAAAAATTAGCTCAGCTGCCTCCTTCTGTCACTCTTTGTTAATGTAAAGCTGTGGCCCCATTTTTCTCATTTCTGCAGTGATTCTTGGAGGGGGAAAGAAAAAGTGTGTTTCGTACTCATTGAAATTGAGAACTTTTATTCTAATATTAATTGTATTTTAAGGCAAATTGAAAATGCCTTTACCGCATCCTATAAACTTGAATATGAGACAGCTGACTGGCCAGTACTGGGGCGTATCAGCCAGAGGATGTTCTAATTAATATGGCCAGTATTGTGAAGCGTTTGTTATTCAAGTAAGCCAGAATTGACAGCTTAGGGTAAAAGCATCTAGCCCACAGAACCATGGCCAGCATCCGTAGAAACAAGATGCTTTGTATTTTCAGGTCTTTGTTTTACTGACAAATAATTGTTTCAGTAAAACAGATAAATATCTGAAATATCCTTCTTACTATACCTATTTGAGGTAGTCAAAGATGAAAGCTTCCATCAAAGGAGAAGGAAAGCTACGGAGGCATTTTATTGCAAATAGATTAGCTGCAATAGTGCAAGCTAGAATGCTATATTTATTCTGTAGAATGTGTTGCCATGACACATAGAGTAAACATCTCTATAAGCTCTCTGTTTAGGATAGCAGCTGCAGTATTAGCTTGATGTGACATCACTTCCTGCCTGAGTCTCTCCCTCCTCACTTAATGCTCTGGGCTCAGATTTCAGCAGAGAAGGGGGGGGAAGAGGAGCAAACTGAGCATGCTCATGCCCGGGGCAAGGAGGTTTAAGCGGAAGGCAGGAAGTCTGACACAGAAGCCCATGAGTACACAATAGAAGGAAAGAAATGCAGTGTTTCTTTTGACAGATGACCTAGAGCAGCATTACTTTGAGGGTTTACTGGTATATTTAGGTGGACCTTTCTGATAAGGCTTAAGCTCCCCATAGACGCGACGATTCTTCTTGCCGAACGACCGATTTTAGGGAAGCCCGACCAATCCTTCGAAATTAGTTAGTGGTATTCGAACGATCGTACATCTTACGATTTTTCGCCCGACATCTGTCTGGAAATTGATCGGCCAGGTCAAAAAATCTTTGTCGGTCCCAGTGCAATCTATCTATGTTTGCAGGGCCAAGCAGGCAGCTCCCCTTTGTTTTCCTGGTAAATTGGTCTTTTTAGTTGATGGTCAATTTGTACGATCGTACGATGGTTCTGAGAAGATCGTGGTCTCACGATCTGGATCTGATCTTTTAAAAATCTCAACATCTATGGCCAGCTTTACTTAGTTTTAACCTTTCCTTCTCCTTTAATTCTCAGCCTATAAGTTTGGGAACTTCAAACTGTCAACTGTGGGATGTTTTTTATGGCAGTGGCAGGCTGCTAAAAGGCATAGCTCCAAGGAGGACCCAGTTTGGAAAAGGGGTGGTGTTTGGCTGAGTTGGGGCAGGTTTGAGTGGAATAGGAGTGGGGTAAGGCAGGGGAAGGAGAGACAAGGGGCATAAACCCAGAGCCTCATTCAACATTAATTCACCAATGGTTTAAGGGACTCTAAACCAACTCAATACCACTGAACCCTCTAGTTCAAGAGGTTTTTCCATTTTATAAATACAAGCAATATCATTGATGGGAGTGCTGTTAAATTATATACTTTTCTCTTCATGATATCACTTTATAATCACCGAGGAGGGAGAACATAATTATTTAGTGCTTGGGAAAACTGTTTAAAGGTTTCCAACTCTATTGCAGGAACAAAGAACATGGAGCCAAATATAAAGAGATCAGATAGGATTCTCATTAGAGGATTATAATGCATTTTATAACTGGCTCTGGAGAGCCAGGGAAATGTATTTTTATTGACCGATGTAACCCTGATGTTGAAGGACTGTAGTTTCCAGCCTGATATATGAAACCGTGCTGGGATTTTTGCTCCAGTGATTGAACAACAGTTTAGGTCCCCTTTAATGACTGCTATTTGGAACTATGTTCATTATAGATAAGAAATAGGAAATAGCAGTATGTACCATCCCAGTGTCTGGGACTTAAGTGCCACTTCCCCTTAGTGAGGTTAGATATTTCTCATGCTATTTTTGTGGTCTGGGATTCAGATGTCTCATGGCACATTGGTAGGCAAAATGTCCTAGATCTAGTGATTTAAAAGCAGTGGGGCTCATTTATCAACACTGGGCAAATTTGCCCATGGGCTGTTACCTATTGCAACCAATCAGATTGCTGCATTCATTGTTCTTCTTGCATCTGGCTTTATAACGTAATCACTGATTGGTTGCTATAGGTAACAGCCCATGGGCAAATTTGCCCAGCGTTGATAAATAAGCCCCAGTAACTCCAGCCCCACAAATTGCAGGTCACCGCTACAATAGCAAATTATGGGTCTCCTCTGGGCCCCACTCCATGCCCCCCTCAGTTGTGGGGTCTTCTTCTGTTTAGAAATAAGATACCTTTTGAAGCCTCTGAAATATGGTGCCTTACATATGAAATATGTTGTCTTACATCAAAATGAATGTTTACATCTTACATGAGATCTGATCTTACCAAGCCTTTAAGGGGTGGATTTATGTGCCCATGATCGTTGCATAGTAAACCCCCCCCCCCCACCAACACTTCCATTTATAGTGTAGCATTTGACTGACCCATGTAAAGCTTTAATTTTAAGCTTTATAAAACGGGATGTCTGTTACTAAAACGGCTGACTCAATTAGTTTTGCTTCCTTCATTGTTGCCACAATATAGCAATAGGTCACCATCACTTCCCATGCTTAAAGTACAGTATGTTTTCTGAACATAAATTCAACGTCTTGTAACTCAAAAGAAAAAATGGGGAAAGGAAAAAAAAGAATATTTGCTATAACTAAATTCTTGTTATATTCTCCAAACACTGCAGCAGAAAAGACATCCTTGTTACCACTATTGTATTATTGTGTTCTGCAGAAGTATACGCCTTGCAGCTCATATTTATATGGATAAATGCAAATAGGCCAGATGTATTCTCTGTGCAGTATCAATTCTAGCAACCTATTACGTTAACTCTTGATTTTTGGTAGACGACAGTATTAGCCTTTTTGGGGCTGTATAATGTACATTTGAGGTGAACTGATGAATTGCTTTACCACAATGGGCTATCTACAATACTTCACAACTCAATGTCCTGTTAGGCTATGGTGGCCTGTATGTTGAACTGGGTTTGGTAATGCACCGTGAGCTGTAATTGTACAGTTTCTTGCTTATTTGTTCTATACTTTTTAGATGGAGTTGAAGGTAAATAAATGGAAACTTAATGAACACATATCCCTTCTTTAACTTTTCTTTGTAATATGAAACTGGAATACACTTAGTGTGGGGCAAGTAGTCTGAAAAAGGTTAATGTAAAAATGTTATGTTTTATAAATTGTGATTATTGTAGCATCACAGAGGTACTGCAACGCCATGGCATAGCTCCAGCCATAAGGTATTAAAATGATAATATAGGTACTGTTGGGAGGTATGCAGTACTGAATAAAGTTGGCCATAGACGCAAAGATTTGATCATACGAATCTTCGCTTCGTACGTACGGTGTGTGGAGTGTCCAGACATTTTTCGCGCCATGTTGATTGGTTGTTCAGACAATCAGACAGGTTAGAAAATTTCTGTTGCTACCGATAATATCTCTGCATGTATTGCCGATCTGACGATATCAGTGGGAGACTGTCGCCAGCTTTTGTCAGACATAACTTTTGTACGTTTGCTGTCAGTGGCAGAACATCAGCTGATCTCTTCTTTAACTACTTTATTTGATCTGAAAGGTTAATGGCAGGTCGGGAGATGGCACTGAACGATTGTTTGTGCGATATGAAGGTAAATCTGCACGTCTATGGCCACCTTTAGCCTTGTGCGTTTGAACTAGATCTGCTCTGATAAGGAACTTTGGTTTTCCCTGCAAAAGTTTTCATGGAACTGACATTGTATGGCTGAACTTAATTCCACCGGAGACATGTCTGGTGATGTAGTTCACACAGTGGATTCTTATGTTGCACATGCTAACATCTTTAGCATTTCCAAAGCGAATGTTTTAAGCTGTAGATTTGTGGGAAGCTGTCTGCAATGCATGCAACCTTTATTCTGTAAACTCGCTGACTGGTGCCCTGTGTGGTGCAATGTTTTGCTTCAAATGGGTGACTTCCTACAGCCTTGAGAGTCAGAAAATGAAGAGGAAAATGCTTTACTAAAGGAATGCCATCATCATACAATTACCTCCTTTAATAATAATAATAATAATAATAATACCAATTATTATTTGCTACACTATTTAAAATGATTGTTTTTTTTATTGACCATCTCATGTATTTGGCAGGGTGAGAGTGAATACAAGTTTGGCCTGTGGAGGGAAATTTATGAGTGTTTTCTAACCTTACTAAATATGAGATATAATGTCTGTGGGTTCAGATAAAGGGGTTTTTTTTTAATCCTTTTTGGTTTAGAAGGAGGTTAAACTGTTTGTAAGTTTGTCAGTAGCCAACCTAAATTTTAGTTTATCTGAACAATTTAAAAACAAGCGAATTAATTTATCTGAAAGCAGTACAGGTATGGGACCTGTTATCAAGAATGCTGGGATTTTCCGGATAATGGATCTTTCCATAGTCTGGTTCTTCATAACTTGAGTCTACTAGAACGTATAACGGATCCCATACCTGTAGCTATTTTATATACTAGATCAGCTATCCAAAGGCTTCTAATGAGCTTTTATCCACGCATGTATGCTGGGTATTACAGAGAAACTAAATCTGCCAGGCATTTTTTCCTTAATTTTTAAAGGATTTCTTATCTGCAATAATTGGGACCATGGTTTTTTGTAGACAGGGTAACACTGCCAAATTCATACCTGAAAAGAAAGCTAATGCTTGCAACTGACACAGAATGGTGCTTTTTTTTATCTGCCCACTGATTAATCTGTTATCACTTTTTATGTACAGAAGAAGCACTAGGAGATATTCGTTATTTGGAAGCTTGTGCTGGGTATATAGCAAAAGTTATTTTCGCAGCTGAAACAGCCTGTAAACTTATTGACCCACCACAGAACAGAACCGTATACATTTATTATTGTGTCATATGCTACCCTTTTGTCAGTTCAAAAGCATTAGTGATCGTGATAAATGCATAAATGCACTCATTCAACATCGACTGCCTGCAGACTGGAAATAAGTCACTCTGTGCCAGTTCTGTAATTATTTAAATTAGTAAAGGGATCGATTTTAGCTTTGAGCACCAATAACAATTCTCTATGGTTATCTCTGTAAAATGTATAAAGCATAACATAATAATGTGCTCTGGATGTGATCTTTAATGATGTGTATTTTTTTTTATCCAGGGGGACCAAGGTGGGCAAAGGACTTTGCAAAAGAAATGGACTTCATTCCTTAAAGCCAAGCTCCTATGTCATTCAGCAGAAAATAATTTGATTTTTAATGTTGTCAATGATGTGTTTATCCTGAAACATCCAGACTCAACAGAACCAACGATCTATGGTGTCTTCACCTCTCACTTGTAAGTTATTTTCCGAAAGATCCCTAAACAATCTCGCATTTCTTTGCGTGCAGTAAATGACATGACTGAGAAGTTATTTGCCAGACATTTCTAACACATACTGGTATATTTACTGCCAGAAATGAAACAAGCATGTTCAGTTCAAATTATAGTGTTTGTGTGCAAGTGATAGAGTGACATGGGTATTGTTTTGCTGCAGTTATTATATTCATGGTGCTGGTTAAACTAAACATAGCTTAAAGGAGAACTAAATCCTAACTAAAGAAGTAGGGTAGAAATGTTGTACATTATGTTTTGGGTTTCTGCAGCAGCCCTAGACAACCACAACCCTTTAGCAGTAAATATCTGTGTCTATGAATATGCCCCGGTAGCTCCCCATCTTGTTTTCTGGTGATTCACTGCACATGCTCTGTGCTGCTGTCACTTACTGAGCTTAGGGACCCACTCACAATATACAGTACACATAAACTATGTGTCACAATATAAGGCTGATTAGTAGTTAATACAGATAATTACTACATGGCAGCACAGAAAACAGTGCAACTAGCATCAGAATTTAATAATCAGCCCTGTAGCATCATCTTATATTACAGACAAATCACCCTAGCAACCATGCATTGATATGAATAAGAGACTAGAATATAAATAAGAGAGGGTCTGAATAAAATATGAGTAATAAAAAGTAGCAATAATAATACATTTGAGCATTTGTTTTTAGAAAGTTAGAAAGACTCAGGGAAATAATGAATAAACTATACAAAATAAATAATAAACAAATAATGAAGACAAATTGAAAAGTTGCTTAGAATTGGCCAATCTATGACATAGTAAAAGTTAACGTCAAGGTGAACCGCCCCCTTTAATATTATCGGAAGCAAAAATACAGCTCTAACACCAGGGCTGTCCATTTCTAGGACTTCTAGGGCATTGAATAGTTCTTGTCATTGCATGATCAGTGGATAAAATGGCAAGGTCACAAGACCTAGTTTGCTGTTGAAATAACTACAAGTAACATGTCCGGTCTCACTGTTTAGCTGCTGTTAACAGACATTTTCCTTTTGTGTTGTTTTTCCACAGAAACAATGTTGGTTTATCTGCTGTGTGCGCTTACAGTGTGTCTGCTGTGGAAGACGTGTTTGCCAAAGGGAAATATATGCACAGTGCCACTGTGGAGCAGTCTAACACTAAGTGGGTGCGCTATAATGGAGAGGTCCCTAAGCCTCGACCCGGAGCTGTAAGTTGCCTTCCACTAATGCGTAAACAAAGTGATATCAGTAAGAGGATAATGGTGGGTTTCATAGGGCAGAGACACACACTAATCGCGGAGATTAGTTGCCCTGCGATAAATCTCCTCTTCTTCGCGGCAACTAATCTCCCCGAACTGCCTTCCCGCCAACTAGAATGTAAATCGCCGAAGGGATGGCACTCGGTAAGATTCGTTTTCCGAAGTTACCCGAAATTGCCTCACTAGGAAACTTTGGACGACTTTGGAAAACAAAGCCCTCCGAGTGCCATCCCGCTGGCAATTTACATTCTATTCGGAGGGGAGGCAGTTCTGGGAGATTAGTCGCCCCGAAGAAGAGGAGATTTGTCGCCGGGCGACTAATATCCCCGAATGGCAGCGTGTGTCTCTGCCCTTGTGAAAAGCTATCTGAGCAAATTAGCACAGAAAAGAGAAATGCCATAGGTCAATTGCCCTAATAGTTAAAAATGAGTATATGGGCATTACTGGAAAGATAGACAAATATGTCATGATAATGAGTCAGGCCAGGGATCCTCTTTTCTAAATGTGCACCAGCCTATTATATTATATTCTCATATTCTTCTATGTTCTCAGGGCCAGAACTAGGGGTAGGCAGAAGAGGTAGCTGCCAAGGGCTCAACAATTGGGGGCACTGGGCAGCTACCTTTTCTGCCTACCCCTAGACCAGACTCTATCGCTCACCAGACTTATCTTGCGTATACGTGACCATCGGCGTCACGCATGCGCATAAGCATGCAACGTCAGCTTGCACTCGCATCACCGTGCCCCGTAAGTGCTTCATGTCACTGCGACGGGGAAAGTCGAGGTGCGCTGGCTGGCTGGCCAGGTCGCCTAGGGCGCCGCCTGGCCTGTCTCTGTATGTGCTGTTCACACTAGCAATTAGAATTGCTAGTCCCAATAGAGTCACATTATTTACTTATATGTGTATCCCAATTTAATAAGGTTTTTTTTTTTTAGAGGTCACTTATTAGAATAATAATATATTAGAATAGAAATGAACTGTTGGTTAAAGGAACAGTAACATGAATAAAATTAAGGTTTTAAAGTAATCTCTGTAGAACATAATGGTGTTATCTATTATCCACTATTGAACCTGTGCCATATAGCCTTTTTTTAATTTTCTGACATTGCTGCACAGCACCTTGTTTATATGCTCTATAGCAGCAAACAGGGCAGGGCAACAGTACATTATATTGTCATTACTTTAAAACATTTTAATTTTTTGGTGTTACTGTTCCTTTAAGTTTTCATTCTGAACGTATACGAAAACATTTTTGTGCAAAAAAAATAACGTAATGATAGCTTTAATTAGTTTTACCAACTGCCTATATATTTATATAATGCATTTATTAAGCAGTTCTGAAACATAATGCAGCTGTATAATAAACCTACTGTATGGATGTCGCTATTCCGTGCTAGTATATTGTGACCTTAATGGTGAGTTTGGGTTTGTTTTGATGGCAGGACAATGTGTACTCTGTGTGTTATGAAAGGAACATTGTGCTCGTATCCCTGCTTAAATACAGGTTACAGGCCTCTCTCTTTGTTCTTTTTAGTGCATTAACAATGAAGCCAGAGCAATGAATTACACAAGCTCCCTTAATCTGCCGGACATGACTCTTCAGTTTGTCAAGGATCACCCCCTGATGGACAACTTTGTGCCCCCGGTTGGCAATAAACCAAAGCTTGTGCTTAAAAATGTCATTTATACCCAGATCGTGGTGGACAGGGTAAAAGCGCTTGACGGCATTAGCTACGACATCATGTTTCTCAGTACAGGTACCACAAAATCTCCTATACTTGGGTAGATGTTGCTGGGTATAACTGCTGGGTCAGGCTAAGAGGGTTGTAGTTCAGTACTACCAAGTCATTTATAATTATGCTGAATTTAGAGAGATTCACTGGCCATCCATTTGTAATGAATTTAACCGGAAACTTCAGCAAAGTGATAGCCTTCTGTTGTGTAATATGGAATTTAATCTGAATGCCTTTTGTTTAACCCAGATAAAGGCACGCTGCAAAAGGCTGTCAGTCAAGACACAGAAATGCGAATTATTGAGGAAATTGTGCTGTTCCCTCATCAACAACCAGTGCAGACCTTGCTGCTTTCTAACAAGGAGGTGAATGTGATTTATTTGTCTTTTCAAGTCCCAAGTCATTGACGTTTAGCTCTTGGACACAATGATCACAGAGTTTTGTAAATTCTTTAAGCACCCATTTGGGACTAGACTTTGTCCAGTTAGATTGTTAGCTCTTGTGAGTAGGGACCTCTGGTCTTATTTTTACTCTGTGACTTTTGTTTATTAAATTATTGTAAGACCCCTGTTTGCTAAAGATAGGTGTGGGATCCATTATTTGAAAACCCGTTATCAAGAAAGCTCCAGATTATGGAAAGACCATCTCCCATAGACTTCATTTTATCCATATAATCCAATTTTTTTTCTCTGTAACAATTAAACAGTACCCTGTACTTGATCCAAACTAAGATATAATTAATCTTTATTGGAAGCAAAACCCGCCTATTGGGTTGTTTAATGTTTACATGATTTTCTAGTGAAAATGATTTTTCCAAATTATGGAAAGATTTGTTATCTGGAAAGCCCCAGGCTCCAAGAATTCTGGATAACAGGTCCCATACCAGTACTATCTACAGCCATTCACCACCTTTAGGGCAGAGACACACACTCAAATTTGGGGAGATTAGTTGCCCAGTGACAAATCTTCTCTTCTTCGGGCAATTTATCTCCCCAAACTGCCTTCCCCTGCCTTTCTGCCGGCTAGAATGTAAATTGTCGGCGGGATGGCACTCGGATCGCTTCGTTTTCCGAAGTTGCTTCAGGAGGAAACTTTGGGCGACTTTGGAAAACAAAGCGCTCCCAGTCCCATCCCACTGGCAATTTACATTCTAGCCAGCGGGAAGGCAGTTTGGGGAGATTAGATGCCCCTAAGAAGAGGAGATTTGACGCTGGGCGACTAATCTCCCCAGATCTGAGCATACATCTCTGCCCTTAATTAGATGGTACTAAAGGAGATGAAAATGCATTGGCCATTCCATGTGTACTAAAACTTGCTTGAACTTTTCCAATGCTAATCAATGCAGATGTTAATACTGCTAAATAGTAATGGGCGAATAAATTCGTCAGGTGCAAATACGTGCCATTGAAAATTAGCCGACTTAAAAATTTTTTTGGACGTACGTCTGAAAAGTTGCTCGCGTCAAAACATTAATGCACATCAACATTATTCAGCGCTCATTGACTTTAACGTTGGCGTCAAAATTGACGCGGTGACATGGGGGTCAAAATTCGCGTTTTGGGGATTTTTCGTTGGAAATTCACAAACTTTTCAACAAAACTGGACAAATGCGCCCATCACTACTGCTAAATGTACTACACAAAACGGATTGCAAATTATTGGTCACCCACAATTTTATTATGTGTGCATCTTGTAGGTCAATGTTTTCTTTTTTTTTTATTATTATTTCAAACGTTTCCATAGAATTTGCATTGTCATTTACCGCCCCCTGGTGCTTTACTGACGAGTCTGTGTGTGTTTTGCTTTTAGGGAAAAAGGTTTATCTATGCAGGCTCCAATACTGGAGTGGTCCAGTCTCCTCTTGCTTTCTGTGAAAAGTTCACATCCTGTAAAGACTGCATTCTGACCAGGGATCCATATTGTGCTTGGCACCCAGTGAAGCGCTCTTGTGTTAACATTCTTCAGGAGAGTAATGCTGATGGGTAAGTCCTTTAGCCACCCATGTATTTATGGGCAGTAGACAAATTCTACACAAGGCCCTAAAAAGGTGTGTATTGAAAAACGTGTGTTGGGTAGTGTTCCATTTACAACATAGATTTCAGTTTTATTGCTCCTTATGGGATTGATCATGTGGTTTTTCATATGAACCCATTGTAAGACACCTGGATTATTTTAGCTTCACCCTATTAGTACCATGGATTGTAGAATCTACTGTGCCAGTATAAAAGGAATAATGTGCCAAATGCTGTAGAGTCGATATTTCTAGCCAGATCTTTTGTCAGTGCCACACACACAGAACATCATTGGATTGTTCTGTGACAAAAAGAATGGCATTATATAACTACCAGGAAAGCAAAATACAACTCTTGGTTATATAAAACATCGTTATTTAGTGTCGCGAACACACCCAAAAGCTTTAATGGCATTTTTGTTGGGTTTTTTTTTTCTTGCTGGATTCTAAAATTCTGTTGTGTTTAATTTTTAGGAGCTTGATGCAAAAGTTAAATGGAGATGCCACTCAGTGTCCAGGTACAACCTTCATAATATCTCCCACCATTGTTTCACTGTAATGTACATGCACATTTCACATTGCTCTCTGCACTTGGCACACACACATAGCAAAATATTTTGGTCGGCCTCATTTTTTCCTTTTTGACCTTCATCAAGGAGACACAGGCCTGCCTCCTCTGTCTCACAGCCCCTGGTACATGATATTGTACCTTCATTATATCTGCTGTCACTTTCTCACTCCCTAGCTTGCACACTTCCTTGTTCCGAATTCATTGCAGTGAATAATTGTTTCTATGAGATCCAAGAAATCAATACAGTTGTTACTCTGCAAGGATTGATTCACTTGCAATTTCTGTTAGATGAGTTTCTTATTAGTCACAGTTAGTTACAAAAGGCTGAATAGCTTTTCCTATTTGGGATGTAGAACAGAGCACAAATACACCTTAAAGGGATACTGTTTTATTTTTTTTTTAAAACGCATCAGTTAATAGTGCTGCTCCAGCAGAATTCTGCACTGAAATCCGTGTTTATATTTCATTTTGAAATCTGACATGGGGCTAGACATATTGTCAGTTTCCCAGTTGCTTGCAGCCATGTAACTTGTGCTCTGATAAACTTCAGTCACCTCTTTACTGCTGTACTGTAAGTTGGAGTGATATCAACCCCCCCCCAGCAGCCTAACAACAGAACAATGGGAAGGTAACCAGATAACAGCTCCCTAACACAAGATAACAGCTGCCTGGTAGATATAAGAACAGCACTAAATCCAGGTCCCACTGCGACACATTCAGTTACATTGAGTAGGAGAAACAACAGCCTGCCAGAAAGCAGTTCCATCCTAATGTGCTGGCTCTTTCTGAAAGCACATGACCAGGCAAAAATGACCTGAAATGGCTGTCTACACACCAATATTACAACTAAAAAAAAAATACACTTGGTTCAGGAATGAAATTTTACATGGTAGAGTGATTTACTTGCAGTATAAACAGTGCAATTTAGAAATAAAAACATCATAAAAATCCCTTTAATTAAATCTGCTTCCTAATAACACACTGCAGTTTAAACCCTTGTGTCACTGCTCTCTTTGTGTCACTGCTCTCTTTGTGTCTCTATTCCCTAGTGAACCAAATGTCCCTAAGGGCACGCTGTTTATACTGTACCTTTTAAGTCACTCATTTCTAAATTAATGACAAACAAGGGTGCTGATGTTTAACCCCGCTTTTGTAGATTCTGCTGAAATCCAGAAAAGTATGAAGCACACTGTGAAGTCGGGAAGCACGGTGGAACTGGAGTGCACTCAGAAATCAAAGCTAGCCTCTCTGGTGTGGCAATTTAACAAAGAACCCCTGAAGACTGAATTGCACAAACATCGTCCCCTAGAACACGCCATAATCATCTTCACCGTCACAGAGAGCGACGCTGGTATTTACGAGTGTCTATCCCAAGAGGAGGTGGGGAATATAAAGGTTTCTCAAGTGCTGGTAAAACATGTGGTAGAAGTAGAAAAGGTGCCCACTATTTTGGAGAGTACCAGCCATCCATACACACAGTCTGCAGCTAAATCTCAAACAACCACCGTGCCCAATAAGGTTCTTGAATTATCTACACGTAAGAAAACAACTGCTCGGATTCTAACAACTCCTGTTGTAGGTACAAGTGGGAGCACTAGGATAATAGACAGCACAGCCTCATTAACGGACAGTAAAGTTCCAGAGGTTCAGATGGAGAAAGCGATGTACTTAACAAAGCCCAGTGACTGTTCCCTTCTCATCGTCCTGGTCCTTTTGTTTGGCTTATTGTTTATGATTCTGTTGGCTTACAATTGTTACAAGGGATTCCTGCCTAATTGGTGCTTACACATGCGCACTGTTCTGTTCTCTGGAAAGCAAAAAACCCCACCCGATTATCCAGACTGTGAGCAAGGGGTAAAGGAAAACTTGGTGGAGCCAAAGTGTAGCCCCAGTCAGTATGAGGATACACAAAAGATTCCACAGGACACAGGTTATGAGACCGAAATGGACTATGGAAATGGCACCATCCCACATGCAGTGAAAACGGATGAGAACGAAAGCGATCAACCATTTGATGTAAAATGTGATCTCAAATATGCCGATTCTGACGGGGACTGAGCGTTTTACTTTTTTTTTTGGTCATTATAAGGAAGACCATTTATATGCTGTAGACCTGCTGAACTGCCTATAAAATGGGACCATGCAGTCAAGCTTCAATCCAGTCTGTGAAAGAAATTATCTTTTTCATTTTAAGTATCCGATATTGATCAGCATTTTCCATCGGTTTAAAAATGTAGCATAGGTTGCAGGCAGACAAGTTACTCCGGTTTAGTTTTTTTTTTTTTTTTTAATATCCGTGTTTGTCTGTTTTTGTTTTTATGCTGCTGATAAATAATGCAAAGGGTGTTAACGCTATTCCGCCACTTGCTGCGACTTCTTTTAAAATGAATTCCAAATTGGAAACAAATCTTAGTTTATCAGATTGGTAATGAGCTTGTAGACCAAACCCTAATAGGGTCTGATCTTTTACTTTTAGTGCTTCACTGTGCACTTTTATCCAGCGGGCAACACTGCACTGTCTGGTAGATAAATGCTTTCCACTACTTCTCCTGTTTCTAGGGCCTATAAGGTATTATACACAGGGCCGGATTTACAAAGCGGGCGCCCCTAGGCCTGCTGCCGTTCATCTCCCCAGTTCCCTCCGTTTTATTCGTACAAATTAACATCATCGAGACCGGAGCATCGAAATTGGCCTGATTATACAGTACAGAACGTCACTGATTCTTTTACTTGTGCTTGGGAGCAGGTCTGGCTACTTTCTGTTCATTTCTCAGGGAAAGGCAATTTCTTCGGCAACTTTTAAATGTATTAATTAAAAAGAGGCAGTCCTATGCCGCTGAACCTTTTTCTTGAAAAAGACTGGAGTTAAAAGGACAGTGGCTTATTAAAACGTTTTACGGTACGTTCTATGTTGCACAGAAATGTTCAATGTTTATTGAGAATAGGCTTTATGGGGAAAGCATGGATATATCCAAACTGTCACTATGGAATATTTGCACAACGGGATACGATAATATGCTGAACACATTCCCTGCATTTCTCTCTATCCAACCACTGATTTATGTACATAGAGCCACATGAAACATGTTACGGGAATGATCACCTGAGCCAAGGCAACAATACTATCCCTGTGAAAATAGACTTGATCTAGTAAGGACTTCATTTCTACTTGTCTTACCACTGGAAGAAACCTGCAGGGACAGGAGCCGCAGAGTGCAAACGGCCTGTGAAAGTCTAGTTTAAAGGCGCACTTCGCTGTATTACAGACTCCTTAGCCCATCAATATATTTATGCAAGTGACCGCCTTATTTGTTTTTAAGAAGAGAAAGAAGAAAAAAAAAACCCCAACAATGTAATGTTAACTGCGGATGCTTCCTGAAAAAAAATCGAATTTTTATTTTTCTATTGTCAATTCTGTATAGATGTAAAAATCAAATGTCTTAATAAAAGTATTATTTTGTTGGTTTATGAAACAAGTTGAAGGATACAGGACCACTGGTTTGTCGGAGCATTTTTCGATGGCAGCAACTGCTGCTCAAAGTTTGATGATTGAGAAAAGCTCCAGTATCACACAACTACTGATAGTCTGCAATGGTTGGGAGTACAGGTATGGGACCTGTTTTACAGAATGCTATGAACCTGGGGTTTTCCAGATAACTGATCTTTCTGTAATTTTGATCTTCATACCTTAAGTCTACTAGAAAATCTTGTAAACATCAAATAAACCAAATAATCATACTGGTATTACGTCCAATAAGGATTAATTATACCTTAGATGGGATCAAGTACAATGTACTGTTTTATTTATAACAGATAATAATTTGTAACAATTAGATTTTTTTTTTATTATAGTGGAGTCTATGAAAGACTGTCTTTCCATAATTCGAAACTTTATGGATAACTGGCTTCTGGATAACAGATGCAATACCTGTATTTATGAGTATTTTTAAATAGAGATATCATTATTGCTTCCTAGAAATGATGCAGGCTTTATAGAAGAGTGTATACAGTACGGGCACATTTCTCACATTGCTGTGTCTTTTTAAGTATGCTTTTGCCCTTGTGACTTTTATTTTCCTTAGTTCTTTCTCTTTTTCTTTCTGTCTGTTTCTGTCATACAGCCTCATCTCCCATACCTTTTCCTCCTTCTGCTACCTCCTCTTTATCCTCTGTGAGACCTGATTTCCATCCTTCACTACCCAGCATGCAGCCTGAAGTTTTATCTAGTGCACAAAGCGATGTAGTCAGACTACTGCCTCCTTCCCTGAGTGACCAGGGTCATATTGTCAGTGCACAGGGAACCTTTCACCTCTTCTGCCATGCTCTTGGTGAGTATTGGTTTTCCACTGCATATTCTGTTTCTCTGGATTCCTTCTAATGGCCAAGGCTGATCAATAACTGTGTTTCATGTATCCATTTATTTTACCTTACACGTTCCATACATGTTTATTTTACTGCATGCATGTGTTCTTTTATTTACACAACACTCATCCAATAGTTAGCAGTCTCTAGATCAGTGATCCCCAACCAGTAGCTCATGAGCAACATGTTGCTCTCCAACCCCTTGAATTTTGCTCTCCGTGTCCTCAAAGCAGGGGCTTATTTTTGAATTCTAGGCTTGCAAGCAAGTTTTAATTGCAGAAAAACTAAGTATAGTAGAGCCTCTTGTAGGCTGCCAGTCCACATAGGAGCTACCAAATAACCAATTACAGCCTTTATTTGGCACCCAAAGGAATTTTTCATGAGATTTATATTTGTTCAATAGCATTTTAAAGGCATTCCTTTTATCTTTTGTGTTCAACCCTAATAAAATATCCCACTTTATATGCTGCAAAGATGCTGCTAAAATGAAGGCACTTTGTCGTTCTTATTGGGTTCTAGCAGCCCAAGGGGCCCAAGGGGCATGACATGGTGTATGAGGGGGGCACAGGATTGCAGACTTCACATCTAGAACAAGGGCAACTTTCTATGATTTCTCCTAAACTTTAATAAGAGAAATATAAATCCACCCCAGCATAGGTATCCTCCTGTGTTCCAATCACAGTTGTGCTGTAAAATCTAAGGGTACAGTTGCCCTTTAAGCCATTCTGCTGATGACTAGAGCAGAGTTTCTGAAACCAAGGCTTCCTTATATTTATAAGGGGACTGATTTCCCTTCATTCACACAGTTAGTGGTGCTACTTCTACGCATACAGGCTTTAGTAGTGTAAGGTGTAGGAGTCTGGTAACACCCAAAAGTATTTATTATAAACACAGCAGTTTTACCAGTGTAGGGCAACGCTGCAGTATAGTTTTATTACTTTAAAACACTTTGTTTTTTGATGTTACTATTCCTTTAAGGAATTAAAGGGCAAGTGACTGGCAGAAAATATAATAACAGGTGGTGACAAGGGCTGGGTGTCTGCTGCCTTCTTGTGCCCATCTGTATCATTGTATGTGTCATCATGGATAACCTCAAGGCCAGATTTTTGTGAACGCTGTTATTTGCCTAAATGTCCTCAGGGATGCTCTGACCTCTCTGGCTGTTAAACTATTTTCTATTTGCTCAATGCACACAACTGATGGAGCAATAAGCTGTCAGAGCTGCTGCTTTCTTCTTTTTTAATGTTGCTCATAGAATACTGTGCTGGGAATAGACAACAAATGAATGATGGGGAATCCTGGGAATCTGTATTTTAAATGGACTTGTAAGTGACAATGAACGGATTGTATTGGCACTTACATCACACACAATTATTGTTATTGGATTCTCTGCAGAGTAAGAATCGTTATAAGGTATGTATATCACTTGTGGCTTTTGAGTTATTTAGCTTTTTATTCAGCAGCTCTCTAGTTTCCTATTTCAGCAATTTGGTTGCTAGGGTCATAGTTACCCTAGCAACCATACATTGATTTGAATAAAACTGCAATATGAATAGGAGAGGCCTGAATAGAAAGACAAGTAATAAAAAGTAGCATTAACAATACATTTGTAGCATTACAGAGCATTTGTTTTTTTTTAAATGGGGATCAGTGACCCCCATTTGAAAGTGTGAAAGAGTCCGAACAAAAAAAAAATCAAATAATTTGCAAACTATAAAAAATAAATAATGAAGACCAACTGGCCATTCTATAACATACCAAAACTGAAAGATGAACCACCCCTTTAAAAGGCTTCCTGACATTATTCTGCTGATAGAAAGTTGTTACTTGGTTTCCTTTCCTGTCTCTCATAGTTACATAGTTACATAGTTAAATTGGGTTGAAAAAAGACAAAGTCCATCAAGTTCAACCCCTCCAAATGAAAACCCAGCATCCATACATACACCCC
The DNA here is from genome assembly GCA_038501925.1 of Xenopus petersii. Lineage (NCBI taxonomy): Eukaryota > Metazoa > Chordata > Amphibia > Anura > Pipidae > Xenopus > Xenopus petersii. The sequence continues at coordinate 132,233,092 of CM076673.1, read as the reverse complement.
TCTCTACTTTTAATTAAATTCTATATACCCATACTAACTATAGAGCTTAGTATCACAATAGCCTTTGATATTATGTCTGTCCAAAAAATCATCCAAGCCATTCTTAAAGGCATTAACTGAATCAGTCATCACAACATCACCCGGCAGTGCATTCCACAACCTCACTGTCCTGACTGTGAAGAACCCCCTACGTTGCTTCAAATGAAAGTTCTTTTCTTCTAGTCTAAAGGGGTGGCCTCTGGTACAGTGATCCACTTTATGGGTAAAAAGGTCCCCTGCCATTTGTCTATAACGTCCTCTAATGTACTTGTAAAGTGTAATCATGTCCCCTCACAAGCGCCTTTTTTCCAGAGAAAACAACCCCAACCTTGACAGTCTATCCTCATAATTTAAGTCTTCCGTCCCTCTAACCAATTTAGTTGCACTTAGTCTCTGCACTCTCTCCAGCTCATTTATATCCCTCTTAAGGACTGGAGTCCAAAACTGCACTGCATACTCCAGATGAGGCCTTACCAGGGACCTATAAAGACGCATAATTATGTTTTCATCCCTTGAGTTAATGCCCTTTTTTATGCAAGACAGAACTTTATTTGCTTTAGTAGCCACAGAATGACACTGCCCAGAATTAGACAACGTGTTATCTACAAAGACCCCTAGATCCTTCTCATTTAAGGAAACTCCCAACACACTGCCATTTAGTGTATAACTTGCATTTATATTATTTTTGCCAAAGTGCATAACCTTGCATTTATCAACATTGAACCTCATTTTCCAGTTTGCTGCCCAGTTTTCCAGTTTAGACAAATCACTCTGCAAAGTGGCAGCATCCTGCATGGAACCTATAGTTCTCCACAATTTAGTATCATCTGCAAAAATAGAAACAGTACTTTCAATGCCCACCTCCAGGTCATTAATAAACAAGTTGAAAAGCAAGGGACCTAGTACAGAGCCCTGCGGTACTCCACTAACAACACTGGTCCAATTAGAAAATGTTCCATTTACCACCACTCTTTGTAGTCTATCTTTTAGCCAGTTCTCTATCCAGGTACAAATACTATGTTCCAGGCCAACATTCCTTAATTTAACCAGTAACCTTTTGTGTGGCACTGTATCAAATGCTTTAGCAAAATCTAAGTAAATCACATCCACTGCCATCCCAGAATCGAGGTGTCTACTTACATTCTCATAAAAAGAAATTAAGTTAGTCTGGCAAGATCTATTACGCATAAAACCATGCTGGCACAAACTCATAGTATTATGATTTGCTATGAAGTCCAGTATCTTATCCTTTATTAACCCTTCGAAAAGCTTTCCTACCACTGACGTCAGACTAACTGGCCTATAGTTTTGAGGCTGAGAACGGGCTCCTTTTTTGAATAGAGGCACCACATTAGCAATTCGCCAGTCTCTCGGCACTATGCCAGATCTCAATGAATCCTGAAAAATTAAGTAAAGAGGTTTGGCAATCACAGAGCTAAGCTCGCTAATTACCCTGGGATGAATACCATCTGGCCCTGGACCTTTGTTAATCTTAACATGTTCTAGTCTTTTTTGAATTTCATTATGTGTGAACCATGCATCATTAGTTGTATTACTAGAATTGGGACTGTTAAGAAGGAAACCTTCACTTACTGGTTCCTCATTTGTGTAGACAGATGAAAAATATGAATTCAGAATCTGCGCTTTTAATTTATTTTCATCAACCAGCTGACCCCCCTCTGATAGTAAGGGACCAACCCCTTCCTGCTTCATTTTTTTACTATTAACATATTTAAAAAATAATTTTGGATTTTTTTTACTGCTTGCTGCAATATCCTTTTCTATAGCAATTTTAGCTTGCCTTATAGCTTCTTTGCATGATTTATTGGCCTCCTTGTACCTTATAAATGATTTGGCTGTACCAGCTAACTTGAAAGTTTTAAAAGCACGTCTTTTCTTACCCACCTCAACACCAACGCTTCTATTGAACCAAAAAGGTTTTGCTTTGCAACGACGTTCCTTGCTTACAAGTGGAATATACTGACATGTATATTTATTAAGCAGCATTTTAAAGACTTCCCATTTTTGTTCTGTGTTTAACCCTGAGAAAAGCATTTCCCACTTAATATGTTGCAGAGATGCCCTTATACTGTCAAAGTTTGCACGTCTGAAATTTAGTGTTTTAGTTACTCCCTTATAGAATTGCTTCTGCAACAGAATCTCAAAGGAGACCATGTTATGATCACTATTCCCTAAATGCTCACCCACACAAATGTTAGAGATGAGTTCAGTATTGTTAGTTATTACAAGGTCCAAAAGGGAGTTATTCCTAGTAGGTTCTTGAACGAGCTGGAATAAAAAGTTGTCATTCAGCATATTTACAAACCTACTAGCTTTTTCTGTCTTAGCAACCCCATTACCCCAGTCAATGTCTGGATAATTGAAGTCACCCATAGCAACAACTTGACCCAGCTGTGAAGCCGCTTGTATCTGCAAGAGTAGCTGGGCTTCATACTCGACACTTATACGAGGTGGTTTATAGCATACACCAATGATAATTCTTTTTGTTACCTTTTGCCCAGTCAAAATCTCTACCCAGAGTGATTCTACACCCTCACCAGTGCCAGCTATTGTTATTTCTTTAGCGCATGGTTTTAATTCAGGCTTTACATACAAACACACCCCTCCACCCTTTTTAATCCCTCTGTCCCTCCTAAAAAGGGTGTAACCATTTAAATTCACAATCCAGTCACATGTTTCATCCCACCAGGTCTCAGTGATACCAATTATATCATAATTTTTAGAGCATGCGATTAATTCCAGGTCTCCCATTTTACCTGACAAACTCCGTGCATTTGCCAGCATACAGCGGAGGTTACTACTTTTACTTTTGAAATTTGCATTACTTAGTGAAGAATTATATGTTAAGTTAGTATTATTCTGTTTTCCTTGTAACAGAGGGACCTCCTTAGCTGGTAAACTGTATGCCCCCCTCACTCCTCCCCCATGACCCCTTACTAACCCCACTGCCCCGTCTTCCCTAGCTTCCACATAATTCTTTATCTCACCCACCCCCCTCTTGCCTAGTTCAAACACTCCTCCAACCTCTTAGCCATTCTTTCCCCTAGCACCGCGGACCCCCTTCCATTGAGGTGCAAACCGTCACGACTGTATAGGTTGTACCCCAACGAAAAATCAGCCCAGTGCTCTAGGAACCCAAACCCTTCCTTCCTGCACCAAGACTTGAGCCACGCATTTAGCTCCCTAAACTCCCGCTGTTTTCCTAAACTTGCACGTGGCACAGGCAAAATTTCAGAAAAGATGACATTGGAAGACCTTTCCTTGATCTTAGAGCCTAGATCCCTGAATCACAATGTTACTGCTCGGGTGTTAGAAGTTCAATCCAGGTCATCTGGAAGAGAAAGCAAATCCCCTGTATTGCTTAACAATCAAATGGGAAACAAGAAGAGAAACTGGGCAGAATGGAGAGCATCAAGGATAGAGAAAGAGAAAATATTAGGAGGGGGGAGGCACTGGAGAAAACCAGATGAAAGTGGAATAGGGGAGACATCTAAATTGTGCCTTCATAGATGAGAGGGAGGCTCCTGTACATTCTCATAGCCATCGCTACACTTCGCCAGGCGAAAATTCGCTCACACAACACTAATTCACTGGAATGTGTTCATTTCTGCCTAGCACAAATTCGCTAGAGGTCTTGCTCTCAGGTTAATTTGCATACGGTGGGAAATTAAAAGTTGAATGGAGGTATATGTTGCAGCCAATACATTACAGGGAAACCTTAATAAAGAAAACAGAGTTGTTATAATGCCCTACACATGAGCCCACTTTATAGTTAACGTTACATATGTTAGAAAATGTATGGGGGAACCTGGTTACCAAAAAAATGTAAGGTCTTTTGCAGGCTATCACTATGAAAAAGGAAAAGATGCCAGGGTTTTTTGGACTTTTTCCACTAAAAAATATGATGTAAGTAACAGAAGAGTGAGGAAGATCTATGCACTCCAATGCACTTTATTTGGTCTGATGTGGCGAAGCCAGCTCTGGTGAAAAAGGTAACGTTCAGTAAATTCATTTCAATGAGTTGGATGTTGCGGAGTAACATCCATTTGCCAGAGCGAATTGTCGCCTGGCGATAGAGCGCGAATAACCGCTAGCGTATCTCTTTCGCTAGAGATGTGACGCCTGCGCCCATCAGTAAATTGGCGATGTCCCTGCGGATGGTAATGCTAGCGCTAGCCACTTCACCCTCAACGGAATCTGCCCCCAAGTGTAGTAATATATGCTCTCTGCATCTAATGCCTATGATTTAATAGACACTTTTCAAAGGAAAAAGAATTGTCAGCACTGCCCCATCTTTTGCAGATGATCATTCGCGTTTCTGGCAAAATATATGCTGAATAATATGCAGTGGTTATTCAGCTAAACAGTAATTTTTAAAAAAATGTTTTACTTATCATGAGACTTCTTCCAAAAGTATTTTACATAATTAATCTCTGTTGATTCTGAGGACCAGCTGAGCACATTTAAGGTGGCCATAGACGTAACAATTACGATCTTTCTTGGACAAGATCTTTCCAAGAAAGATCGTTCGTTTCAACACACACATGTAGAGCTGAATCATCAGATATACAGGTAGATATACGGGAATAAACAATAGAATTGTACCTGTATCTGACGATTCAGCACTAACAATGGCCGATGTTTGGGTCCCTTCAAAGGCACCTGATCAAAATTTTTCGTCCAGCCCGATTGACGAGCCGACCGATATCCAAGTCTTCTGCCGATATCGGTCGGCTCTTTTTCCACCACACACGCAACGAATATCGGACGAAAATTTGTTTCGTACGATATTATCTGTGCGTCTATGGCCACCTTAAGTATTTATTGGACACACAATCTGGTCTGTTGATGTATTCTAATGGCATCAACCAACCCCAAAGTGACATCACACCCTGCAACTGTGTTACGGCTTTCCATTTCTGGCCAAATGATGCATTATCCAAATGTTTGGTGTGAATTATGCAGATTGAACAGCCCATATGTAGCCATTGAATAATTGGTAACCACATGATTTGTGTCACTAGAATCAACAGTGCAGAGATGCCAAATTACCAGATTTTTAGTGATGCTGTTTCAGCAGGAGGCAGTCTCAAAAAAAATGAGGGTAACTGTAGTCTGTCCAGTAGCAGAAGCAGTTCTTAGACTTGGCATATTCCTCCTCAAGCTATCAAACCAATGGGGGGGGGGGGTCATCTTTTGCCTAGGTTTAGACTTGGCCAAGTAACTGGGTTGTGGTACATGTTGCCCTTTTAAAAGGATCCTGCATTATATCAGTTAGCTTGTGGCTCCAGTCTGTTAGATAGATATGGTGTTTGATTAACATATTCCTTATTGATAATGAATTTGCTTTTTTTTTTTTTTTTTTATAATCCAAGCTTTCGATAGTGTACTGCCCCAGGTAAGTAGCACATGACTGAATACAAGGGAAAGTGTGATCGTAATATGGAGTGCTCCTTATTCCATAGTGTGAGTGAAGATGATAGGGCATTCAAACTATTTAAAATTGACACCCTGTTCCTTGTATATATTTGATGATTGTCCATGAGGATACTCTCACACAGGGCAAGACCATAGAGGTCATTTACAATGCCCCATGCAGTGTGCAAAAAGAAAAGAGCTGCAATTGGCCGTTTTATTTGCACTTTGCCCACTGCATGGGACATGGAGCAAATAGCTACAGGACTGTGTTCTTAGAGTGCAAGCTACAATCAAATTGGGTAGATGGGGGGGTCATGTAGGGGTTCTGCCCCTAACTTGCACATCATTTGTGCATGCAAGTTAGGGAGCGGAAGGAGGTGCCGACCCTATCGTGGGCCCTGTCCAAAAGCAGGCAGTAAGGACTGGGCTGTATCTACTGATGTTGCTCTCTGCAGTACTGGATTTTTATTCTGGTTCTCCGTGCAGAGAGCAACAACTCCAGGGGATCAAGTCCTGTTAAATGAGCACGAAGAGAACTCCAACAGACCCACCTACCCTATTTAAAACAAGATGAGTATGTGGCAAACAGCCCATACAGTTAAATCACCCAACACCACCACAATATGTAGTAAGGGCAGGTTTCAACTATTTTCCCTTTCAGAAAAGCAACTGATTGCAGTATGTAACAGGAGGGCTCATTTATGGATACAAGTGTAAATTGCAATTAATAAAGGCACCAGTGCTTAAACATGCTCCTTACAAGAGCATTAAGGGGGGGGGGGGATACGTAGCAGCTTTGCTAGTCATTTTGGCTTCTGTTTCCTGGAAGATTGTCTCCATGTTATCAGGTTAGACGGATGATGCTTCTAAACATCAATTTTCAAACAGTCCCACTGATATTCTGGATTGAGGTTGGGGCTATGATTGGCCCATTGTTGCACTTTTACCTCATTTGTATGTGAGCCATTCTGGTGTTACTTTGGCCTTGGTCCTGCTGGAAGATGAACTTTCCCGTAGTTTGTTAGACTGGAACAGGTTCTTTGGCCTCTATTTTGCAAAATCCATGTTTCCTTTTATGTTAACAAGATGCCCAGTTCTTGCTAATGAAAAGCAGCCTCCAGCATCATGTTATCACTAACTAGAGACCTACACCAACCTGTTTAAAGACCCATGCCTAAACTGTACCTGCTTGCCCTAAGCCTGACTCGTACCCACTCACCCACTTTCTTATGGACATGTAACTGTACCCAACCCACTTCCAAAGTAAGTGCTGCCCTAACTGGACATGAAGCGGGCCTGGGCTGGCAATCTGGGGGTTCTGGCAAATGCCAGAGGGGCTGCTATAAGGTCCCATAGAAAGTCAGTATTTAGTGGGCTGGTGGGGGCTGTTTGGGCCTCTTTGTGGACTGATTGGGCCTCTGTGTACCTGAAATGCCAGGGCCTATTTTAAATCTCAGTCCGGACCTGCCGTGAAGTCATGCAAACTGGTCATGTCACACACTGTATGCTTTTATATTGTAAAAAGTAGATTTTTACTTTGTTTCACCCCTTAATCAGTTGACTGTAGCCCCACATTGCAGCTAGCAGACACCCACACAGTTGGAACATAAAATATATTCTGTCCCAGTTCTGAGTGCTTTGTGGATATTCTGCAACTGACTCGCTGCAGGACTCTGCCACCAACCATACTGGTCAAAAGCTCCGTATAACACTGGTCTGTGGTACAACTGCATAAAAAAGCTGTAACTCAAAAAACGTGACAGTCTATCTGAGCTTGTCAAAAACCTTGAGAGTGACTTACTGTATATGCAATGTGGAAACTTGGAACTTTATGGCCAAAATTTAGAGCAATACGCGTGGATCAAATCTGTCCACACCTTCAAAAAGCATACTAACTGCAGTAACGTAGGGGGTGGTATGTACTTGCCCCCTAAATACTTACAGCAGTAATTGTTGCAAAGCTGGCTTTACAAATCTTAAAATGGGGTGACTGAATTGTTTAGCAAACCACATATTTCTGCTTATATATTTTCTAAAATAAGTGTGTACCACATTAACAAACTGAATCTGAGTCTCAATCAATAAAATACAATTTCAGTGCAAACATTTTATTTCATTAAAGTGTTGTTCAATTAACTTTTAGTAGGACTTTTAGCTGTCTGGTCGGTAGTGTCCACATTACTCCAGCAACCAGGCAGTGGTTTGAATAAGAGACTGGAATATGAATAGGCGAGGGACAAAATAGAAACAAGGAATCTATAGTAGCTATAACAACGCAATTGTAGCCTCATGGAGCAGTCGTTTCTGGCTGCTGGGGTCAGTGACCCCCTTTTAAAAGCTGGAAAGAGTCAGAAGAAGAATTCAAAAACTATGCAGAATTAAAAAATATGAAGAACAATTGAAAAGTTGCTAATAATTGGACATTTTAGAATACACTAAGGGGCCGATTCACTCAGCTCGGGTGAAGGGTTCGAATGAAAAATACTTCGAATTTCGAAGTATTTTTTGGGTACTTCGACCATCGAATGGGCTACTTCGACCTTCGACTACGACCTTCGACTTCGATTCGAACGATTCGAAGTAAAAATCGTTCGACTATTCGACTATTCGATAGTCGAAGTACTTGCCCTTTAAAAAAAACTTCGACCCCCTACTTCGGCAGATAAAACCTACCAAAGTCAATGTTAGCCTATGGGGAAGGTCCCCATAGGCTTGCTAAGCTTTTTTTGATCGAAGGATTTTCCTTCAATCGTTTGATTAAAATCCTTCGAACGAAAAATCCTTCGATCGATCGATCGCAGGATTTGCGCTAAATCCTTCGACTTCGATATTCGAAGTCGAAGGATTTCAATTCGAGGGTCGAATTTCGAAGTATTTTTAACTTCGAAATTCGACCCTAAGTGAATCGGCCCCCATAAGTTAAAGGGATACTGTCATGGGAAAAAAAAATTTTTTCAAAATGAATCAGTTAATAGTGCTGCTCCCGCATAATTCTGCACTGAAATCCATTTCTCAAAAGAGCAAACAGATTTTTTTATATTCAATTTTGAAATCTGACATGGGGCTAGACATTTTGTCAATTTCCCAACTGCCCCCAGTCATGTGACTTGTGCCTGCACTTTAGGAGAGAAATGCTTTCTGGCAGGCTGCTGTTTTTCCTTCTCAATGTAACTGAATGTGTCTCAGTCAGACATGGGTTTTTACTATTGAGTGCTGTTCTTAGATCTACCAGGCAGTTGTTATCTTGTGTTGGAGAGCTGCTATCTGGTTACCTTCCCATTGTTCTTTTGTTTGGCTGCTGGGGGGAAAAGGGAGGGGGTGATATCACTCCAACTTGCAGTAAAGAGTGATTGAAGTTTATCAGAGCACAAGTCACATGACTTGGGGCAGCTGGGAAATTGACAATATGTCTAGCCCCATGTCAGATTTCAAAATTGAATATAAAAAAATCTGTTTGGTCTTTTGAGAAATGAATTTCAGTGCAGAATTCTGCTGGAGCAGCACTATTAACTGATTCATTTTGAAAAAAAAACATTTTTTCCCATGACAGTATCCCTTTAATGCGAAGGTGAACCACCCCTTTAAAATTTGAGAACAAGTGGAAAATACTTTTGTAAGGCAATGTGTTTGTGTGTAAGTGGTGGGTTATTATATTATTTGTCACAGCCTTATAGGCTTTTCAACTTATATTGCCTTCAGGTCCAGAGGACATGCACTTTACCTGGGAAAAGGATGGAGTTCTAATGGAAGGTTGTTGGAAGGAGGAGCAGCATGGACTGGCAGATGGTACTGTGCATATCCTCAGCTGGGTGCGAGACATTGCTGCCCACAATGCAGAGTATCTTTGTACTGCCAAATCAAAGCAGGGGTCCAAAGCATCAAAGGGTTTTATTAAAGTGGCAGGTAAGACAGGAAAATAAAGAGCACATACCTTGAGGACGGTTTGCTGTAAATAATAAACTTTCCCTTGATAATGAAATGTTATTCAATGCAGGTAAGCATATATACAAGCAGATTCTGCCTATATCTCATTTACTCCAAAAACAAACAAAAAAAACATATCTATGCAACTACCTGTATATATAATACACAAAAGCCATGAATATCTTGTAAATCATATTCTAATAAACGGCGAGTTCTGATGTCATCAGTTATAAACGGTGAGTTCTGATGTCATTTCTGTCACATGACTCACTGAAACTTGTGTATTATAATAAATAAAGTACCCCCAGTTGCATAATATGAGGATATTAGAAGTTACCTCGGGGTTCCATGACCTGTATAAAAACACTCAGCCTTGTGTTTTTCTATGGTCATGAAACTCCTCTGTAACTTATAATATCCGTATATTTTACAAGTGGGGGTACTTTATTCACTATATAATTTAAAGTTTAGCCATGTGTATCATTACAGTATATTAACATGATATGTTTCGGTTGCAGAAAGTAGTTCTAATCTAAAAGGGAAACTATACCCTATATTGCATAAAACAGCCCATATGTAAAACCCTGCTTCATCTACGTGTGCATCTATACGCAATTCTAACATCCAATTTCATAGGTGGATCAGGCCAAGGATGGAGCCCTGAGCTTACACAATGGAAGGCTGCGGTTAGTGAACACAGCAGCATAATGGAGGGCTGGAAGAAAACATGGGTATGGTGATTCTCTGCTTGTTCACTCTTTACACTTGAAGCACTCAGTCATGGGGAACCTCCGCCTATATGGTAGCTAAATGATAGAGAAAGGGTTGTTTTTATGTTTGAAATATTTTATTTGGTTTTCACAATAAACCATAAAAATCAATATGATAACAAATAGTAGGCAGAACAAGAAGATTAATACAATGACATATTATACAGAATGTATAACTTACAATGAAGTAATATATAAAATAAAATAGAAACTAACAAGAACTGACACTAACCAAGCCAGTGGATGCATAGACATTCTTAAAAGAAAAGGAAGAAAGATCATTTTACAATTGAAGGTACTGAGAAAGGTTGTTTTGATTAAGGAAAACAAATCTTTTTGCCAGTGACCCACTTCTACTCCAGGCTCGGAATGCATTAAAGCAAGGGAAGTGATTGTGTAGAGGGCAGGACGCTTATTATCTCTTATATAATTCACTTTATTGCTAGCAAAGCCAGCGAATGCATTTTTGAGCAATAATTGCATGACCCACGATTGCTAGTGCAGGTAGGACATTTTGTTGCCCACTGTGTCCTTACCCAGGAAGTCAAATGATATTTATTTCATTTTTTTAAAATTGTTTTGAACTGTTTTATTTAGGAGAGCTGCAACAAAAAGCTGTGAATGGGACAACATGAAACCAGACTTTTTAGTCTTACCAACGCTGAACCTCCATCCGACGGGCAAATAAGCAGCAACATTTATATAAATGTGTCTAACACTGCTCGCTGTTAGCTCAAAGGATGGAGCAGCCATTGCTTTCACCTCTAGAGGCTGCTGGGAATATTGTTCAGCCGTTATAATCACACTGGAGTGGAGACCAAGGAATTCCAAGTTGCCCACTCCAAAATAAAATGCTTTACAACATTTAAGACCTTTAATTGGCCCTATGTATTAATAAGGATGAGATGAAACAAATGTTCAAGCATCGTGTGGTCATTGTCACTGACACTGAATATTCAGCGAGGACGACCCTCTAGGTTTTGTTGCTAGTGTCACACATATATGAACGAGGGGATGTTATATATAAGAGCAGGTTTACAGTATGTGGACGGAAAATGTTTGTACAGATTGTTCCAGGGTTCAAATGTATGAATTAGTTTTATTTAACTTATTGGCTTTTGACTTATTTTTTGTATTTTTTTCTTTACCTTTCCTTTACTCTACCCTATTTCTATTGTCTGTATCATATAAAATATCAGAAACCTTAATAAATTAAAGGATTGGGAAAACAAAAAGTTTTGGGGTTGAGTCTCTAAAGCAGGGTCCCCAACCTTTTTTTACTCATGAGCCACATTTAAGTGTAAAAAGAGTTGGAGAGCAACACAAGCATGAGAAAGTCCATGGGGATGTCAAATAAGTGCTGTGATTGGCTGTTTGGTAGCCCCTATGAGGACTAGTAGCCTACAGGAGGCTCTATTTGGCAGTACACCTGGTTTTGATGAAACCAAAACTTGCCTCTAAGCCTGAAATTCAAAAACAAGCACCTGCTTTGAGGCTACTTGGAGCAACATCCAAGGGGTTGGTGAGCAACATGTTGCTCGCGAGCTACTGGTTGGGGATCCCTGCTCTAAAGTGTTACTGCTAGGAACATCACATGCTCAGCCTTCACTGGAACAAGCTCTGGCAGATAATAGCAACACTGAGGTGAGACCAAAATATTTATCCATTTCTCCGTCTTCGAAGACAAGGGTCCATAAACTTTTTTACTTCTGAGCCACATTCAAATGTAAAAAGAGTTGGTGAGGAACAGAAGCATTAAAAAAAGTCAGTGAGGTTCCAAATAAGGGCCATGATTGGTTCTTTGGTAGCCCCAGTGTGGACTGGCAGCTACAAAAAGCTCTACTCGGTAATACACCTGGTTTTTAAGCAATTAAAACTTGCCCCCAAGCCTGGATTTAAAAAATAAGCACCTACTTTGAGCAACAGTCAAAAGAAGGTATATTGGCTATAGGGTCTGAACGAAAGTCTTCATTGCAAATTCATTGCAAAAAGCATGACCTCTAGTGACCAAACATAGGTAATATATTTAAAGTCCAAAATTTCTCTATTGTTATGCTGTATAAAAATATATATTTATTGAAGCATCTAAAATATAACATTACCCCACATGGAGCCTAACGCGTTTCATGCTTACCCAGCACTTAGTCATAGCCATCTAAAAGGTGGCTTTGAGATGGCCTACGACTGTGCTGGGTAAGCATGAAACACATTTAATAAATATGTTTTTAATACAGCATGACTATAGAGACATTTTTTGGACATTCACTGGGAGCAACATCCAAGATGTTTGACAGCAACATGTTACTCGCGAGCCAATGGTTTGGGATCACTGTTCTAAGGGCTCGTACTGCCATGTGTTCAGCCACCAGCGTCGCAGCTGTGATACAAGTCCAAATGAGCAAATCAGGCGGCAGAAAGGTTTGAGGAGGTTTTATTGCAACATTTGAGGTAACAGCATTGCCTTACGCATTTCGGAAAGCATTCCCTTAATCATAGGCCTATTATTCCCTATCATTGCCTATGATTAAGGGAATACCCATCGCCTGACTTTCACTTCAATAACCGCAGCCCAGCTGGCAGTCTAAACTCAAAGTTTTCTACAAACACTAAGTGTCACTATGTGTCATTCCATCTTTAAACCACAAGGTGTCAGTGTTGTATCTCTGTGAAAGTCCTTATCAAGATACTTTTGTCCATTGTTAAAAACAATAACATTATCACTTTGAAACATTGAAACACATTACTTACAGATTGCAGGAATTATTCACATCAATCACAGTATTGATATTTTGCATTTGTTCTCCTGTGAATTGAAAAGATACAATTATAGTACTGTTTGTTGTATTCATAGAGCACAAATCCTCAAGCCAGAAAACAGTTTAACTGCAACTGCCCATTCAGTCCTTTGGGAGTGACACAATCCAGCTTGTGTACCCATAACGCATCACTTTTTAATAACATATTATCACTATTGCCACCCCTGGGTGGTTTTAATATTTGGTTGATTGGCATACACTTAAAAGCTGATGGATCGTGTCTAGTTATCATCCAGTGTTTGGCCACTGGCTGTTGGGCAATGTCCTGTTTCTCTGGGTCAACCCTCGTCTCCGTATCTAGTGCTGCCCTGATACTGGCCCTGTGCATGTTTATCCTCTCTTTTAGCTGTCTGATGGTTTTACCACAATAAACGAAGCCACACGGGCACTTAATGATATAAATCATCCCCGTTGAGGTGCATGTTAATTTCTGTTTTATAGCATATTTTTTGCCTGTTCAAGGGAGTCTAAATTCTTTCCCTAAAATTAATGTGTTACACACCACACAGCCTGCACGACAAAAATTTTTTGTCTTTTTTTTTTGACGCACAACGCTATACAAGTCTATGGGCGTCATTTTTGCGGCGAAACAAGGCAAAAAAAAATTGCCAATCCCTACTTAGATGCTCTTTAAGATTTGTGTTCCTAGAGTAACTGAACCTCAGCCTTGGGGATTTTAGAGTTCAAACTGTCATCCTTGGCCACAATTTCCCAATATTTCAGTATGGTTTCCTTGGTAGCGTTACTCTGGAGGCTGTATTTACTTACATAATAAATATTATTATTATTACCCTCCTTTGGCTCTTGTGATTTATTTTGTAACAATTGTTCACGTTTGAGTGACTTAACCGCATCCATTGTGTCTTTGATCAATTGGGTGAGGTAACCCCTCTCCAGGAATCTGCTTCCCATCTTTTTTAGATCCGCTATGCATGGCTCAGGATCACTGTCTATTCTAATTACCCTCATCATTTGAGACTTGGGTAATGAATTGAGACGATGTCTAGGGTGGTGACTGTTATAATGCAACAGAGTATTCCTGTCCGTGGCCTTGGTATAGATGCGTGTTTGTTACCTCCCATTGTGTTTATATATCTGGACATCCAGAAAGTTAGTCTGCTGCGAACTGTAGTTTAATGTGAATTTAACTGGTGTGTCCAGAGCATTGAGACTGTTGATATACCCTTCCAGTGTGTCTGCTGTGCCTGACCATATGAAGAAGAGATCATCTATATAGCGTCTATAGAAGCTCCCATATCTTTTAAACAATACATGCCCATAGATATATTTGTTCTCGTAACTGTACATGAATGCATTCGCATACACTGGTGCTACTTTCGAGCCCATAGCGGTCCCTGTCCGCTGTATGTAAAAATTGGTCTCAGATTTGAAATAGTTTTTCCTGAGCACAAACTCAAGTAGCTGTAACGTGTATTCTATGCATGGACCCTTGTATGTGGGATTTTGCTTTATTAATCTCTGCACTCCTTCAATGCCCATTGTGTGTGGTATACAAGTATACAAACTTTGGACGTCAATTGTGACCAATAACAAATTCTCTATAGGCAGATTGATACTTCCCACTTCATTTAAAAAAATTGGTTGTAACTTTTAGATAGCTACTTGTAGAAGTTATACAGGGTTGCAGCAAGGTGTCTAAATACTGTGCAATTTTCTCATTAAAGGAGAAGGAAACCCAGTCAGTGCAAATACCTTCCCCCCTCCCCTGTGTTGCTTCCCCTCCCTCCCTCCTCCCCCCTGGCCTAGCTCTCTCGCTGGGCAAATGCCCCTAACTTGTTACTTACCCTTCTGCGCAGGTCCAGTCTACGGAGTTCACCGACGCCATCTTCTTCCATGCGATCTTCTTCCTGCTTTGACCGGCATTTTGGCGCATGCGCAGTAGGAGCATTTCGCCAGTACGGATCTACTGCGCATTCGCCAAAAGTCACAAAGTCATGACTTCGTGACTTTTGGCGCATGCGCAGTAGATCCGTACCAGCGAAATGCTCCTACTGTGCATGTGCCGGACAAAGCAGGAAGAAGATCGCTTGGAAGAAGATGGTGTCGGTGAACTCCGTTGACTGGACCTGCGCAGAAGGGTAAGTAACAAGTTAGGGGCATTTGCCCAGCAAGACAGGTAGGCCAGGGGGGAGGAGGGGGGAAGCAACACAGGGGAGGGGGGGAGGGTTTTTGCGCGGACTGGGTTTCCTTCTCCTTTAAGTGAACCTGTAGACTATGATCAGTTGCCCTGGTGGCCTTTCTGGATGCTTATGAATTTTAGGCAAAGTATAGATCACAGGCAACACAGGGTATTTGGGTATCAGATAGTCTCCCAATTCCTTAGTAAGCCAACCTTGGGACACTCCCATATCAATCAAAACTTTAAGCTCCCTTTCAGTTGGGTCAAAATTGAATTTGCCATAATTGCCAGTATTAGAAAGCTGTGACATAATTTCCATTTTCCATCCTTTATCCGCATTCTTAATGATGTCATTGTTCCCTTTGAGGCTTTTAATTGCATCCTTTTCTGTGGGGGTGAAATTACCCCTCCACTTGCGCATGTTTTGGCTTACGGACAAACCGTTATTTAAAAGCCGATTTAATTGAGGCATTGGTGCTTGGGGGGTCATATGTGCTTTTGGGTTTGAAGACCCGTTCGCACCGGTCTCCGTGGTCTTCATTTGCTTGCTCCCATGGCCTCATCAGACCCTTCCGACCCCCCTACCCACAAAATCTGTCTCTCAGTTTTAACTGTCTGATAAACTTATAATTATTTAAACATGTGGACAAAGCTCAATCCTTTGCGTAGCAAGGAGCTCTCAGATGGGGTAAGCCGATATAATGACAGATTGAAGATCATTTCTTCTTGTACGGACGCTTGTCCTGCTTCTGTGATCTTGTGCGTGTTGCAGTGCTTTTTCCCTCCTCTACGGGCGGCTTTCCTGGGTCCCTGGTGGTGCTGGCTGCCTCTAAAAAAGCTGCTGGTGCTGAACCGGATGCGCCTGTTTCCCTTGGTGTGCCGACCCCCCGCTCGCTGTCTGATCCTTCTCTGCTGGAAAGATATCCCTCTGGTCTTTGTGGTCTTCGTATCACGCCCCTTCTCTTAAAGGGAACTGCGCCTTGTAACCACCGGTAAACTCTGGATTCTTTATAATCTTGAATAACCTTTAGCCGCTTAGAACTTTTGAAGGCTAATATATTTGATTTGTATCTGGCTACCTGGTCCGTAGCCTACTTAGCCAATCAGTCTCTGTGTCAGCAGTTATTGCTGGGTTATGTGTCAATTCAAATGTTTCCAAATCACTTCTCAGTACTCTGAGCTCTCTGCCCACTTCTTCTCTTACTTACAAGATTAGATCCAAGGAGCAGCGGTCCAATATGTGACACCAGCGTTTGCAGAATTCTGGATTTGATCTGCCAATGGTGGGTGTGTTGGTTATCCTGAAGCCCCTTGGTATCTTTTGTTCCCGATAGTAGTCTGATAGCGATATTCCGTGTAGGTGTAATTCAACTTCTTTTATCTTTAGCCTTAATAGCTCATAATACGCTTCCTTGGCTCCTAGGTTGCCAAAGGTTTCAGCAAAAGTCTCTTTGAACAGACTGTCTTGTGTCGCTTCTGATGTGGTTTTCCTTTCTTTCAGCGTGTATAGGGGCTTGACTGCCACTATCCATATCCACAATTTTGCCGGTATATCCAATATGGTGGTGCTGGACACAATCGTAATGTGATAGAAATGGTTGCTGGTGTCCGCACTCTCGTCTTGATGAAGCAGAGATGCACGATCAATGTATTGTAGATAAAAGCATAAAGGATCAGCACTCTCTTATCAATATAGCGAATTAAGTGTTTCTTTATTCAATACACAATATAAGATCCGACGTTTCAGTCCCACCTGGGGACCTTTATCAAGGATGGTGTGTACATACATGTAATGGTTTAAATACCCACCCCCACCAGTGAATTTTTGGAAAATGGGCAGTTGCAATTAAACTGTTTTCTGGCTTGAGGATTTGTGCTCTATGAATACAACAAACAGTACTATAATTGTATCTTTTCAATTCACAGGAGAACAAATGCAAAATATCAATACTGTGATTGATGTGAATAATTCCTGCAATTTGTAAGTAATATGTTTCAATGTTTCAAAGTGATAACTATGTTATTGTTTTTAACAATGGACACAAGTATCTTGATAAGGACTTTCACAGAGATACAACACTGACACCTTGTGGTTTAAAGATGGAATGACACATATGAGAACAGAAGGAAAAGACTTTTTTTGATACAGCAACCTGTATATGGACACATGATGTCATATGGGCGCCAAAATTCACTGGTGGGGGTGGGTATTTAAACCATAACCAAAGTTTGATGCATAACAGCCTATAATCTTTATCCAGAGGGCGGGCTAATAAATGGCAGCCAATAGAGGATTGAATATGCGATATCTTTCTACCAACCACACTTAAGCATGTTCCGAGTGCTATGGCGTATATGATTCATTGCGAAAAGTGGAATTCCAGCTTTACACTGCTGTTGAGCAGCGCTTGCCTTATTTCTTCTAACTTGCGTCACGTAGCGTAGCATTCCTAAATTTAAAGTTTTATCCTACTATTTAATATATTTAATATTGAGGAAGCGGAGCCCTTTCGCTCATGAAACACTTTGGCCACAGCAGGGACGCAATTGTTGTGGTGGAAGGAGACTGGTCAATACTGAGCCGGTAGGCTGAAACCTCTTAGAGCTACAGTAAGTAGGAGGAGAAAAGGAATGCTTTAGGCCTAGCGCTACTTGGCAGGCAGGCTGCTCAACCGTACATGAAAAAAAATGCAAGGTTTAGCGATATTAGATGACGCAGCCATTTTTAAAATAAACCTCATGCAAAAAGGAACTTAAGTTAAGGGTGACGTATGATACAATTACTCCACACCAGCGTGCCCTATCTGGAAACAAAACAGGAAGCAGAAGGAAATTCACCGTGGAACGCAGAGTAACTTGAAGATTACCAGCTAGTGTTTAAATGAAATATAAACAGCGCGACTGACTAATGCAGAAGCATGTTCTGAGGTAATGTTAAATGTAATAAAAACACAAAAGGGCTTACTTACAAGCAAAACTCTGTGTGGAGAATGCAATTCCTGGCCCATTCCGCCATGTTTCTTACCTTTTTCAGGGATGTACCAAATCTCAGACTGGGTTTGGGATTCCACCAAATCAAAGTTATTTTTCAGGACCTTGGTCTCCAAGGAAAACTCTCAGGGAAAAAGGACATGCCCACTTTGCCAAAAGCGATCAAAAGGAAGCTTCTGCATGTGTCAAGGAATTACCTGTCATAGTCTGAACTATTTCTTTGTCCGTCTGCAAGTATGGGATTTTTGCAATATCGCTCTTTTCATCAGATAGATATATCTCTCTCTCTCTATCTATATCTATCTCTCTCTCTCTATCTATATCTATATCTATCTCTCTCTCTCTATCTATATCTATATCTATCTCTCTCTATCTATATCTATCTCTCTCTCTCTCTCTCTATCTATATCTATATCTATCTCTATCTCTATCTCTATCTCTATATCTATCTCTCTATCTCTCTATCTCTCTATATCTCTATCTCTCTATATCTCTATATCTCTATATCTCTATATCTCCTGCCCTTTGCAAAGGTTGTGTGTATTGCAACATGCTGCTTCATTCGCAGAGGAGTGCACTGCCTTGCTTTATATGTGTTGTTACATATTCCTTTACGGAATGCACACTTAACTCTTGCTTTCTATTTGAACCAGCAACAGGTACATACAGATATTACCAAGGCCAAAAAGATACAGTGCAGGAATGACACACATGCTTGCAAAGGGAGAAGCATACAGCAGAATGGAGGGACTGCACTACATACTTCTAGTTCTGTTGGGAGGCTATAGATGCTATTAGAAGGACATAACAAAGAGGGCCACACATACTGCAGAAGGGAGACATGGCTAGAGTCACATACCCAACTGAACAAAGCTAAAATAGGCACACAAGAAACAAAAAAGATAAAGACTGCTTCAGCTCACCGAACCTCCCCTCCTCCAGGTGCTCAGTCGACAGTGTCCCCACTGTAAGTACATATAACTTAGACAAGCAGATGGCACTTCTGGAATGTGGTTTATTGGGAGTTGCTGCTGTTAAACACCTAACGCGTTTCGGGAATGTTAATCATAAGCTTACCCCTTCTTCCAACAACAATTATGTACCTGGTACTACTGTAAGTCTACATCAAACATTGTTCATGTCATTCCTTAGAAGTGTTTGCACATTTTCTCAGTGCCTGTAAAACATTTAACCATCTCTTTCAGAAATATGCCTTAGGAAGCAGCCTATATAGACTCCAAAGCTTGCAATCTGTACATTTAAACGTTTTACTTTAAACACAGAAATGTATCTTTTCAGTCCTACTCTTCCTCTCATACTTTCACCTTTAATAAATTCATAGCTCACGTGACTTGTTAGCTAAACACAATCCTGCAAAGATTATCTAGGCCACACTACACCGCCCCCCTCCCCCAATATTTTGCTACTTTAAATGAGTTCAATGTATATTGGCAAGGGTTGCACTTGAATTATCCTTTTAACAGACCAGACACAGGTAAGGGGTGTTCAGATTGACAGCAAGTACTTACAGACAGCCTTACAATATTTAGCTATAATAGACCTTGCTTGAGCTTTGTACCAAGCTTGGGGTGTTTTGTAGCTGCTTCTTAAGTACAGCAATATTGGTTATCTTTTACTCAAGAAGTTTTTTTGCACATTTGTCTTGGTATGAAATTTTTTTATACGTAAAATGAACCATTGGCATGGTGTCTGTTTTGAGGAAACCACAAAAATGTTGGTTTAGATCAGCAATTATGGACAAACTGGTGGGGCTGTGTTGCACTACAACTCTTTAGTCCTGTAAAAGACAAACCAAAAGGCAAAAGTAAGACCAACTTACGAAAAAAAAAAAAAAAGTTGCTGACTATTTGTCTACAGGTAAAAAGAAAAGACTATGGCTACACCTGTTAAACATTTATATGGCCAGATAAAATACAAGAACACAGCATTTAAGATCAGACATGCAACATGTAAACTTTATTAAACAGACCGGGAAAAGTGGTGATTCACAACAGCCATGACAGAAGAGGGGAAATACACATAAAGAACGTAAAATAGCAGCTTCATTTAAAGGTTCACGAACTGAGCGCTTTGCTGTTTATACAGCTCTTGCACAATTGTGTTTGTATGGCTGAGAGTCTTTGTATTCACTGAATACTACAATATGTACATATTGTCCCAAAAGAATAAACACAAAGCAGTTCATTTCTGTTGATCTTTTGGAAGGGGTCTTCTAAAAAGCAGAATGTGCGGCTCTGTAAAGAAAACAAAAAAAAAAAAAAACAATTAACTTAGAAAAACTTATTAACAGAAGGTCTTAATGGTACAACAAACTAGTTCTTTTGTTTCTTCTCTACACAGAAAGAGCAAAATATACAGAAGTTGGAAGTACTGCATGTAGACGCTTATTGCCTCACAGTATTATTTGCATCTAATGCAGGTAGTATAGTTTCTCTTGCAGCAAAGCACAGTCCTCAGAGTCTCTATTATGGTACTACATTGGTAAAGTATCTCCTTGCGCTAAAACTATATAATATAAGCATGGCCATAGCAGTCATGTCATAGCTGCAGTTCAAAGGACATGAAATGCTGCAAGCTCCTTATATGAATATATGCGGATTTGATGATTTTAGCTTAAATAGATTAAATGTGAACATTTTAAAAACACCAAGCACAAGTGTATCCCTGAAGGCTTGTTTTGAGGGAGACAGGCTTAAATGATGTTGCTATGCAACCATAGTCAAAGTATTTGAGAACTTGCACAGGATTTTGAGAGTAGTTTTAACAACTTAAAGAAAAAAAATTAAAAAAAAAAAACCACCACAATGAATGCAGGAGTCCTTATTCAGACTGGCCATAAAATCCACTGCAAACCAAGCTTTAAATGAGCCTGCTTTATACAGTAAATTCTCAACAGCTATGATCACTTGTTACATCTTATTCTTTTAATGCTTCCATAGAGGATCCATTACAACCGACTACGGATACCAGACCCATGGGCACCTGCTGCTTTGCAGTAACTTTCCACATTCTTAACCAGTAAAACGACCAAAACAGCACGAATTTGGGCAAACTCAAATCCCTACAAAAGAATAACGCATAAAGATCAAGCAGAGTTTCCACCTTGAACCAACCAATACCTCTGATCTCAAATACTATTATTTTTAAAAAGCAAATGCGCTTGATATGTTGAAATCTTTGCCATAGAACTTCAGATTTTACATGCATCATTGGAATTAAAATATGGCTTCAGAGATTTCAACACAGCAATGATCATTATGCACATGGCCCAAAATATGCACCCACACAGCCTGTCCGTGCAGGTGACATGTCCCTCACCAGGGCATTTTCCTAAAAAAGTCAAACTGCGGGTCTGAGAGAGTAACATAAGGGGAACATAAATCATGGAGACAGGGAGTAGATAATCCCATGCTATTAGGCAAACCCACTCTGGTCACATGGTTAAACTAAAAAGTTATCCAATGCACACTTTCAGGCTGTCATTTTAGCTGGATACGTAGGACGCGTGTGATGATTAAAAATCCAAGTTTATTGAAATATAAAGTAAAAATCATGGCATAGATGCACATGGATGCTGCAGGCAGGGGGATCATGGCTTGTAGCGTTTCATTACTTTACTAGTCACTTCCTCAAGAAGCTTCTTCTGGGGGGGGGGGGGGGGGGTCTGTCAGCCCCACCTCCTGAAGTAAATAATTTTAAAGGGGTAGCTTCCCTTAATAGAATGTATCAACCAGTTCCTGATTTCTAAGAAGTCAGAGTCAAAATTATGTAAGGAGACATAACAATTATTGATAAATTGCACCCCTAGCAGAACAAGGAGAAATAAACCACCCTCGCTGATAAAATACCCCACCTCTAAGCCGGTAATTACCCCTTGCCGCAGTCAGTGCAGCAGAGTTCATGGGCGCCATTTTACGGCGGTTCTATAATTTTAGTCGCTTTCGGCGCATGCGCAATCGAAACAAACTGGGAAGCTGCTCACACTGCGGAGGCACCGTATACTTACTGAAGGTTACCGAATCTATGAAGATGGCCACGTGGGCTCCACTGCGCTGACTCTGCAACAAGGGGCATTTACCGGTGTTAACACCTGTGTGGGGGGAGGAGCTTATGGAGGGTAGGGGTTTTTATTAGCAAGGGGGTTTAGTTTTCCTTTAAAGGAGAATTCAACCCCCTAAGTTGCATCCCCCTTCCCTAAATAGGCCCCCCTCCCTTCTGGCACCCTGGGCATATGCCCCTAACTTTCTACTTACCCCTCCTTGCAGGTCCTATCCAGCGGAGTGCACAGCAGCCATCTTTTCTCCTTCAGAATTCTTCCTGTAGTGATCGGCATTTTCGGGCACATGCGCAGTTGGAGGAATCTTCCATTGCAGAGCTACTGTGCCAAAAGTCACGATATTTGCAATGTTTTATTAAACTTTTGCGACTTTCGCATGCGCAGTAGCTTCGCAACAGAAGATTCCGCCAACTGCGCATGTGCCCGAAAATGCCGATCACTACAGGAAGGAGACAAGATGGCTGCTGTGAACTCCGCTGGACAGGACCTGCAAGGAGGGGTAAGTAGAAAGTTAAGGACATTTGCCCAGGGTGCCAGGGGGACTATTTAGGGTAGGGGGGATGCAAATAAGGGGGTTGACTTCTCCTTTAAGAGTGGAACAGGAATGACTAAAAGCACTTACCTGGTTCATGAATCATATAATGGACCCATCCCAGACTTTGCTGCACACCAAGCCTTCGCCATTCTTCTTCTGACATAAGATGAGTTTTGGGTACTTGCTTGGCCAACTCTTTGGGTAACATAACATGCCTGTTTGAAAAATGAATTCTAATTAGTCACATGTTGGGGGGGGGGGTAAACATGCATTTCCTACAGTCCATATAATCCAACAACATTGTTGAACAGTGTAAAGTTATAAAAGCTGCTCTAATTTGAAAGGTTTTCCATTAACCCCAAAACTGGTCATGAACCACGTTTGGCGATCTTCAAATATTAACAAATATGGCGCAGCGACAAAATCTGGATCCCAGTGAGACACTCCAGTTGTCCGCAAAGGAAAAACAGCCAAACTCCTCCGACTGTGGTGCAACTATTCCCGGCAGAAATGGCGCAGGGATTTAGGAGTCAGGAAACAGCTGTGCTGGCTTACCAACGACGACCTAGAGCAGACCGCGTGAGGCAACTTCCCGTCCCCCCACAAAAGTTTTACCTGTACTCGAAGTGTTCATCCGTGTACTTGTCCGAGTAGTAAATGTTCTTGTATGACATATTCCCGTTCGTAGCGGCTACGCCGCGACTCAGTTCTCTCTGCTCTCCCCACTACAGGCGGGTAAAAATGACTATTTACTGAATCGGTTGCTGCCCTCTAACCGCCGCTTTGAATTGTGCTGCGGTTACAGACGATTGGTTACGGCAAGTTCCGCTCTTGACCAATCAGAAGATTCGTTAACACGTTTTCTTTTTTTCCTACTGCGCGCGCACCAGAAAAATAACCAATCAGAAGCCAGTTGCTAGGCGTCAAAAGACGTTGGCTAAAACGTGCGGCGCCTTCTGCGATATCTGGGGTGGAGTTAATCTCAGGTAAAGAAGCTTGGCTGTAGCCGCCATCTTGGTGTAGGGTAAACCAATGTGGAGGATGTTTCTCGAAAACTCTATGCACGTTTAAATGCAATGATAAAATTAAAAAAATAAATTGTCCACCGCAAAAAATAAAATCTTTCTCACGTTTACTAGGGGTTCTATAGGTATTTATTGGTTCAATTCAATAGGTTCAAGTACTGTAGCTCACCTTTAAATGAGGATATATGGTTCATCCCACGGGTTACCCTGTGTTGGTATCCCAAATGATCAATCTAAGCAAATTGTAGTTTGTAGGATTACTCCAAATAGTCAATTATAGCTGCCCAACATTTTGGAAGTAAAAAGAGGGAGAAAAATGTTTTCGCAAGTAGAACAGCAATTTTGACCACGCCCCTTTATGTGGCCACACCCTCTTATTACCATGTTCATTTTACAAAATTTGGCAGGTTATGAAAGTTTGAAAATATTTCTCCTTATCTAAACTATTTTTTTGTGTCTCAAAATTGTTATAAAGTATCTTATTTGCACCTGTTAGGTGTTCTGTGCTCTCCGCCAACAGCCAATTAAGTGAGAAACTTTGTTTCTTTTTCTGGCTGTTCAGTGCAGTACAAATTCGGGACTGCAGGTTGAGCTGTCAAAAGAGGGACTGTCCCTCAGAAAAAGGGACAGTTGGGAGGTATGACTACATATTTATTGGTTGTCTTCATGGAGACATTAAACTGCCAGACAGCTGATCAAACTGATGAGATTAGTAAAGTGAAACATAGTGTTATGTCATAATGTGTCACAAATCCTTGATTGTGCTATAAAGTACATATCCGAATGATACGTACATCAAATGTCTTCTAAATGCGAAAGGGCAGATTATTTTGAATATTGACGTGAAAATTACATGTCCATTTTACAAAATTTGGCAGGTTATGAAAGTTTGAACCCATTTCTGTGGTTTTTATGTTTTATTACAGTTTTGCTAATGAATGTGAATTGCCCTTTAAGTAGTGTAAGTTCATATCTTATCTAAAACCGTTACAAAAGTATTCTTGGCTCTCTGCCAAGTGCCAATTAAGTTAGAAACGTTGTATCTTTTTCTGGCAGTTCAGTGCAGCAGATCAAAGAGAAACTTGGGACAGTACATATCTGGGACTGCGGGTTAAGCTGCCAAAAGCGGCACTGTCCCGCTCAAAACGGGACAGTTGGGAGGTATGCAATATGCAGTGCACCAGCTGATATGGGAGGACCAGCCTTTGGCTTCATTCACACAGTTAGAGATGGCTGCTCGTGCTACTTGGTAAGATAAAAGCCATGCTTACTACTACTCCGATATTTATGCAAAAAATAATCTGTGACCAGACTAGGGCTGCCACATTTTCTGGAAAAAAAGACCTGCCTTCCTATATATTTATCTTTTTTCCCTATTAATAACATTGGGATCCGCCATCATTTTGACTGGCCAGGCAGGTTAAATACCGGCCAGGTGGCAACCCTACAGGCCAAGTGGCAACCCTAGACCAGACCCTGCAGTGCAACTCTCCTTGGGAGGATGGTGATATTTTGTTTCCAGTTGAGAATCTGTAATCGTTAGACTTGTCAACTTCCCCCGATCTCACCTGGGGAAACCCAATTTGGAACCCCTCCCGGTTTCCCTTCACCATAAGTCATTCTCCCAGGTTTTCTGGTTTCTCCATCAAATTCAATGTGCACATGTGCAGTAAACATTCACTAACTGCGAGGGAGCTTGTGTGTATATGCAGTGAGTATTTTGGTGACTCCAGAAGAACATGAGCGCATGTGCAGTGAACACTACTTCTGGTGGGAGCCATGCACAATGGAATAATTTCTGGTGATGTCGGTAGAAAAGAATTTATGCAATTAACCCAGGATTAATCCTTGCTCAGGATGACATCTCTGAATTATATATGTGCAATAATTATAGGTGTTTTCTAAAAATGTGTTGGTTTATTTAAATGTTTTCTTGAGAAGGACAATGGGGTATATTTATCAAAGAGTGAAGTTAAGAGATCATCACAAGTGAAAATTCCACCACTGTCCATTCATTTCTATTGGATTTTTAAAAGAGTATAAATCAATGGGTGAAAGATCATCCTTTGATGAATAGGACTTTCAAAATCCCATAGAAATGAATGTAGAGTGGCAAAATTTCACTCTAGCAGACTGTGGCGATCTTTAACGTCACTCTCTGATAAATATACCCCATTGCTGGCTGTAATTGCCGAGAGAAGGATGAAAGAGATTCCGCTGTTTCCTTCTGAGACACAGCTGCTGTGAGCTACAGTTTGTATTCTATGTGGTCACCCACACAGACCAAATTAAACTTACTTTTTAGCATATGTCATAGACCAAAAAGTTTTAAAAACCACACACTCAGAAAAAAAAATTGGCTGAACCTTTATGCACACATTGCACTAGGTAGCACTGCTATGTTTGCAAAATTTATCCAAGATTTGATTGGTTCCTAGGAAGCTCAGTATTATGCATCATGTATACATGAATCATGTTTCAATGTCCAGTGATTGATCTTGTTTACACCAGCGGGTCTGTACTCAATTTCAGACTATTTTTAAAGCAAGAAAAAAAATATTTCCGGACCAACTACATGAACATTTCATTGGCTTCTAGTTCTAGCAGGTAAGTAATGAGCAGACTGTACTGTTTTATAGGGTGCCATCTGAACCGAAAACTAATGAGCACAGCCGCATGTGGGTTTCATATAGTTTGAGTATCTAACTCTTGCACTGCTGATAAATAGGATGTAGTTGCATTTCACTAAACAGATCTAAATACACCAGTGTAATAATCCATAGCAACTGACCAGAATTTTCCTTTTTATTGCATTACTATAATTGAGTTGTAGTTCTATATTATCATTAAGTTGTACGAGTGGTGCAATGTTTGTTGGTTGCCAGGGCACTTTGTTGTTTGCAAGGAGTTTGCAAGCACTCATTGTGCTTACCTATATTTTTCACACTACAAAAACACGCAAACACCAGGTTTACTGGTTCCTTTTAAAATTAATTTGGAACTGTTTTGCCTCCGAAGGAACATTCCGCTAACTCTTTTAAACACCCATCAAATACAAAATCTGGCTATATGTAAATTCAGTAGAATTTTCATGAAATGCAGTTACATTTGTTTTGGCATCAATAATTGGAAGTTAACATATTGCATGAAAAACAACACGTGGCCACTTCAATTCTTTTTAAACTGAAGTAAGTCGATTTAAATGGTCATCATTTTGTTAACTTGTGAAGTAGGTCGATGCAAGCCTGCAAGGCACCCCTTAATTTGTTTAGAGTGAAATAGTACACACACCCTGGTAAAAACCCTTGAGTGCGTACCTTTAAAGAAGAAAATGTGAAAATATGAATTTTAGCACTCTCTGAGGCAAATTTACTAAAGGGCGAAGTGGCTGACACTGGTGAAAATTCGCCAGTGTGACGTAATTTTGCCAGTTCGCCGATTTACTAAGGGTCCCTGGAGTAAATTCGCTAGTGCAGGAGATCGACTGTAGCGTTACGTCGCACTCTAACACCAGGTGAATTTTTGCACTGGCAAATGGATGTAACGCTAATTCACCAAGATGCGGATTTTCCTGAACGTTAGCTCTTGCACCAGAGTTGACTTTGCCAGCTCAGACCAGGCAAAGTGCAATAGAGTAGATAGGACTTGGTCCAAAAAAATAGAAAATTTTTCTAAGTCCCAAAAAACACTGGCATCCTTTCCTTTTTCCAGGGTGATAGGCTGAAAAGGATCGTCATTTTTTTGGGGTACTCTACTTCCACCCTTCATTTGCTAACATATGACACCTAAAATATACAGTGGGCACATGTGTAGGGCAATATACCACCTCTATTTTATTTCATTAAGGTTCCCTACCCTTATGTAGTGTAATTTATTTGCTGCAACATATACGTACATTGTACTTTAACTGCAGGCGGTATGCAAATTAGCCAACGCTAGCGTAACTTCGAACTGCTGATCGTATTATCGATAGTGCAACTTCGCAAGCATTCTGTACCCTGTGCGCAACTTCGGATCTTCGTGAATTATCGGTAGAGCAAATTGGAGTGCATGGGCTTCTCTGCCTACGGAGAAAACACCACAAAAAGTTTACATTTTACATAAAGTCACTGAAATAATTTTGCCCAGTTTTAAAAGCCAGGGATACATTTCAAAACTAGAAACAGCCTCTTTAATAGGGAAACGTAACTATTCTCAGTTGTATAGGTAGAATTTTTTTTAAAAAAAGTCCATCAAGCTGAAACTTTCTAAAACCCCTTTCAAAGGTAGATACACTACATGGCAGCATTTTTTTTTTTTTAGCAAAAAGCATTATAATGGTGAGGTTGGAAGAACATTGCATTTGGTCTTACAATAACAGCGTCTCGCAAAAAGGTAATTCTAGTTATTATCAGTATAATTACCTACTTGGAGGTTCTAGGCGTCCCACCACTTTTTGTTTCACTTAAAAGCCCCAGGGTGTGTTTTTTTTCAATGTTAATTATGCTTGCTGACCCTTGCATAATACATAATTATAAAATTAGCAGCTGATTTTTTTCCTGTACTTGCTAGTTTTCAGTAATCAGCATATGTGGTTTATCTACTATGCCTGGCTTGCATTCTGTTGCGATGAGTTGCATGTAATTTTATTCACTTAATGCTCCGAGTATACAGTTTTAGAAAATACATGGATATAGGAAATAATATGAATAGAGCTTGACAGAGCTTTAAGGGGAGTTTTAAGGAAATTGCGGTTTCCAGCTGCAGGCCATAATATAACTGTTTTCCAAGTATTTACTTGCATTCTTTTGTGATTCAATAGGGTTGCCTTCTAGAGCCAAAGTTGATGATGATGATGATGATGATTTATAATTGTTTACATTTGCTGTAATCTGGCCAAATCCATGGCTGATTGCTGCACAGATAATTCAGTCAATGAGGATGTGCACTTTGAGAGATTTGCATCTGGGTACCCTGTTTAACAGGTCTTCTCAGAACTAATAAAGTTTAAAATTCACACTTGCTATACCTTTCAGGAACTGTAAAAACCTACTTCACCTTGCCACTCTCAAGTGATTTATATATGAGTGATTTGAGATCATATAAGGCTATTTTGAGACCACTGTGGTAGTCAGAATGCTGCATATTCCATAGTTTTAAGAATAGAGATAATGAAAGTTGTGCTAAGATAAAGATGCAAGCTAAGGAAATAAATACTTAATGAAAGCTAGGGAAAACAAAGCATAACAGCATCAGGGTCCACTGCCCCAATGTTTGGCATGAGGGCCAAAAAGGAAGCAGACAGGACTAGTACAAGGACAATAGAATATTTACTTTATTTGGCCAAAAAAAAATCAGGGCTTGAAGGTAGGTACTGGGACAGTCAGGGAAAGCACCAGAGGGTCTAACAGACTCTCTCCAAGTCCAGTCAAGAGGATAGAAGAGGCAGTGTACAAGGTAGGGCCTGGAAAATACCAGAAACCATAAGTATCAATAACATAGAGGGTACTCACATGGGCAGCAAGAAGACATACAAACAGCAAAATAACCTAATGGATCAGCAACAGTCATTGCTATCAGTGGGCCATTTGAATTTTCTTGCATCACACTGACTTCATCACCCACAACCTAGCCAAGTTCCTGGTGAGACAACAATGATGCTGATGTCTTTGGTTGGTGTGGTTAAGTTGCATCATCTCCTATGTTATGCTGGTCCAAAACATGTAGTGTTGGGCACAGTAAATAAATGTACCTTTGCAGCAAAGTTTTGTTTCTTGCCTTCCTTTACTATTGGCATTACAGCTTAGTTGTGCTAGAACAGAAGGTCAGGTGTTGGCATAGAGGACCCTGTTACTGCCAAGGCTGCTGATACTGATTATTTCTTTATGATCTTAGTAAAGCAGCCCAGCTGTGTGATTAACTTACTTAGGTACTCATGCAGCAACTTGTAGTAAATAAGCAGCACTATAATTTTTCACCTGTTGTGTCTTTCTGATGTTGTGATTTCTGTGCAGGGCATGCTAATAGAAGGGTGAAAGCCCATAACAAAGTATATGGCACTCTTCATAAACGAGCCTCTCAATCCTTGCAAGTGACACCTGCTATTGTAAAAAAAACACATTGTCGGTTTAATAAGTATATTGCAGCCACATATTGGAGGCCTTTAGGCTTCTGGGGATACCCAAGCTACTTTATAGACAAAATGTTGGTATATAGACTTAGTGATTAGTGAAATTATTGGAGCCTCCTCACCATATTGTTGCCCAATTGCTTGGATGTAATTTAATATTCCATGCAATTTTGTTACTACTGTCAGCTATAATAATACCAACAGCCTTCAGAGTTTGTGTAAGGGATGTGAGAGCAGGGGCTCATTAAAATCATAAAATAACTATAGGATATTCTCATTGTTACATAAACTGAAAAGTTAATAAAAGTACTGATAAAGGTGTACGTTTATTTATTAATGATTCATAGAACCTTTGGTAACATATTATGATCTAGAAGTACAGTAGCATTTTTGGCATTTCCTCCAATATTCTACCAATACTGTGTGAATACCTTTATTCTCTGTAATGCAGAGCTGTGTACTGCAGACTCCTATTGTGGTGCAGGTCACGTATCCGTGAATGAACACGATTGCATGAATATTGCACTCTTTATTCAGTGATTGGATAAAAATGAATGCCCTTAACACATATGTACATCCAATCTCTGCTGCTTCCTAAAGCTTTAATAATTTATCCTTGGAGAGAATTTGACTGCTACAAGCAGTCACGACTCAGCAGTTTAACCCTAGATAAACCATAAAGCTAACTCGCTGATCCAAAAGATTCGCCTACCCACTTTATATAAATCCAGCAGTTAAACAATAATTTGTAGATGCAGAATACTTTAGCAAGCATTCTCCAATCTTTCCTGACATCAGATAAAAAGCACTTCTAAAACAGTTCTAAAACACTTCTAAAAGGTTTCCTTTGATTTGTTATTGTTCCCCAACTAGCTTTTATTCTACACTTGTGCCTGAGAAATCCTAGTAGTTTTGTATTTAAAAGGTTTTGTTGAGGTTTTGCTACTTAGCATTTGATGGCAATTCTGTGATTTTGGCTCCTATTATACAATACTTTATACCTAAAATAATTACTTTGTATTCTTAGGAATACAATATAAACCACTTGATTGAGTTTGCTCCTTTCATTTGTAGATAAATTCAATTATTTGTACTTCTTGTTCTTCTGTTGTTCATGTAATCTTTAGCAAACCACATATTAAAGAACATAAACTGTTAGAATATATTGCATCTTGCTGTTCCTATGATACTGTGTGTTTATGCAATTTCAGAAAATAGAGGTTCAAAGCGAAAATGGGGTTGATGAACTGTACACAACAATGAAAATGTTGTTATGTCCAATTCCTTCTGGTTACTCTGTGCGGCAGCTCAGTTGAATAAACAAAAAAACAAAAAGTAGAAAGGAAAAGGAACTCCAGCAGATTACTGCAAAACTTTTATTCCAGGTTGTGGCAACACACCATGTTTCGGTCAGAACCCTTTATCAAGTGTACAAGGACCATAACCACGTGTTCCTATTTTAAGCAAAATTGACCTTTAACTCATTAAGTCCAAAGCATTATGGGTATTATTTGTTTTTTGTTTATGTAATTTCAGACACCCACACTGTGTAGTGTATTTGTCTGTGACTTTACCACTGGAGTAATATAGAGGGCGCTGTGCTGCACCTTCAGCAGCTTTTCTCCAGTGCCTGTTCTGCTATGTCTCTCTCGCTCTCTCTCAATCTCCTTCTTACACAGCATGGTTGCACCCTGATGTTTGGTGTTTAGTTATATGCTCATTGCTGAATAAACTTCCAGAAAGTTGCTGTTAATGTGCCACCTGTTTCTGGAGCCTTAGTATCACATACAGAACACTGAAAGGCTGACCAGTGAACACAACACACTGCTACACTGTACACAAATCATCCAGTATCCATTATGCCCAAACACACACATGCACATACATACACATACTAAGTAAATAATATTTTCCATTGATGTCCCGATAAAAATACCTATAATAAATCTATACTGATATTTATTAAGTGTAATATTCTGGAATATGTTCATATGCTCTTCAATAAATTATATTTGCTTAAAGGACTGAGACCCATATATGTATTTTTGGGCCCCTGTACTACCTTAGTACCATGTACGAGTCCTGCATACCTGTCTGGAAAATGCAGAGATGCCAAGTAGGAGTCGTGCCAACCCTGCTTGGTCAGTGCTTTAGCACTGAAAGCCACACTAAATGTAGGATGTAGACAAACTAAAACAAGAAACCATCTGAATCTGACCAGTACAGCTTAAAAAATCAGATTTCTTTGCATTCCACTAAATCTGCACCCACATATCATTGCCATCAGGGAGTGTGGGGCCTGCACATCATGGCCAGCAGGGAGGGAAGGAATCATTGCTTGGTTGACTGGGTCCATGAGGGCCATGACCAATCAGGTTTGTTTCTGGTTCACTGCTGGCCTAGTCTGACTGCAGGGGCAAAGGGTTCATTTTTGCAGGGGATGTTACAGAAGGCTTTCCATCAGATAAATCCTGTGTGTATGTATATGTATATATATATATATATATATATATATATATATATATATATATATATATAAAAGCTGATAAATACCAGCGATTTCCCACTGTAGCTGAGTACAACTATTGTTGTGAATCAAATCACCAACTTTACCTGATACAGAAAGATACTAAACATGATGACAGTGGGCCTTTGAAATTTGTGCAGGTCTGAAAGTCATGCTGTGCCAGTACGAGGAAGAAGCACTCTAAAAACAGAAAAGAAAAAAAAGTATATTCTATATCCAGGACAAATGTCATTTTTTATATCTGTAGGTTCGATATACTGCAGAGGATCTTGAAGTGCCGGTGGCCCAAGGTTTAATTTCCTAGAAAGGAGGCCTTTTCAGACTTCCAGAGTATTCTACATCATCACGCTAGAGAACCAATACAATGTTTATGTCTATAATGTCCTTTAAAGTATTTGTTACAAAAAATCACGTACCCACAAAAGTTAGTCTTTCCTTGTAGTTGAATTATTTCATTCCCTTTACCACTTTATATGCACATCTGTCATTTTTACAGCCCAAAACGGCAATGTATTTGTGAGGACTTATCAGGGGATGCAATATATTAACTATAATTACTATAGTCTGAATTTATACAAGTGAGTACTTTATTACCTTGATTGCCATTGCACAGAGTTGCAAAATATGTTATCCAAAATCAACCCCTAATCACAAATGTTACATGTAACACATGCCAAATTTTATATCTGAAGATTGCATGGTACCCTGAAACCAGTGTTTTGTCTCAATTCCCTTTGGCTCACCATTTGTGCCACTTGAGATGGCATAGACTTGCTATTTAATTATGTTGTAAAGCTTTATTTCCTTTAATTCTCAGTACCTCTTCCAAGGCAGAGAATGTGTGATGAGGAAAGGTCTCTTTCATAATGGAGAGTGCACCGTGCTTTTCTATTCTTACAAAAGTTCAACCATATGTTTAAAACAGGAAACAAGTAAAAGAGCTTTTACTTTTCCTTAGCACACATCAATATGACTTACAATTCATGTAATTGTGCTGCTAGTCATGCAAGCCATATCACAAAAACTTCCCCAGACACTTGTGTCGTGTTTGTCAACTTTTAACTGGGGAGATCATGATTTATTAATTTCTTCCAAAAGCTAGACAGTGGTGCAGATTTACTAAAAGGTGAAAATTCACAGGGACATTGCCAATTTACTAAAAGGCGTAGAGGGCAATTCGCTAGCAAAAGAGCTCAGTGCTAGCGAAAGAGCTCAGCACTAGTGAGGTATCGCGCCCTTTCGCCAGGAGAATTTTCAATCTGGTGAATGATCATTACTCCGCAAATTCATCAAAGTGTGAACTTTCCAATACGTTACCCTTTTTGACAGAGTCTGTTTTTCCAGGTTATACTCATCAAATTGACAAAATGAAGCTACATCCTCCTCAATCTTAGTGACATTATACTTCAAGCAATTTCACCAACCCGGAAGAAAATCGTGAAAAATATGAATTGTACTAATTTTTAGGATTTTACACCGCATTTTTTTGCTCGGAAACCACAAAATCTTCGGATTATTGCACAAAGCCCATCGCAGATCAAAAAATCATTGGAACTTCTCCCATTGACTTGTATGCAACCTTGGCAGGTCTGCAATGCCGGATTTTTGGATTCTGACTTTTTCCATCCTCGGGGTATCGACGAACAATGGAGCAGGCACTCAAAAAGGCAAGACTTTCACCAGGCAAATGTTCAAGTGAAGAATTTATTGTGTCAAACAGCCTGATGCGTTTCGTGTTCCAAACACTTAATCACAGGGTTATAACAAATCTCCAAAAATTTGCTAACCCCCTACAAGTTCACTATTCTACAGCCGCAAACAGAAGCAAAACTGAATATAGTCCCAGCTGCACCTTTGTTTGTGCATGCGGCACAAGGCATAGAGATCGTTCATACTCAGTGGTGCCAAGTTGGGTTGAAAAAATACCAAAATCCAGTTTAACCGCTCCACATGAAATCCAGCACATGCTCACACTGACCACTCCATACACTCACATAAACAAAATATATCAATATCTATGCTAATTGTAGATTATAATATCAAAATAACATTTGATATTAAACTTGTTTAAGAAATCAGTCAAGCCCCTCTTGCATGAACATAATATGCCATCATAACATCACAACCTGCCTGTCCTCACTGTGAAGAACCAGGACTGAGTATAATATAGGGCTCATGATATTCTTTCGTCCCATTGGCACTCGTGTTTGTGGCACATTCCACATGCTTCTAAGCAATTAAATGTCAAGTACAAATCTTCCTGGAACTGTGCAAAAAATGTAAATCTGCCTGCAATGTGTACAAAAATGAGGAGAGTGCATTTTGGGCCAAATACATAGCATTTTGCTCCTGTTTTTTAACTTTGCACATTGGTCATGCTTAGTAAATTATTTCTTCCAATGTAACCTTTGCAAGTACATTCACACAATAGGTTTAAATTCACATATAAGCCAGACAGCCAAATTAAGGAATGAAAAGGCTTTTTAAATATTCTGTCTACGAATTTTGGTGATTTTGGAAGCTTGCACTATGTATATCGGGCATGTTCTTCTTTTGGTGTAGCTTGCCCTTTAACATACTTCCTTGGTCTTTTTTAAAATTAGATATAAATGCAATGTACTGAAGCTATACAAGCACAAGGTAATATACAAGTGTCTGCATTTCAGCTTTTCTACTTGAAAATATAAATGTTATTCTAAATACAGGTTCTGGTTCTAAAAAGAGGGCATCGATAAAAATGGACAGATTTGATCACTCCTACATTTTAAATGCTTGGATACAGTGACAGGCAGAGGTTAAACAGCATTTCCTTTAGCAAAACATGTTAATTTTTATCCAAATAATTTTTTTCAATAAATAACTGACAGTTATTTGCACTTTATCCTGCAATATCCTAATGATTTCATTGAAAAATTCCTGCGGATTCTTGTTCCTGTGTGTGTTTCCATGGAAACCCTTGTTGCTAAGGGAGGGTTCCACAGTACATGAAACTGTATGAATTGTTCCCATGGAAAGTCGGGTAGTCTGAAACATAGCTATGTGTTTGCTATTTGTGCTAATGTTCTTGTTTCACCCACTTGTAATGTTTAAGGTACTAAAAATAAAACAATTTAAGAATTATGACAAATATCAACAGAGCAGGGTTGTGTGAATGTGTGGTGTGCTTACATATACTACAGAACATGAGCATACAGATTTGATTCTGGTGCTTATCGATTGAAATATATCATTCCAATATTTCATTCAATTTATGAGAAAATTACTACGTTTTATTTTTTGAACACTGCAAAACAGAAGCACATCTGGTTTATTATGACATGTAGGGGCCAGGATAGCTGAGTCTGACTGATTCATTACATTGTGTGCCACAGAATCTAATACATTCCAAATTGTTGTCATTTACATTGCAGGAAATACAGCTGTTGGCTTAGTCACCATGCTGCTCTGTTCAGAAATGGTTTCTCTTGGGCTGGACATGATAGCACAACCCCTTACAATGGCAACCGATGAATCCCACCACCACCACAACCACTAAGAGGGATTTTTATGGACAAGCCCTTCTTTGCATTACATTCAGTTTGCAGTTTACTACAAAGAGTTTTATTGTGTTTTGAGTCTGTTTTAACTGTTGCATTGTATTTCACCGCAGTTATGGATACTGACTTTGCATGATTTCCACCACCTTCACCAAAACATTTTAAAGACTTCTTTAGTTTCATACAAACTGCACCCAATATTATATCATGCCTTTGGATAAGTACATTCAGGGAAGTTGGGGTAATTTAGCAAAAAAAAAAAATGTTAACGTTCTCTCAAGCAACTGGTTTCAGCCCTTGTTCCGCAAGGCCTTACATGCTAAGCAAATTCAAGACCTGCACATCACCCACCTCTATGCTTAAGACATAGAGGCCGGGCAGGCAACATATGATTGACAGCTGAGATTTTTAAGTCCGTTTACACCAGGTATGGATGCTTTAATTAAAAAAAAAAAGAAATTTGGATTTCATGTTTAATTTATTAAGCTATTTATGTGTGGGTGACAGATCCACTTTAAGTAGACCATTTATTAGGATATAGGATATGTCCAATATGTCCAAACAACATATTGAAGAGAGTTCTGTGACCCTGGTTGCTGAGAAGGGAAACCACAAATGAACATATGCAGTGCCGGACTGGGACACCAAAAGCCCACAAAAAACCTTAGACAAGGGCCCACCAAAAAACTTTAGACCTGGGTCTCAACCTCAGTACAATTTTCCTCTCTTCACTCAACCTCTATTCTACTAGTCTCTTTTCTTTACATACTATAATCTATTATTCTATCTATTTAACCTCTTTGTTCTCATGGAAATAGGGAATGGCTATGAAATAGGCCAAGTGTTTAGCAGCATGAGGGCCCACTGACACCTGGGTCCACCGGGAGTTTTGGTATCCCTGTAGGCCAGTCCGACACTGAACAT
Source organism: Xenopus petersii (assembly GCA_038501925.1). Taxonomy (NCBI): domain Eukaryota; kingdom Metazoa; phylum Chordata; class Amphibia; order Anura; family Pipidae; genus Xenopus; species Xenopus petersii. The sequence goes on along the minus strand of CM076673.1, from coordinate 132,196,239 downwards.
ATGTGAATATTTGAAGACTGAACTCAGTGTTTGCCCATACTTGGTTTGTGTATTGATCATAAATTAATGTAAAAATCATTGTACACTATTAATTGGTGACTGCCCTATACCACTTTTTTTTTAGAAGTTCTTTATATACTTCATAGTGCAATTTTGGTATAGTTCTTGGTATAGAATCATAGCATTACTTTTTAGTAAAACATGATCTGCCTTGCTCTATTTTGGGAATAGCACACGCACTCAATAGTTATTTAGGTATTATGGAATATAAAACAATGCAGCTATGAATGACCTTAGCACAACATACAAATATCTATAATATACAGAGAGAGATAGAGAGAGAGATTATACAGCTATACAATATACAGTATGTCTTAAGGTTAGGTATTAGTGAGGGGCAGGGGTATTACCCTATTGTGGATGGCAATAGCAGGGGTTAGAAAAGGGACATACGAATAATCAGAAGGAAATTAGCATGGGATTTTGATGGATGGCCATTCATTCAGAGCATTTGGCATTTTGGTTGTGATAATTGTGGTGTCAAGTTATATGCTCCATAAGCAGTGTAAGAGGACCAGACAACCTAGATGAGGGACCCCATGCTGATGTGATGCTAATATTGTTGAATTCCTGACATTTATTATCCATAGACTGGAAAATAATGTCCCTCTAAACATTTCACTACATCCTGCTTATCAGGAAAGGCCCATAGGCATTGCCTTACCATTTAAGATCTTTGTAAAACACAGAGAAGACAAATTGCAAATGAGCTGTAAAAAAGAACTGTAAAATATCTAAGCAAGCCTAATGCTTTTATAAGTTAGAGGGAATTTTTCAATACATGTTCCCACCACCAATAATAATTAAAATCAATTTTTGCAGACGTACAGCTTTGTGAGATTAATCCCTATTCAAAGGGAATACAATTTTATGTACTAACGTCTATTTATGCAAGGGTTAAGTTTAGCTTACAGTCTGTGCCGACTGTCCCAGAAAAAAAAATCATGTTGAAAATCGAAACCCAGCCTGTCAATTTAATTTGTGCTTGAATAGGCATGCTAGAATAAGCACTTTCATGAATGAAGCTGGTTTTGTTAAATCCAAGTTAAAGAAATCTGCCTTTCTTAACATAAATAACAGACTGCTTCTTTGAATGCTGCACTTTATTTTTGTGCATAGAACTGGTATGTGTTTGTCTCAATGTTGTTAAATGGGATTAAATTTTGTCGTGGGAAGGATGCAGCCTGTGATCAAAATGGTCTCTTCCACTATTTAGCCAACCTTTGTTGAATGAGTCATCCAAACAGTCTCTCATTGGATGGAATGTTTAGCACCCAAGGGATTGCCAGGCAGGCGCTGCATGGCCCTGCTTCATTCACAGAATTACTGGTGTGCTAGCCAGCCCTTTCATTCACATAAATAGAGTTTCATTCACATTTTGCAATTTTTATTTGTATCTAATGAAGAGAGGCATTTAGGAACAATAGGGCTTTTTGCGTTAGATAAGACCTGAAACAATCTGTGATGCGAGTATTTGCTGTTGCTATGCTAACAGACAGAAGGGTAAGACGAATGCTGTGTGGATACTGCAGCGAGTTGCTGTGTGTTAATGAAAAGCTATTCTGCACATCACTAGAAACGCACTCTTATATTAAATAGGACATTTCCATTATTCATCACTCCCAGGAGCTTAGGTGCTGACTTGTTTAATACATTAGAATTAAGACTAACAAAATACATGAATTTTAAAGTTTATTTAGCAATCTTGTTCTTCTTGTGCTGCTTTATTATTACTGAAAGAATGAGAAACCTAGGTTGAGATTACGGAATTGTACTGCTTTATTTCTAAATACGTTAGTCATTGTTTATTACTTTTTTTACAACTGTATTTATTCATTCTGTGTTGTGGAACACACCGTGCTCTGAATGTTCTAGTGGCTGAATGGTGGACACTACAGTTAAGGTTTTAATATGCATTAGAGGCTTCATATGTTTGGGTATTTCCAGTAAGGTGAATAATTGCCTTTAAAAGGCAGCCTTTTCATTCGAATATATTGGAAATGGCTATCCAGACATGAATTCAGATGCATATTTCTACTACCAATATGTACCGTAAACTAATATATTTTTTTTCAATAAATCACTGGATTTTATTTGTTTATCTCTATTGCTCTTATCATGCAATTTCTAAAAAATGGTGTGTTTTTGTTATCATGAGTAGAATGAATTCTTGAAATAATGCACAGTTACAGCAATTGTCACCCTTTTGTATTTCATACTATTGTAACATAAAATGTACATGATACTGCAAGTTTAAGGTGTCTTAATGCTCTTATTAGGTTTTATGTAAAACCAGAAGCTCGTATGGTGTACTGGTAGACCGACTTAGTTGCTGGAGGTGTGCTATGGTTTTGGAAAGAGGGGACAGATTGAAAATACTAGAAAAAATTATGTGTTTGCGAAGTTGGGGAGAGGAAATTTGAGAATTGATTGGTTCTAGTGTGCTGTAAGTGGGTGGGTTTTTTTGTGCTACAGGAAGTGATTTGCAGTGTTCACAGAGCTTTTTGTTGAAAAGGGTCTCCTCATTTGTGTGAGTCATGCTTTTGCTGTGAGCGAGTTGGCAGCTCTAACCAGAATTGGAATGTCATAGGGAACTGTCTGCTTCTGCATCCATTCTATGTACATCCAAAGGAGCAGACAGATTCACTTTTATTTACATTTTTTTGTGGACAATTCAGCACAGATTTTTAAAGTGTTTTATTCTTTTAAATTGTTACGGCATATTACGTTTTTTTATTATCTGCTTTACAGGTATGGTTATGAATGCTAGGAAATGTTAGCAACTGTGATTTTAAGATTGGCAACATATTTGCCAATGCACATGAAAAAAACAAGATAGAAGGGCATGCTTCAACGTACCAAGTATAACCGCTTCAAGAATGAATCTGTGACACCAGTGGACGACCTTCTGCACAACCTCTCCATGAACAGTAAAGTCACCACTGTAGCCGGAAATTCAGCTTCACCACCCTGCTCAGCATCACCTGACGTGCTGCGAAAGGACCAAGAAAATGGACCCACCACTCTTTGTACATTCATCCACAAAGTGTCCAACTTAAAACTCGCCAGTTCAGGCAGCCTGTTAGGTATTAAGAATCTTTCCTCTGCAGTAAAGGAGCTGACAGGTTACAAGTTACAGGGGAGCTCTCCAGCTCTAAGCATAGCAGCAGGAGCCACCGAGAACACATGTAACCTTGTCTCTACACCGTGTTCTCAGCAGGACCTGAGCAAGATGAGCACAGGGAAAAAAACCCCAGAAGAAATGCATCAGGGAGGAGAGGATTCGAATCAAAGTAGCAGCTTCGTCAATAAACCTTCTCGGGGATGGTTGCACTCGAACGAGAAGATCCTGGGACCTGGAGTGACGTACATTGTGAAGGTTGGTCTGTTTCTTCCTTGTTCTTCTTTTTTTTATCAATGAACAGTTTGCTCTTGATAACAGCAGAATCATTCAGTATCTAACTGCTCTGTCAGTGGCTTTATATTCCGATCTACAGCAGAATGATTTAACATTCAAATGAAATGCAATAGTGTGCTTACCAGTAAAAGTAGCATTCTGTTTTGCCTGGTAGCTTACGGTATTTTCTTGCAGTGTGAAAAGAAGTGAGCATTTCAAATATCACTGGCTTCTATTTTGCTTGATACATTTAACCAGATATGAGATAAACCTTAATGAACGCAGTGCTGCTTTCTAGTAGACATTGCTATGTTAATAAGAGCATTAGGTTAAACAGTTACAGAACAATTATGAGATTTTCATGGTTGCATGGAAATAAACATTGCTTATGTTTACCCTATAGTGCAGTTAGAATTGTGGCTAATTTAATATTTACAATCTTATATTATACCTTATCTTTTTCCTATGTGTGATGATTTTCTTCTATGTTCCCACACATTCTCTTATCTTGGGAAGAAACCGTAAGGAATCTTAACATAATCCTGTATAGTATTGCTTCATACAATACTGGTTTTCATTGTTGCATTATAATATAATATAATATATATAGTACAGTACTACGGTACATTATATTTGAACGTTTCACTTTTTACTAAGAAAAAAAATGACAGCATAAGATGCTCTTTACAAGAGTTTTGTGTCTCTCAGTGGAAGAGCAAATGCTGAGTTGTACATCATTCCAAAGAGCAAAATAGGCTTTGCCCACTTTTTGGTTTATAGAGACCTATAAAAAATAATCATATGTTGTACAGGTATGGGACCTGTTATCCAGAATGCTCTGGACCTGGTGCTTTCCGGATAATGGATCTTTCCTTAATTTGGAACTTCGTATCTTAAGCCTACTAGAAAATCATGTAAACCTTAAATAAACTCATAAACCATGGTTTGCTTCCAGTAAGGTTTAATTATATCTTAGTCTGGGTTAAGTATAAGGTACTGTTTTATTATTTCAGAGAAAAATAAATTTTTAAAAATTTGGATTATCTGGATAAAATGCAGTCTATGGAAGACAGGCTTTCCGAAATTCGGATCTTTCTGTATAACAGGTTTCTGAATAACGGATCCTATACCTGTAATATGCTGCCTAGTACTGTTCTAAACTATTTGGTCTAGATACTTATTCTCCATTATGAATAATAATTTTTACATTCCTGGGATCTGTGATCTTTGAAGATGCTTTGGAACGCTTTTTATATATGTAATATGAGAGAATATTATTTTCCAGGACAGAGGCTGCATTTTTTTACTGTGATGGATTTTAAACTGGCAGCTTGTCCTATCGCTCTAAAATGAGCTGTAGCTCATCCAGCTTTACCATATTTCATAACATAACAGGTAATTAAAGTATTTAAATATGTTGAAAATTATTATTTTGTTGTTGCCATGTGGTAGAAGTGGAACAGGTTTATTTTAGGGTTTCAATGTTGTATATGCTCTATACAGATTTATAAATATATAAACCAGTATGTGCTATTCTTTGCCAGTTGTTGCTTGGAGATAACGATAAATGTAGCCACAGATTACTGTATCATATTCGCCAAGTAAATTCCCCTTCATTTTATGGCATGTTTGTCATAAAATCCAACATCAAGGTTTTTCCCTACGTGATAAAGTACATCATGTCAAACTTTGAAATCATTTGTGGATGGATTTATTTGGAACGGAATTAATACAACAATAGTATGTGAAGGAAAGTGTAAAGTTTGTGTTGCAATAGATGTAGTTATAATATTGCAGGCATTTTGTAATTGTTCACTTTCAGCCTTGCCTTTTATTAAACTAATCCTCCTAATCACCGTTTATGTTTGAGCATTGACGGAGTGTATTGCAAAGAATAGATCTTCTGTTTAATGTTAAAAACATATAGAGGATTCAACTGGGTCTAGCTTTTTACGCTTATGTATAAGGATGCTAGAAGTCAGTGAGGAGCTTCATAAATGTGTAAAGCTATACATGAAATAATTAAATCTAGGACTTCTACTACCCTTATATTTTTTGCTGGAGATTAATTGCCTGATATGATAAGTTTCTGGGGTAGTGTTATGTGTATATGTATGCATATGTATCTTATTTAAAAAAGGGCTACATTTGTACATAGGGCAATACAGTAGAACAATACATTAATGCAATAAATAAACAGAAATGCAAAATACAGTTATTCAACAAAGTTGTTAACAAACGTGCTGCATTGCTTTACACAGATTATATATCATTCACATCAGCCCATGCCCCAATGAAGTTTACACTATAATGACCCTCTCCCATTCACACACACCTGTGGTTAATCCACCAGCCTGTATGTGTTTGGGGTGGTTACCAGAGGAAACCCATGTAAGCTTGGGGAAAACAAACAAAGCCTAATTTATTTATTGTGAAATTTGCTGAAAACAGGAGCACACCACCATGCTTTTTTGCAGTTTGGGTTCCACTGTCAGTACCTGTGGACACAGGTCTGTGTGTTCCAGAACTTGTGCTTTTCATATAAATAAAGGTGTGAAATATAGAGCGCATATTGACACGGATGCCCACTGAATGATAGCTAGCAGCTTAAAGGGATTTGTTCACCTTCTGACATTTATTTCAGTTCAGTTGTTTTAAGATTGTTCACCAGAAATAAAGACTTTTTGCAATCACTTTCTATTTTCTATTTGAGACAGTTTTTCTAATATTGAAGTTTAAAGTTGCATTTTTCACCTTTTTATGTCTTTCTGAAGCAGCTCTGGGAATGGGGTCACCGATAGTGATGTGCAGGTTGGGATGTCCCTGACCTGCACCTGACCCTAACCCGCCCTCCCTTAGCCTGCGCCCGCATCCGACCTCTGCGTTACTTTTATAGATTCGCCCCGCTGATGACGTCACAAAAGGGGTTAAAATAAAAAGCAATTGACAAAAGCCTTCATTTTTGGTGAACAATCTGAAAACACTTGAACTGAAAAAAGTATTTGGAAGGTGAACAACTCAGATAATGAAACTGCCATTAATAAAGAAATGAGAAATGCCAATAATATAGAGGTGCGCTTATATTCGGTTCCACTCCTTATCTGTCAGTTTTACATGGAAGGTAGCGACATAGAGAGGGAGAGCAGAGGTGGCATTCAGACTGCAGTGTTTACTGGGTCAGCAGCTTGTGAAATAATGTGGATGCTGTACTGTATATATGTCAAAACTGATCACCACCAGACCAGATAAACCTCTCCATGGCTTGGGGGCTTTGCACACACACATACTCTATATGGCCACCTTCCATTGCCTTTATGTGCACATAGTCTTCCCCTGATCATATCTGTGTCCATTCTGACCTTCTTTCCTACCCTGCACACAATCATCACCCTACTATAGCCTTTCCATCACGTTACCATTTGGCTTCTTACCTTTTTCATATACCAGCAGCCTCAGTGAGAAACGAAAGCACAGGCCATGGGTTTACCTTCTTAGTTTTCAGAACAGTTATATGCCTGGAAATGTGGACATTGGTGGGGAGAGCATGGTTACTGCAAACCATATGAAAAGCTGGAGCAACCATTCAATATGTGACACAATCTAATGTCTAGCATCATATAATCACAAGGTATTTGAAAGCTCTTTCTAAGGTCGATTCAAGGATATTGTGACTTTTGTTAGTTCATTTGTAGTAATAACAAATAGTTTGGTAGGTTCTGATATTTTATTTCACAAATCTTTTTAAAATAATGTATTTGGAATCTATTTTTTTGAATGATTAGGACCAGGGATTTTCAGAATAAAGAGTTTTTCTGCAACTATTTTGAAGTTTTGTTTATGCCTCAGGTCCCACTTTTTCCAATTGCCCTCTTTTCTCTCTTTGTTGGTTAGCCTCTGTTGACTGACTCTCTTTTCTGTCACTGTCCTGTATGTTTTGTCAGTTTTTTACAGCATTTTGTCTAGTTCTCATTTTCCAAAATTCTCTCTTTTCCATGTGAGGTTACCGCTTTCCAATTTCCCCCTTTCTAGATCCCGTCAATATACTTTTTAATTATTTCTTAGTGGAAAGCCCAGCAACCTGGCTCAGAGCACAGCTCATTGAGGTGTAAGGTGTGCTTTAAGCTGAGCACATGACTCCTTTGCACTCCCTGGAGCTCCTAAACAATTAGAAGATAAGTACATACCAGGTGACACCCATGTCACACCAATGTAACACTCTGTAACCGTGCATCTAAAGGTACAGTTTGAATCTTATGTTACAGCTTACACAGGGCCGGATTTACATAGTAGGTGCCTCTAGGCCCTCTGCTGCTCATTGCTCCCATCCCCTCCCCTTCTTTTGTGAACATGCGCACATTTTCAGCATCAGGTCTGGAGTACTGGGGATTGTACAGGAAATTTTAAAAACTATCTCCTGCTTCCAAACCAATGCTGGTGTGGTTGGGCGGCATATCGCCTCCCTAAAATTCTGCCGACCTAAGCCCGGGCCTTTCCACAAATCTGGGCCTGAGCTTACATTTATATTTAATGGCATGAGGGTATTAAAGAAGTAAACAGTAAGATAAATTAAGCCATCTTCAAAGGAAATTGGCATAGGTAATGCAACCATGAGTTAAAAAATGCAGCTAACTTGAAGGCCAAGAGTATTTCTGTACTACCATACACGCAACTGCTGCATAAATAAAATACATATTGCTTATGGGTCAATTCACACACCAGATAAGGTGCGTGTTCACTGTCAATATATCATACATAACTGGTGCGTACTGAACAACAAGCAGAGCTCTCTTAAACGGGTTGCTCACCTTTAAATGAACTATTAGTATGATGTAGAGAGTGATATTGTGAGCTAATTTGCAATTTGTTTTAAAAAAAAATTTTTTGTTTGGGTTTTTGAGTTATTTAGGTTTTTATTCAGCAGCTCTCTGGTTTACAGTTTCAGCAGTCTGGTTGCTAGGGTCCAAATTACCCTAGCAACCTTGCATTTATTTGAATAAGAGACTGGAATATTAGTAGAAGAGACTGGATTGGAAAGATGAGCAATAAAAAGTAGCAATAACAATAAATATGTAGCCTTACGGAGCATTTGTTTTTAGATGGGGTCAGTGACCCCCCTTTTGAAAGCTGGAAAGAGTCACAAGAAGAAGGCGAATAATTAATATACTATAAAAAAATAATAATGAAGACCAATTGAAAAGTTGCTTAGAATTGTATAACATACTAAAAATTGATTTAAAGGTGAACCACCCTTTTAAGTTGTAGCTGGAAGACCATCTCCTTTACAGGTTCTACCCCCTCATAAACCATAGCAGAAAGATAGGGACAAATTCACTAACCTCTGAAAATTTGCCAACGACGGCTTCGCTCACAGCGCAACACTTTGCCATTTGCAGATTCGCAAGGACAATATTAATTCACTAAAATCCAAAGTTGCCTCCAGGGCGCCAAATACACAAAGTTGCGCTAGCGTTACTGCGCCAAGCAAAGTGAAGTTGCACCAGTGTAGGAAATGTCGGGGGGAAGCCGATTGCCCCAACAAATTTCACGCTCTTTTTCAGCCTATCAGCCAGAAAAAGGAAAAGACGCTAGCATTTTTTGGGACTTAGAAAAATTTTCAACTATTTTTTTTAGGAACACCTATCTGCTCTATTGCACTTCGCCTGGTCTGAGGTGGCGAAGGCAAGTCTGGCGCAAGAGGTAACGTTCAGTAAAATTTTCATCTTAGTGAATTTGCGTAGTTACGTCCATTCGCCAGAGCACAAATTTATTAGGCGTTAGTACCGCTAGTGTCTATCTCCGCTAGCGAACTTACGCCCACGTTAGTCACTTCGCCTTTTAGTAAATCTGCCCCATAGTCCCTAAATTCCAGATTCCCCCATTTCATCAGCTTGCTCACCATGTGATTAGTTGATTATGTCCATCTAAGTAGAACTTTATCCAGGGGATACTAGTGACACTTTATCCAGGAGATATTAATACACAATTCTCTGTACTGCACCTTGTGCTAATGTGCTGGTTGATTCAGTAAGGTGAGTCTAAATGCCCTGGAATTAACACCTGCACTGAAGCAATGCTAGTGCTAGATCTTTCTTGACATGTTTCACATACACACACAACTGATTTGCACTTAATGATTTGTATGCTAAAAATGTCTTTGGCACTGCATGCATTGGCATACTGAGATTACATGATTTACAAAACTATTGGTGCAAGAAAATCCCCTCCAAACTTGTTGATTTTCTTCTTCACCATCCCTCTCCATCCATCAGTGTGTGTTTTTTTCCAGGTACAGGTATAGGACCTATTATCCAGAATGCTCAGGACATGGAGTTTTTCGGTTAATTTGGATCTTTGTGCCTTAAGTTTACTAGTAAATCATGTAAACATTAAATAAACCCAATAGGCTAGGTAAGGTAAGGACTAATTATATCTTAGTTTGTATTAAGTACAAGGTACTGTTTTATTATGAAATGGAAAAAGGAAATCATTTTTAACAATGTGTATTATTTGGATAAAATGAGGTCTATGGAAAATAGCCTTTCCATTATTCTGAACTTTCTGGATAATGGGTTTCTGGATAACAGATTTTTAATTTATATAGTTCCAAAGAGTTATATCATTTTTCAGTTTATTGTTTTTTGCTAATTAATCAGCCAGCTATTCTTATCAATCATACTAAGTATTTTTTATTGAAACAACCTTTTCACTTTTAGACATATTATTGTTTCAGTGTCTAGTGATATTTCGCTTGAAGGGACAACCCACATATATTTAAAGAAAACCTCTTATAAGCTACATATTGAATACAATAATTTATCAATATATTATTATTATTATTATTATTATTAATAATAGAATATAGAAACTATTTCTGTGCTAATAGTACCTCAAATCTGTTTATTTTACTTTTCTAAGGGTCGAACATCATATCTAATGCTAGTGATGTTCACTTTATTATTGGCTGAATTGGTCTACAAATCCTATATGACAAACCAAACCAGTGCAGTAACTCCTAGAACTGTATGTTGAGGGTGGCTGCTCTCTTACACATAATACCCAAACATTGGGTAACTTTGTCTTCTGTAGCAAAGTCATGGCAAAAAAGCTTACCCTTCAAAACCACATCCAAATGAAGCAAACAGGAAACAGGAACAATCTCCTGGAATAAGGCTTTTGTATTTAGTTGTTTTTTATTTAGATAAAAATGTTTTCACAAAACTAGCAGAGAGTTAAAAGCTTTGAATACAATTCTCATGTTATATTTCAGTGTGTTTTCTTGCAGGAGTTGACATAACTTACTTTTACAGTGGGTGGTGTTCAGTACCAGAGGTTGGTTTGTTACATACAAAATAGAAGCTTTTTATTCAAGCTATGTCTGAGAAATTATGTACTTGTATGTATTAAATTGTGCTTTAGTTCAATGTACACTGAGCCTCGATTAATGGATTAGAGATGTGTGGGATCGGTATGGGATCCATTATCCAGAAGCTCCAAATTACCTAAAGGTCATTTCCTATAGACTCAATTTTAATTAAATTATTCACATTTTTCAAAGTACATTGTACTTGATCCCAGCTAAGATATATTTAATCTTTATTGGAGGCAAAACTATCCTATTCGGTTTAATTAATGTTTCAATTATATTTTAGTAGACTTAAGATACAGAGATTCAAATTGCACAAAGACCCCATATACAGAAAATCCCAGGCCCTGAGTATTCTGGATAACAGGTCCCAAGTATAGAGTTCCTCAGATCAGCTATTGTACTTTTTAAGACGCACCAGAGGCACAACTCAAACTAATCTATAACATTTTATCATCCATTATTCTATTTCACATATGAATTGCAAATAAACTGTTAGTTTATAAAGGTAGGCATAATTTTAATTCAATCTGTTAGCTTTGCTAAGATCTCTTGAGTTGAGATGTAGAGATCGTTGTTACTGGCTGTCACTGTATAAGCAAATATTGGAAAGAAACAGGGGCGCTGTTACCATGAGGGGAGAGCCAAAATTCCGATTTTCAAATCAGAATTTTGGCTCTTCTAGTGCAGAGATGGCAGTTGCCCTCTCTGCACTAGTGATGCGGCCCCCCTCAACCTGTTCCGGCGCATGGAAAGGGTGCTTGGGAGGCTGCATCCGATAAACAGTAAGAGTAAGACTCTTATGGATGTGTTTTACTATAGAAGATATATATATATATATATATATATATATATATATATATATATATATATATATATATATAGTATCAGCCAGAGGTACACTTGTTTTCAACTAAATAATACAGAGTGTGCTCCTTAGGCGTGGTGTCTTTAGGTGTATATTTATAGGTAAAACTGGTTATTGCAATAAATCCTTGTGAGAAATATTTGAATTGGCTCTTTAATTGAGATGTGTCGTCAAATTAAAATCCCCCTTTGCCCTTGGGGAACCGATATAAGCCTTTTTCTAATTGCAACCAATTATTTTTTATCAGTGTTTATTTGCGCTTCAATTGAGCACAATCCGTTCCCCCACATAACTTCTCTTTCAGCTGTGAGTAAAACCTTCCGGGCCCATGGCCATCTCTGCTGTTTGATCCGCCTGCCTCTTCTGCTGTTCCTGTTTGCAGAACGTCACTGTCACTCCCACCGTTGCTTGACTGGCTACTCGTTTTTCATTGGTAGGCGAGTGGGAACAGCAGAAGAGATGGGTGGGTCGAACAGCAGAGACGGCCACGGGCCATGAAGGTTTTGCTCGCAGCTGAATGAGAAGTTATGTGGGGGAACGGATTGTGCTCAACTGAAGCGCAAATGCAAACTGATAAACGCTGATAAAAAATAATTGATTGCAATTAGAAAAAGGCTTATATCGGTTCCCCAAGGGCAAAGGGGATTTTAATTTGACAATACATCTCAATTAAAGAGCCAATTCAAATATTTCTGTGGGGGAACGGATTGCACTCAACTTTAAACTGAAGTGCAAATGAAAACCGCTGATAAAAAAAACAATTGATTGCAATTAGAAAAAGGCTTAAATCGGTTCCCCAAGGGCAAAGGAGGATTTTATTTTTTGACAATACATACCCTTTAATAACAAGTTTTATCTCCTCAGATTTCAGAATGTGAATAGATGAGATAAAAATTGCCTTTTTTATACTGGGTAATGAATTGATTTATTTTTTCCAGAAAAACTACATCGTTTTCACTGCCCACTGATCTTAAAAGACATTACTGACAACTGTGTGTTGCCATAGCAGCTCTACTAATCCATGGTTATATCTCTGTAGCACTGGGGCCTAACACAGCAAATAGACACTGACTGTATATAACATATCAGTATGCTGATACAGTAGGACCAACTAGTATGCACTGATATTGCGTGTGTACTGCATTCATAGGCCTTGATTTAGGACTGATGTATTCTGTCTGATGTGCTAATATTTAGCACATACCTGATGGACCAGTTCTAATATTAAAACACATTTAAACATACTGGATGGGCATAGAATGAGTATTCTCCTGCCTATTTCTAATCAGACAGTTTGCATTGCAGTTAGTATGCTGTAGACAGTGATATTTCAAGACAATTTAATAATTAAATGATTCAAAAACGATAAAAACTAAGATTTTTGTTCTGTAGGTTTGGAATGTAGGAGTGTTATCAAAGTAGTTCTTCAATTGTTTCTGCAATCCATAGCAACCACTGAGATATCTGCCGTATTTGCCTTGAAACTGGTGACCTAATGCTCATACTGATTGGTTATTTTGGGTTACTAGACCTGATGCAACCTTTGAGACTTTCATTAAATTAAAGGAGAAGGAAATCCAGTAGGCGCAAAAACCCTCCCCCCCTCCCCTGTGTTGCGTCCCCTCCCTCCTCCCCCCTGGCCTACCTGTCTCGCTGGGCAAGTGCCCCTAACTTGTTACTTACCCTTCTGCGCAGGTCCAGTCTACGGAGTTCACCGACGCCATCTTCCTCCAAGCGATCTTCTTCCTGCTTTGACCGGCATTTTGGCGCATGCGCAGTAGGAGCATATCGCCAGTACGGATCTACTGCGCATGCGCCAAAAGTCACAAAGTTTTCCGATTTCACTTTGTGACTTTTGGCGCATGCACAGTAGATCCATACCAGCGAAATGCTCCTACTGCGCATGCGCCGGTCAAAGCAGGAAGAAGATCGATTGGAAGAAGATGTCGTCGGTGAACTCCGTAGACTGGACCTGTGTAGAATGGTAACAAGTTAGGGGCATTTGCCCAGCGAGACAGGTAGGCCAGGGGGTAGGAGGGAGGGGAAGCAACAAAGGGGAAGGGGGGAGGGTTTTTGCGCCGACTGGGTTTCCTTCTCCTTTAACCCCTTAAGGGGTTATTTACTGAAAGGTGCAAAGTTTGCTACATGTCTAAGTAGTTATAACAGCCAATCAACAGCAAGCATTTAATAGTCCGTTGTTTAAAAGCAAGCAAAACTTTAAATGGCAGACTGAAAGATGACTAGGAGACTACACGTGTTGTCTAGTAATTCGGATTTAGGTACTGTGTATGCACCCACCCCAGAGCAGCTGAAGGGCTATGGGGTAGATTCACTAAAGTATGAAGTGGCCGATGCTAGTGACATTTCACCGAAATCCCATCCAAGGTACATAACCAATTCACTAATAGGCATAGAGTACAATTCGCTAGCCAATGAGACTATCGCTAGCTTTTGTTCACAGCCTATCGCTAGGCAACTTTTCGCTCTGGCGAATGGTTATCTGGCTCATGTCTATGACATTAGAGAATCTCTTTTGTCTTTATTATGGCTCATTGGACATTTGTAATACAAAGTGGCCACTTCAAGCATGTGCACCAACATTACTAATAAAGATGTCCATACAACTTTAATGTACCCGCCCTATTCAAATTAACACTAGTACAAAAGTGCTAGAGAAGTTTCGGTAGACAGAAATTATCGCTATTGAAAATTCGCTATGAAATGCTTGTCCAGCCGAAGTATTGCTAGTGAAAATTCGCCTCGCCTTCGTTCGGCTGCTGAGATACAACTTCGCATTTTAGTGAATTAATGGTAACAAATTTGCACCTGGCAAAGTAGCGCGAATTGTGGCAAATTGGTCACCCTTTAGTGAATTTGCCCGTATGTGTTAGAGGAAAAAATATACTCCTTAGTAAAGTTGTACAGGCCTGTGTAATTTATATAATTGCTTACCCTTTCCTCTAATAACAAAAAATATAGCTCCATGATTAATTTCCTAGTTGCTGAGGTCTTTTCATTTTCTTTTCTTGTGTAAGTTAAGATCTTTGTGAGATGTCTTAATGTATGCATGTATTACTTTATTTGTAAAGCATTGTTATTACTCCCAGCATGGTACAATATATAAAATAATGCGTCGGGTGTACATACGATCAGGGCGATCCGTGGGCTGCTGCCGCCTGAGGCAACAACCCTGATGCCGCCCCCCCTCCCGCTCTGCGCGTAAAAGTTTAGCGTCGGAACGCATACTGCGCTTTCTGCACTAGCAGAGCCAAATTTCCTCATGGCAGGAACGGCCCTGCATATGGTTGTTCTACACATGCATTTCTTTTTCCACTTTGTGCTTCAGAGATGTTTTCCTTCTGACCTGCTTTATTATCAGGATGGCATTGGCAACCTGAAATTATTAGCATAGTATAATAAAATCATTCAAAAGTGTCCAGTAGTTGGAAAGCAAGGATTGTCGTCAGAACTACTGATGAACTCAAAGAGATCATTGTAAATGCACTCCCATGTCCCACATTGTTGCTGCCCCCTTCCCTCTTAGTTGAAATTTACTAACTTTTAAAAATGTTTATGCCTCCGTTATCTGATTCTGATGATCTGATTTGATGATTGTTGCCTGATTGTGGCAAATTCAATTTCACTGTTATGAATTCTGAGAAAGAGTATTGATGGTAAAAAAAATGGCAAACTGTGCCCATTTTTTTGCACTCTGCAGTGGAATAAGTCCATCCGCAAAAAACACGCAGCACAATATAGCACAGCAGGAGCAAATGAATGGCTATGTTAGTAAATTGATTGCAAATTGCCAAGCTTAAGTGCCCCAGTGCAATTGCAAAGAACCATTGAGAAATTGTATTGGTGTGCTACAAGTTCAAAAATGCAAATAAGCTCCAGATGGCCATTCTACTATGTTTAAAGCACAGGTTCTAGAGGACTATGGGGTGCTATACAGTGAAAATCCATGTACTTAACATCTGTCTTTTGTTTATTATTTAAAAAAATCTTCTGGCAATGGCAAATTTAAGGAATTAGAAAACATTCAAGGCATGAATCTTGAAAAATAATGTCTTTCACAGACAAAACAATACTCAAAATAAACCGAAACTAATGTAATTTTAAGATATTTAGGATGTATGCATCAACATGCTTGCATTGACTTTTTGTGAAGATTCATTCACTAAACTTTTATATCGCCTAAATATATGAAACCTAAAACTTTAATGTGACAAAAATAACAGTATTAAAAATAAAACTATGGTTTTCTATCCACCTTTCTAGTACACAATGGAACTAGTACTGGCCAGCCATGCAAATGTGAAAATTGTATTTCAGTATTGTTAGTGTTCTGGGCCCGCTAAATGTTTATCTGTCATGGAGTCAAAGAATATAACGCAAAGTACAGGTATTGGATCCCTTATACAGAAACCCAGAACGGTCCAAATTATGGAAAGACCATCTCCCATAGACTCCATTATTAACAACTAATTCACATTTTTAGAAATTTTTTATTTTTCCTCTGTAGTAATAAAACTATAACTTGCACTTGATCATAACTGAGCTACATGAATCCATATTTGTGCCAAACACCCCTTTTGAATCTATATAAAGTAATTACTTAAACAAAAAAAACAAAAAATACAGAAAATTAAAGAAAGATCCTTTATGTGAAAAACCCTAGTTCCCAATCATTCTGCATAAGCCCATTCCTGTATATGTTGTATGCTTTTATTTAGTAATTTAACTATACCTCACCATTTGTAATTCAGCATTATAAGTCTGAACTTGGAATGCAATATCTGATTTTAGAATGTCTCAAATAAGGATATACAATGTAAACCGCATGAAAAAAAACTACAATATTTAAGTAGAGATTGTAAATGTCTCTCCAGTTTATCTTTGTAATTTTGCTTAATGACTTCTGCTGTATGTTCTGATCGCTAATTATCTGGCCAATATTTTTCATGATTTGCTTGCAGTATCTGGGATGCATAGAAGTTCTGCGATCCATGAGATCTTTAGACTTCAACACAAGAACTCAAATAACAAGGTAAGATAGAACCACAGTGTAACTTAGAGACTTAACAATATTTTCTGAAATTTGGTTGTGAAAATAAACATGCAACCTTCAAATTCACTGCAGTTTTACATTTTGTTATTGTGTTAACTTTTATATTTCTATTTGTGCTCATTTTGAGGGTCTAATTAAACATATAAAGCAACTTGTTTATAACATATAAAGGCATTTGTTTAATCATGATGCACACAGTTTAATCATGATTTAGGTTTAATGTTTAATTGAACTACAATCAATTTAACTGGGATGGGTCTTATTAAAACAGAAAAACCTTGGTATATACCTTTACTAATATGTAGTTAATAATATGTAGAGAACATGCAATGATTTAGAACTGCAGGATATTCGTTTAAACCTTGTCCTACATGTTTGGCTATGGTTTTAATCTCAAACAGCTTGGAACGTTTTGGGACTACTAAGTGATTTTGGTAAACCTTTTTTTTTTTTAAATGTTCTTTAAAAAAAGTCAAAATATTCTGTGTTTGCTTTTGTATAAATAACTAATGAAAATTTTGCCAGTTTTTTTTTTTAAATTATATTTTTAAGATGCAATATAGATGAAATAATGAATGATTATAAAATATGAAAATAATTTAATGGAATAGTTTTATGACTACTTACAAGCTATGGGACTCGTGACTTTCAAAATTTACAACAGGGGATTAATTATTTTTTTTAAACAATATACAATTTTGATTGTGGCAAAAGTGCACCGATAAGCACTGAGTACCATTTTAAAGGAGAACTAAACCCCCCAGAGCCCAAAGCACCCACTGGCCCCCATCCTTGCCTCCACCCCGCACAGTGTTCTTACCCTGCAAGCATCATGGCTCATGTGATGTTCTCTCCAATAGTGCTGGTGGAAAAATGCCTAAATTCAGCTGTGTGACTTTTCCTTTACTACAATTTAAATACAACTGGCACTGCTGGTACATGTAGATTTTGCACCAAAAGAGTTTTGAGATGACATGCTAAATGAGCCATGAATCAATATCTGACTTAGGTCCTGTACTAAGGGTTGCCACCTTTTAAAAGAATACTTACCAGCTGGTGACCAAAAGGAGAGTGGCAGTGCCATGAAGGGGTGTGGTTATGATGTAGAGAGGGCAGGGCACTGCATGCAATGGCCCGAGGATTGGTTATGGAGCAATCCTTGAGATAAAAAAAATAAGTGTCAAGTAGATTGGGGACGGGCCAAAGGCTAATCTTAAGGATATTACAAATTTACTGGTAACTACAATGCCTTATCCGTTTCATTATGCTTACCTTGTTTGATACATTGTTGTAAATTTATACTTTGCTATATTGAAAATAAATTGGAGCTTGGCAACACTTTAGAACCATACAAGAAAGAGGAGGAGGATGCCAAATACATATTGTGATTTTTCCTCTTAATATTTAACCAGTCATTTTATGTTCATTTCCACTACTGCTTCCTGTCTGTGATGGATTATATTAGCTAATTATTTATAAAAGCAGTGGCTATTAAATAGAAAAGTAGCAGGAACTATAAAAATATCTTTACATAATAAACACACTCATGTAAAACTGTACAGCATTGCAGATATGACTGTGTCAGTGTTAGTCATCCTCTCACCATCTGATGATATTTTAAGCAGATGGTGATTATTTTTAGGGGTAAAAGCATATTCCTTTTCTCTTTTCTCTTCACATCAAGTAATGCAATATAATGCAATGCATCTACTTTCAAGCAGCATTTCTGGGGTGTTTTGTACAGCTTAACTGTTTTATTGGAAGTATTTCAAGAACTCTCAAATACTGCCCAGTAAAGGTAGACAATATTAAAACTATCTATTCACTAGGACCATGGGTCAAACACAGCCATACGTTGTGTTGTAGCCTGTCAATCTGAGTCTCCTTAGAGATTCAGGAATTATTTTATGCTGCAAAGATACTCTGTAGCTCAGTATAGTGTAGCATATTCATACCATACTACTTAGAACTATCTAGGTACCGTTTCTCTCTCTCGGGCCCTTCTTCAAAGCTATAGCAATTATATACCGGTATGACAATCCCAACCATACTGCCCTAGCTGATGCAGCAATCCGTAATCTCAGGCAGGGTAAACAGTCCAGGATTATTGTACTGAATTCCACTGATGGGCAGTAGAGACTGCTGGAATGATAAAGCTTTATGTAGTCAGTTCAGGGTGGAGCTGGCTGCTGCAATCATGGATACTGCAATCATGGATATTGGAGTTCTCTTTCCTGTTCTGTCCTCCCTTAACTCACTAATGCATCTCACTATCCAGATTGATAGGAGGCATCGTGAAATATGGCAGGAAGATACCCTTGTGGTTACCCCCCTTCTAATATAACTTTAGGGTTGGCACCCAAACTTCAATTATCTGCCCCTATGTCCTCTAAGGAACCCATGCAAGTTTCCAGTAATTAATCACTTTGGGCAGATTTTCTTCCAATGCTACTCACTCGTCCACTAGAGAACCTCTGTTTTTTACTGTTTTGCTAATATCATGGAGCCTTTTAATTTTCTGGTCATACCTCAGATGTTCCTGGTGTCAACTCTTCTGACCACTTTTCTAAGATATGGCAAAGGGTCCAAAACTCTTTGACTTCAGCAATAGTTGCCCAAAAGAGAGCCTCTGAGAGCTGTCACCTAAGTATCAGGTTGCTGATAGGTCTGGCTATCCTCCAGGAACATTCCTCTGACAGTTTCCTTCTGCCAAGTGAGCTAAAATTCATTAGTACATTTTCAGTAATACAACTGTAAGACAACACATAGAAGGGGAGCATCATGGGACACAACTGTTCAGTTAGTGAGCATGCAGGTCATGTGACCCCTCCTTCTAGTCTACTCCAATACCTGAACCAAATATGATACTCATTGGCATAGGAATTATGGATGCTCCTTCGCGAAATAGCAATCCGAATCTAATTTGCACATGCAAATTAGGGGTAGGAAGGGGAAAACATTTCTTACTTCCTTGTTTTGTGACAAAAAGTCACGCGTTTTCCCTCCCTGTCCCTAATTTGCATTAAATT
The DNA here is from genome assembly GCA_038501925.1 of Xenopus petersii. Lineage (NCBI taxonomy): Eukaryota > Metazoa > Chordata > Amphibia > Anura > Pipidae > Xenopus > Xenopus petersii. The sequence goes on along the minus strand of CM076673.1, from coordinate 132,176,451 downwards.
AGGATTCGGTTCGGCTGGTCAGAAGGATTCGGCTGAATCCTGTCTGAAACCCGAACCGAATCCTGGATTCGGTGCATCCACAATAGGAATAGTTTGCACGTTATTATTATCATCATCATCATTATTATTCTTTATTTATATAGCACAAACATATTCCACAATACTTAAAGGGCACAATCAACCTCTGGTAGTGTTAAAAACATTATATGGGGGGACCTTTAACATCTATCTTTTAACATTTAGATCAGTCCCAGTCCAAATGGACCAGATCAAATATACAGTTATTGAAATTGGTTCCATTAAAAAGAATAATGACAGTTAACAAATTATAGTTTGAGATGTTAATATCTGTACTTTTAATTTATTTTTATAAAAAAAAAATATGAATTTCTGTTTTATTACAGAGAAGCCTTCAACAGAGTATGTGAAGCTATACCTGGTACCAAAGGAGTCTTCAAAAAACGAAAGGTGCTATTTAGTTATTTACCAGTATTTAATCAATGTTAAGGTTAGAAATAATTGGAAATGTTGTATAAAACATATTTTAACCACTTCTGTGCTCTTCAGCATTGTTGGACTACTCAGACCCACTATGCATGAGAGCTATATAAAACTTCTTAAAAATATCATGGTTTCTGAAGTGTCATTGAATATTCCAAATGGGTGGAAGCATTATTCACCCCATTATTTCAAATGAAAAGAAAATGTCTATATAACAGTAAATAAAACAAAAAAAAACTTAAAATCTGGTTGTGTCATTTTATCCAGTTTCCGTTGGGTGGTTAGTGTTATGTTCTTGAACCACAGCTCATGGCTTATGGGTGAATAGTAATAAAGAATAATGGTGATCCCTGCATATCCTTCTTAATCATTTATTCTATTTGTTTTTATATAAGGGTAAGGCCCAGTCACACACCTTCCAATTGTTGCTGGTTTGATTAGTTCTGCCTGTGCTTTGAGTAAAGAGGTACAGGAAGGTTCAGATTTCCAGAACTTATTCTGACTGTCAGTGTGGGCATGTGGGTGAGGTTATAAGTGGGAGCTCACTAGGCAATCCAAGCCCCCTTTAAACTAGATCCCCTATAAGGTTGATTCATTTATAATTTAATTTATAATTTCCTGACAGACACCCAAGATGGAGGAAAAAAGTTTTGGTTAATTAATTTGCACATTTCTATACATATTTAAAGTCTTACTGAAGCTTGGCTAAACATTTGGGAAAAGTTTTACATGCTTTGTACTGAGCTAAGTTCATCTTTCTTTGCATTTTTTTATTCTGTCACCTTTTATGCTGTATGAACCCACTCTGATATTGTTATTATGATTATTATGCTTTATTTATGTAGAGCAAACATCTTACGAATCATTCACATTAGTAACCATACTAGTGGACCTTACAATCTAAGGTACCAGTGACATTTAACAATCACACAGTATTCTCAAAAAATATATATTTTTTCTAATTACCTATAAGTAACTGAGAACTGGGACTGCATTAAATGCTTAATTAATATTAATAATTCAATTTTAATTAGAGTAATATTGCTGTGATTTTACAGCCAAGAAGTAAGAGCTGAAGGATATAGCTTATATGGTTTACAGAGGTACCACCCGTTTAAATTTACAAGGAAATAAGACAGCAACATGAAACCTGTAGCTCTCCAGCTGTTGTAGAATTAACCTTAGCACTTACTGACATCCCTACTGAATCTGATATAAGAGATCATTATTTACATCACGATCTACATTTTACATTTACAATCTCCCACCTGCATGTTATATATAGTGTGTGCAGCTCTTTAATAGTTCTTTTTAGAGTTGTAGAGTTGAATACTTAACATTAATGACATATGCCTCAGCCAAGGCAGCTCTGACTCACACAGAAACACACAGAACAGAGATAAAACATGTTTTTTGCTCAGAATTGGCTATACCCTCATAACATCCTAGGAGGAAATGTGTGTGTTTATTCTGTGTAGAGTATCTTTACTTTTCACACTTGCCTGGTTGCACATTTCGAATACAGGATGCCAAGTTTTACTATGCACGTGTGCCCTGTACTTTGCACCTGCTTTGCAAATAGTAGGTACATGGCTACTAGTGTGTCTTTTGTCCATAGATTCATTAGTTACGGGCATGCATATGGATGCCCATGTGCTGCCCATTCATTGTGGGCACAAGTTGTTCCCTGTGTGCAATTTTCTTTGGCTGATTTTAGCACATTTGCATTTTGTCTTTCTTTCTTATTTCACAGCCAGCAAACAAAAACTTATCAAGTATCCTGGGAAAGAGCAATCTACAGTTTGCAGGAATGGGCATAACTCTGAATATATCAACCGCCAGCCTAAACATGATGACACCAGACACCAAACAGGTACAAAAGTATTAGAATCCTAAAATAACTTTCTGGCCTATTAGTCTATGTTTCCTTTTTGTATAATTTACAGTATTGAGAGTTATTTAATCCTTTCCTTGCCAATTTAGGTATTACAGTGTTGGCAGGGGATGTGACATACTGGCACCAATGTAGTGTCTTCATTTCTGAGGTTAAGATTATGCTATAGGAATAACTATTTGCTTACACCAGCCATACACCCTTACACCATTAGAGCATTAATCAACTATACTAGTGGAAAAAGCATACACCAATGCAGTCTCTGCTGTAGCACAACATGATTTATTGGCAAAACATGTTTCAGGTTACAAAAGGTATAAAGCAAAGTTACTCCAGCGTACATCATGCCAAAGGAGATAACCTCCGTGTTTAATGATGTCAAGCCAAAAAGATTACAATGTTTTGGGTGTAAACCTTTGTCAGGTGTTCGGTACAACCCACTGCACACTTAAATAAGTTTAAACCAAATGCCCACCCACAACAATTATGCACGTTTCCCATTATCCATAGATGAAGAAAAATAATAATAAAGGGTTTCAGTACACAGTCCATAATATCCCAGAATCCCAAAGTTCGTAGGAAGTCCATAAAGCAGTCCAATGCATACTTTTCTTAGTTGTATAGTTGACCAAGGGCCCAATGTAATGGAAAAGGAAATAAAAAGTGTATAGCAAATCCAATTGCATATCATGTAGAGATTGAGGTTACACAAGAGCCCAATACACTTAAAGGGGACCTGTGACCCTAAGAAATAATTCCAAATTATTTTCTATCATGTTAGTTGAGCAAAATAAACTTTACTTACACTATATTTATTATTTAAATGTTGTTTCCTTAAGTCTTGGAATTACATAATCACAGCAATCAGGCAATAGTCATTTTATAGACACTGTTATTTAGACACATTGTGTATCACCCCAAAATCTTGTGGATCCACCAGAATGGGGAACCTAATGCCCATACACAGTTCCCTACACAATTATTGACCCTGAGGAGGGAAGGGGAAATTTGAGTAGAGCAGTGACATGTAGGAAGTGCCTCAGGCATAGGGGCGGGGCAGATGATACTTGACAGATAGACAGATATTTAAATACCTTTATAACAGGTATGGATGCTTTAATGAAACAAATAATTTGGGTTCCATTTTTAATTTGTAAAGGACTTTCATTATACTGCTTTTTATGTGTAGATGACAGGTCCGCTTAAAGTTAAAGAAGCATATACAGTATGTATCATTCCGTCAAACTCTGCAGATGTTTGTATTTAAACAAGAACTATAAGCAAACAAAGTTTAGCAAAAGCTTTCACTTGCTTTTATAAAGAGATAAAGATATTTTAACGGTTATTAAAAAAAAACAATTGGCCACATTATTAACAAATAAAGGTGGCCATAAAAGCTGCTGACAGACCGAAAGGCAGCTTATTGGCCTGTGTATGGGGCCCCCCGACGGGCTTCCCCGATCGTGAGAGATCTCGATCGGATGGGACTAAAAATCCAGTCGAATCCTGGCCGCATTTGTTTGTTGATGCAGTCCCGCGATCCGACCGCCCGTTACCATTTGTTAGGATCCGATTGTTGGGCACTAGGGCCCACGATCGGATCAGCCCGATATTGCCACCTCAAGATGGGCATATTGGGGAGAGATCCGCTCGTTTTGGTGACATCGCCAAACAAGCGGATCTCTCCGTGTATGGCCACCTTTATGGTTACAAATAACAATCAAGACTGAAATCCTCATTAATCTTTGTGGTGTTTGGATCTGTAAAAGCTAGATCCAATAGCTTTCATGTTGTGTCAATTTCAGCCTGAGGTTATTGCTAGATGCACCTGCTATCTTAGTTGGGAAATTCTGTGACCCTCCTCATGAAAATGTTTATATTACAGGGTTGTGCATGTGCATCTTTGTGCAGATCGATTTACAAAAGGACCATTTTGCATGTGTCACACGCACATTGGTGTGTGCTCTTTCCACTTTATCATTGATATGTGAAAAGTGGCACTCTTATGATGGCACAGTAAAACATATGAGCAACTATGAGTTTTTTGTGTGCTAGAGAGGTGTGTTGCTGATTGATTGTTATAGCATATGGTATGGTAGAAAGGGCATAGTTTATTTTCTCAAAAATTGTATACATTGTAGGGCTCATTCACCAATGTAATAGACACAAGGCACATTTGCCCTTGCAGGTACAGTCAACTTTTGACAGATTGACATGGATCATATGAGCAACTGTGAGGTTTTGTGTGTGTTAAAGAGGCTTCTTGTTGTTTGGCTATTATAGCATATGGTATGGTGGGCAGGGCATAGTTTAATCCCCAAAATTTGTATATACTGTAAGGCTCACTTACCAATGTAACGGGCACAAGGCATAATGCTGGTGCAGTCGACAATTGACAGTTTGACATGGATCAAGTACATGGCTCTTCTGTGCCTTTTCGCCTACTTGGATATATAAAGCAGTAAAGTTTGAACAATAATCTCATTGCTTGCTTGCTTGTGGGTCTGCGGGACTTTGTTGTGCCCTTGGTGCCCCTGTCTGACACTGGACGAATAAATAGTTAGATAATGTAAGCATTGTGTGGAGAGGATTCACTTTAAATCAACAACCACTTTAATCACCAAAACACTTTTCTCTGAGCCATTATATATGGCTGTGTCTAATGTTTATTTGAGCCCTGATGAATGACATGCAACAAAACTCTATATAGTTGATAAATAAGTAATGTTTTAGTAGTCTAGCTATACCAGAGAAGAGTTTTTTAATGAGTTTTAACTTGCTACCACTAACTTCAGCTTGGATTCATTTAGCGATTTGCATGTCTGTGCCCATGATGCCTTATGGGAGAATTAAAACTCTCATTTTTGGTATTTTGGCAGTACTATGTGTATGACAAGACAAGTAAATATCCTCTGATTTCAGAAGGCTTCACTTTGTATGTAATTGCTTATGAAGCTGCTTTTTGTCTCGGTTTAGCCCATCTCACCCTAAACCGGTTCCATTTTCTATTTCACTACACTCCAAGCCCTACCGCCTCAGAAGCCATGTCCTAATATCTTGTACTGATGAAATCTTACAAGATTGAAACTGGCTGTTTGTATATATGGCTCTGAACCATTGGGCTGTATCTATGCTATAAAACCAGCGGTTCTGGATGCATAGTTGGCCAAATGGACATAATAGAGTGATTTGCATGTCTCTGCCCATGATGATTTATTGGAGAATTAAAACCCTAATTTTTGGTATTCAGGCGGTGCTATGTGTATGGCACGAGACAAGTAAACACCTTCTGATTTCAGAAGGCTTAACTTTGCATGTAATTGCTTGTGAAGGGCTTTTTGGCTCCTTTTAGCCCATCTCACCCTAATCAGGTTAATTTCTCTATCTCTTTATAACTAATGACCGCAAGGAATGCAGCATGCTCTATATATGGGTTAGATTTAGTTTGTACATAAATATATGCAAATAAATAGCCATCTTTTGATTAACTTACTAATTAGCCATTTGATTTTCTTTTTTTAACTATATATATATATATATATATATATATATATATATATATATATATATATATATATATATATATAATATATATATATATATATATAGATAGTTAGGTATATTATGGTTTATCTCATACTAAATTCCGTCTGTCTTTTAGCAAAGATTATTATCCTTTTTTTATTATCTTGTGGTTTTTAAATAAAAGACAGAAATTTAAATACATTGCTCTGGATATCAGTTATATACAAGATGTTCAGTGATTCAGAGGTTTTGCTAGTAAGCACTGATTTAGATGGGTGCTTGTTATTTAAATGGGACAGTACTGAGGATATGTATCTTTGTGCATCTGTTTGTTTTTTAAGCTTTAATGCATTCAACACCAAATCAATGAAGAAATGAAAAAAAAATCATTAATAATAAATGCATACAAGCGGTGGTTGTCAAAGCAACTGGAAATACATTTGGAATAGAAAAGAGCAGTAGGTGTCATTCCCGTGGATATTAATGAAGTAGATGCATACAAAGAGAAAAATACATTGTGCATTTAACTGATTAAGATAACCAAATGAAACTATCTTGAATGGGCTTCAAAGTAGAAAAAAACAGTTACTTGTCATGATATAGTGCTGGTAATGGCTTTCTTGCTGTCACTTGCTTCCAGTTCTGGTCAAGGTGACACACAGTTTCTAAGAATAACAGAAAAGCTGTTCATTGTAGTTACTAGGATATGCAATTATATTGTGGTGCTTATACCAGTCAATAGCAATAGGATGCCTGGGGATCTCATCCTAGTTTGAAGTACTTTTCAAGCAGCGCTACTTTCTCCTTATACACACACACACACTTTCTCTCTAGCCCACCGTATGCCCCTTGTGTCCCCTCTGAATATATATATTTATATCAATCTTCCTGCATTCAGTTCCCTCATCTAGTAAAATTATACAATGCATTGTGCTGCCTTTTTGTGCACTTGATGGTTAGACCAACATCCCTTAAAGGGCATCTAAAGTCGTTACAAAAAAAAAAAGAAAATGTTCCTATCACTAAATAAAACAGTTTTGTAATGTATGTCTGTCAAATTTTTTTTTTACCTGCTTTGAGGTACATTTGACTGTTTCTTCGGCTTTCCCTTCTCCGTCTTTGTTTGTGATCTTCTTCAAAGTTCAGGGGACGCTTGCTGTCCTACTCACTAGTGATTGATGGGTTGCCCCTCAAATGGTCAGCTGCTAGGTAATGACCAAGGGTGGTTTAACTCTTACAAATATACATGCTTGTTCAGAAACGGCTGCCCCTCAGAGCACCAGGGAGTAAATCGGCCAGTGGAACAGCCAGTGGCCACTGAACTTTGAAGGAGAAAAGATAGCTGCAGAAAATGGGTACCAAATTTTGAACAGACATATATTACAAAATTGTTTTATTTAGTTATAGGAACCTATATGCATTTAAAAAACTGACTTTAGATCCCTTTTAAATACAAATTTAGATATTATTATTGGAATACTATATAGGCCAATCACCTTCTTTCACATAGGATACGTGTAGGGATCCATGCCAAAGCTCTAGACAGTTTGATACTTAGGGGCCGATTCACTATTGGTCGAATATCGAGGGTTAATTAACCCTCGATATTCGACCAGGAATTAAAATCCTTCGAATTCGAATATCGAATTCGAAGGATTTAGCGCTAAACATTCGATCGATCGATCGAAGGATTTTTCCTTCGATCGAACGATTAAATCCTTCGAATCGAACGATTCGAAGGATTTTAATAAAACGATCGAATGAATATCCTTCGATCAAAAAATGTTTAGCAAGCCTATGGGGACCTTCCCCATAGGCTAACATTGAGTTCGGTAGGTTTTATCTACCGAAGTAGGTGGTCGAATTCTTTTTTAAAGAGACAGTACTTCGATTATCGAATGGTCGAATAGTTGAACGATTTTTCGTTCGAATCGTTCGAATCGTTCGAATTCGATCGAATTCGATCGAATTTAACCAATTCGATGGTCGAAGTACCCAAAAAATACTTCGAAATTAGAATTTTTTTTTATTCGAATTCTTCACTCGAATTTTGTACATCTGCCCCTTAATGTAGACCTGTCACCCAGACACAAAAATCTGTATAATAAAAGTCCTTTTCAAATTAAACACAAAACCCAATTTCTATTTTTATTAAAGCATTCATAGCTGTTTTAAGCTCAGTTAAAAATATCAGCTGTCAATCAAATATTGTCTGCCCCTCCTCCATGCCTACGGCATAGAGGAGGGGCAGGCAATTACTTTCACTTTCCATTCAGCACTTCCTAGATGTCACTGCTCTCCACACATTCCCCCAGTTCAATTGTGTGGCCAGGGCACAGGGAAGGAGATTAGGATAAACAAGATTCTGAGATGATACAAGGCTTGTCTTAATAACAGTGTCCACAAAATGGCTCCTGCCTGCTTGAAATAATTATGAATTCCCAGACTGAAGGAAACAAGATTCAAATAATTTATATAGTGTAAAGTTCATTTTGCTTAACTAATAAATAGGATTTTGAATAATTTTTTGGGTGACAGGTCCCCTTTAATTGCTATGGACCATTTTAAAAATAATAATAGTAATTTTTATACTATGGGACCTAAAGAGCTTAATAAATTATAAATCGAAAATATTTTTCACATTATAATAAATTTTATATTTTTCCTTTCATTTAAATACAGATCATTGCAAATCATCACATGCAGTCAATTTCCTTTGCTTCTGGTGGTGATCCGGTAAGATTGTCCTTTAGCATTAAACTATTTTACCATTATTTTGAATTTGTCTGAATTTGTATTGATACTGTAAAATGCAACAGTTACAGAAATGGCTAATTGTATGCTTTGGGACAAGGATATTGGTTAAAAGGCCAACTCTTTAGACAGTTAATATTAATGCTTTGCTTTTTGTGTTACTTTTGCATTGGTATCAACATGTATATTGCAAATTATGTTATGTGAATATTTGACTATAACTGTTAAAGGGTAACTTTCACTATTGTTGAAAACTGAACTCCATTCTGATTAAATCTCATTCATAAAAAGTCTTCGTGGCAGATTTATTAAGGGTCGAATTGAAAATTATAATTCGAATTTTCTATTTTTTTTTATGGTCAAAACTGTCAAATTCGACTAGGGAATAATTCAAATTTGATTTGAGTTTTTAAAAAAAATCTAATTGGAATTTCGAGATTTATCATACTCTGGCCCTTTAAGAATTCAAATTCGACTATTCGCCACCTAAAACCTGCCGAATTACTCTTAAAGTCAATGGGAGAGGTCTAGGGATCAATTTGGAGATGTTTGCAGCCTTCCTGACATTTTTTTTGGAGAAAAAACTCGAATCGAATTTGATCAAATGCGAATCGAATTTGATTCAACTTTTCGGGTCGTTTAAATTAGTCCAAGTTTTGAAAATTAATAAATTAATACGTTTCCCCAAGTCACATTTCAAATACTTTCGAATTTTAGGGAGTTTAACAAAGATTCACATGAATTCGATCCTTGATAAATGTGCCTCCCGATGTTTTTCTTGCAGACGTTTATATAATTAATAATTTATTTGTGAGTTCCTTAACCTAGATTGGGGATTCAGAGCATTGCATTAAGCACAGACATGCTGGTAGGGCCACTTTATAAAATGGGTTTAGAGTGTTGCTGAAACAGGCGCAGCAGCCACCTCTGGTTGGAGGTAATTTTCAGGCATGGAAGGGAATTAAATAACTAAATAAACAGAATAAAAGAAATTACTGTAAACTGCAACAGTAATTTTTGAGTATAGATCACTTTCAAATATAATTTAAATACAATTTAAATACAGAGAAGCAGTATGGATTATGAAGGGGCATCCTCATAAAGGTCTAGCAACACTGACAAAATTAGAATAAATATGTTTGCAGTGAATCTTGGAAGCAGAAGACCATGGAAAAATCCTTTTGATGTTTTTTGACTATTAAATCTCTTTGTTTAGCTAAATAACGGCATGAAAAGCTATTTTTGGTGCTTCTAACTTGTCATATAGATGTTAGTTTATGCTACTTTATTTTATTATTTGTTAATTCCTGTTTCTCCTAATAAATCTATAAAATGAGCATTCCAAAGTCCATCATATGTTCATCATTTGAAAAGATCGCATTGTTGCATTGCCTGTTGTCTTGTGATACCCTCTAGTGGAATATGTGAAAAATCACTGCTGAATGTTTTGATTTTCGAAAATCTGCTTGTTTGCCAAGGTGGCTGTGCAGAAATTTTCCAAGGGGAAGCAAAGTCACCAACCAAACACAGCCTGATTTCCAAGATTATGCCTGTATATTATTACTAGGTGCTGCCATGTCTAAAGGATGATAAGTAGGAAATGCATTTAGAGTAGAACACACAGCTTCCATAACTTTGTAACAAGGGGACTGTTTAGGAGAGTGTGTAAATATGTTGCACTAAATATAGCACAATACTTAGGGGGTTATTTATTAAGGTCCAAATATTGGAACCTCAAATAATTCATGGTTTTCGGAGGAAAAAAACGACGAATTTTTCGAAATTTATTAGTCCGATGGTCTAAAAACTCAGAATCCGAAACCTCAGCATCTAAAAGCTCTCAAGGTCCTGTATAAGTCAATGGGGAAGGTCCCAGTGTCTGCGCTGATGTCCGTACCGATGTCCGCTGAATTCGTGGTTTCTGCACAAAAAACTCCAGAAACTACCCTTTTTTAGTAGATTTTCAGAGTATTTTGCGCAGAAACCACAAACAATTCGGAGTTTTCAGGGAAAGCTCCAAAGTTTGCTCAACCCTATTTTTTCTGGCCTTTTTCTTCATAAATAAGGTCCATTCAGGCAATCGGTGTTGCTCAGAATTCTAACTTAGAAATACTCAGATAAATTCAGACCTTGATAAATAACCCCCTAAGAGATATTATATAAGTGATGTCATATATATGTGTATATATATATATATATCTATATAAAATTTAACTATTGTTATTTTATTGCAGGATGCAACAGACTATGTTGCTTATGTAGCAAAAGACCCTGTTAATCGAAGAGGTACGTTTCTTTTGATTATATAAATGCTATTAGGTGTATTGAGTTGAGGGCTGAATTTAGGTGCAGGCAGACAAGATCACACAGTACACTTTATATTGTACATTTCAGACTAATACAGTACTTTACTGTTAATAACATACAAAAAGGGGAAGTGATTATGTTACAGGTTACAATTTGGGTGAACTTTAGGCATGGTTTAGGTATTGGCAGGGGTGATCCTGGAGCTGCTGCTGCCTGAATCACCAGTCCTGATGCCGCTCCCACTCTGCACTTAAAACATCAGTGTCAGAGCAGGCCAAATGGGGGCCACATTTTGCAATAAGAGCATTAGTGCTCTCTGCACTAGCAGAGCCATATTTTTTTCGTCTCTTAAAGTTACAAGAGGCAACTTTTTGCCACCTTGCCTCATGGCAAAAGCAGCCCTGGGCATGGGGAGCTGGATCAAATGGGGGTTGCGACTGGGCAGTGGTTGCCAAAAAAATTGAACTGCAGGCCCTGGCCCTGTCCTGTCTGAAACACTGTCCAGAGGGAAAGGAATGCAGCCAGCAATTTTAAAACTTTTAAAGCCGCTAACGTGGTTTCTGTTGCCTACCTGCTTTAACAAAATACGTTTTACTCTACAGTTGTTTAAGAACAGAATAAGTGGAGGAACTGTGCCTATGTGACAAGTATACCTATTACATGGAAAACAAAGCTAGGAAACTAATCGATTTTTCCATCAAGGAAATGCTGATGTGTTAGATAAAATGTTACCCATGAGCTTCCAAATTATTTATGGAAAAAATGCTCTTAAACAATAAAATAAATCTCAATCTGCTAGAGAAACTCTTTGTTTAATTGATATAAAGATAAGGCACATGTTTTAGTCTTTGGTACATTTTTTGCCTGATTTTGTTATTTACCAGTTTACCTAGAGCACTCCCAGCAATTGTTATATAGTTAATTAAGGTTAAAAAAGACAACTGCCACTGAACTTCAAGTTCAACTCCTTGAAATGATCCCCAGTGTGCACTCTCTTTTTTTCTACCCATATTTAAATAAACATTCCATGTTTGTCTGCACTTACCAATCATTTGTGGTGTTTGATCAATCAGTTTCTCAACCACTGTACATTTCAACGTTTTGGTCCTCACTTTTACACAAGAGTACTTTGGGGTACTTTGTTACTCGGGCAAGATGATCTACGAATATAGGGAGTGCTCCTCTTTGTTTGCTTTTGTAATCACTGACTGACACTGCCTAGAGTTGCAAAGTCTGTTATACCCCAAATCCTTCTGTGACTGAGAAACAATAGACTTATCACAACTTTATGTTTGTTTGCTATAGCTTGTCATATACTTGAATGTTGCGATGGTCTGGCTCAAGATGTCATCAGCACTATTGGGCAAGCATTTGAACTACGCTTTAAGCAATATTTACAATGCCCATCAAAGATCCCTGTATTTCCTGACAGGTACACATTTTTTTTTTTTATTTCCATAGTTCACTGGTGTGGAAATGTTGACCATCCTTGTTTGATCAGAAGTTTTTTTGTGTTTTTTTTTTTTTACCTTTATAGCTAAAAAATATTATAGGTAAAAGTAAAAAATGATTTCCTTTGTGATAGGACCAGAACCAGGGACCTTCTGATCTGTGGTTTTATTTTTTAGTATAGTAATAATTATGGTATACAGTAACAATAGATAAATCAATGCTTAAGAGCTCAGAGCTTTTAATACACAGTTTGGATGAGGTCCCTGCCTCAAGGAGCTTACAATCTATTAGGAAGAGGATAGGGATGCATAGGATAGGGATGTGTTGCTGTAGAGGAAGGCTAGCAAATTGCTTCATCTAGTAGATGGTATTTATAGAGCTTAAACAAAAATGTTAGTGTGGGTAGTGTGTTGGCTTTTATACAAATGAATACTCATACCAATGAGTACCCACACAGACACAGGAAGAACATACAAAGTCCATGCAGATTTGGCCCTGACTGTACACTTAACCTACCTGTGTACTTTGCAGAAACATTTGTATAAACTTTGATGTTCTGTACTGTTAAATATACTGTACATCTGAGTATGGGAAGATGAAATAGAATTCTTCTTCTACAACAAATAAGTGATTTTATTATAGTATTTGTGTCTGTTGCTTCTTATAGAATGCAGAGTCTAGACGATCCTTTGTGGACAGAAGATGATGGGATGACAACTGAGCCTCAGTATTATAACAGCATTCCAAACAAAATGCCGCCACTTGGTGGAATAATCGATGAAAGATTAAAAACACATATTTCAAATCAAGGAAATAACACACAGGTAGGCCAAAAATATGTGTGTGTAAAAATGTGAAACACAAATCTGCTAAAATGTATATACATATAGGTCCTAGAAAATACCAAGTAGGGCAGTTTAAAGCAATTGTAAGCCCTGTGCCAAGTTTGCAAGTGGCAAAACACTCCCGTTTATCTTGCCATAAAATTACACAGCATTTGTACACATGAAATCGTTTTAGAAAATGAAAGGAAAGACACGTGAGAGGGGAGGCAAAGAAGAAGATAATGCCAAAAAACATTTGCAAGTCCTTATGTATTTGTATGTTGCAATTTGACATTTCAACATTCATTCAGTGCTACAGTGGCATTTTTTATTTTGATCTCTGGCTCAATTGAAATGCTAAATGGAAATTAAAAGACAGTCTTTTCCAGAATTTACCTCCCGTTCCCACTATAGCCAGGAATAGGAAGGTTTTCACCCTTATTTGCTACCCTTGTTTTTTTTATAAATGATATTTGTGTTTTTGAAGTAAATCCACCAATTTTACCAATGTAGGGCAACATTACATTATATTGTCATTCCTTCATGCTTTCCTTTTTTGATGTTACTGTTCCGTTAAGTTTTGCTGCTGATACTTCTTCCTACTGCTGCAAAGTCTAGTTCTTGATGTCTGACCAGATCACTTCCTGTGATCATTATGACCCTGGTTTGTCTGCATAATGTTTTCATTACCTGAGACTATGTTTGACATCTTAATAAATGCATAAGTGTCAGAATTATGACATCAGCATGTTGGCCAGAAAAGTGTGTGAAAAAAGAGGAGATGGCATGGGGGAGTGCTTAGCGTGTGCACTGACTAGCACTCATGTGGTGCTGTTACAAAACAATGGGGATTAAAAAAGTATTGCAGTAAAGAAGTGGTAGTGCATAGCATGTGCAATGTCAAGGCTTGGTGTGGCATTTACAAAAAAGTTTGGAGTAAGATACAGAACACTGTAAGCTCCGCAGACAGAGCTAGCACTGATGGGAGAGCCTTATCACATCACTTCCTTTGATGGAGCAAAGGAAAGAGCTAGAGGTTGGTGAAGCAGAACGGAGAACCCAAAGCAGGAGCAACAGACCCTGAACAGAGTATTCATTTTGGGGGTGGAAAGAAATGGTTGACAGGAGAGAGATCAGTGAAAGAGAACGAGAAAGAGTTAGAAAATGTGATGTGAGGTGTTCAACTTATAAGTGTAAAAATAAAACTAGGTAAATAAATAGGCTGTGCAAAATAGAAAAAAATGTTTCTAATATAGTTAGCCTAAAATCTATAATCTAAATAATCTATGCAGGCTAGAGTGAACAGATGTCTAATGTAATGCCCTGAACACTACTCCTTTGCATATCTAATTAGTCAGCAACTTGAAGGGGCGTCAAATGGGACATTTCTTTTTGTCTCAAATAATATTTATATATAACTCACGCTGAGTTTTAGGCCCAAAAACCTTGGAAATATCCGTAATTTAACAAAAACAGGGTGAATAAAAACTTTGGCAGAAAAAAGTTTTTTTTCTGTTCCAATAGCTTGTTCAGCATGGTAATTGCAGAGGTTTTTCAGCCAGAAACCCAATGTGAATTAGAAAAATTAAAAAGCACAGGCAATCTTAAATAGGTACCTTCATTTGTATTTGATCCTTAGTACACAGGTCTGCGGATCATACAGTATTTGTCAGCCACAACTGTGCCACATTTTAACAAAGAATTAAAAAATTAAACACACCTGCCATTGATAAGATATTTCATTTTTAGTGTTTTATTTTTTTTTATTTCAATTGTTTTAGATTTTTGTGTTATTTGTATGTTTATTGTATACACCCTTCTATTGTATAGCTCTGTGGAATATTTTGTCACATATAAATAATTATTGGGATAAGTTCAATATTTTGTTAACAGTAATTATGGAGCACTGAGTATTAGGCAAAATCCATAAATAATGGAATTCTTGCCTCCCTAATTTTAATAAATTTTTTTAGGAACACAGGAATAATAAACCTGTTAGCATTGTGACATTCTGTGGAATCAAAAAGAAAACATCTCACAGATATCTGTTTGATTTCTGCATTAGTCAGTACCTGCTTCTGGAATAGAACAGAGCTATTATCAAGGTCGTCATCTAGTAGAAAAAAAATCTGGTGAAAACTTTCAGCAAACTGTGAAAAGACAAGGTGAGTAATTTTCTAAATTTGTGTTTTTTTTCTGCTGTTGGTGCTGTGGAATATACTCTCCCAACCCTAGAATTTAAGTGTAAGATTATTATAGATAACATTTAATAAAATGGCAAATGCCTTCTGAAAACAGAAGGTATTTAGGTGACTTATGCTCTGCACATAGCACTGCCTTAATACACACAAATAGAGTTTAACCCTCACATCAGACATTATGGGTGGAGACATGGTTTTATAGCACAGATACAGCCTAATATTTCAGAGCCTATATCAAACTTACAGACAGCCTGTTAGATCTCATCAGTGCAATATATTGGAACTAGGGATGCACCGAATCCACTATTTTGGATTCAGCCCAACCCCCTGAATCCTTTGTGAAAGATTCGGCCGAATACCGAACTGAATCCGAATCTTAATTTGCATATGCAAATTAGGAGTGGGAAGGGGAAAACATTTTTACTTCCTTGTTTTGTAAAAAAAAGTCACGTGATTGCCCTCCAAAACCCTTATTTGCATATGCAAATTAGGATTTGGATTCGGTTTGGCCGAGCAGAAGGATTCGGCCGAAACCGAATCCTGCTGAAAAAGGCCAAATCCTGGCCGAATCCCGAACCGAATCCCTAATTGGAACATGGCTTCTGAGTAGTTAGGACTTGTATAGTAGCGAAGCAGATAATCTAACCTGGTTAGGTTCTCTATCTAACCAGGTTATCAAAACATTTCCACAAATAATAAAAAATCATTCTATCCCAAAGGCCATTAACATGCAAGTGTGCGTCAAACTGTCTTAGCAGATTGCTATCATTTTAATATTCAAATGTATGTAAAAAAAAACCATGAAAAACAATTAAAAATCGTAGTTTTTATTTAAGATTTTATTTTTACAGCTTCTCTGGATATTTATAGTCTGCCTGAAGGAAAGTCGTCAATATGCCAAACAAGCAATGCCCCAACTTATGTTAATACTCAGCACATAAATAAAAAAACACTAGAAGCGATTCAAAAGAGTGCTGCTTCAATTTTGTGCAAGTCAGTAGACAGTTCCCAGGACATCAGCCCAAGAAAAGATACTTTTGACATGAGTAAGTACTGTTTCATATTACAGTGGAGTTATATTTATTTTATAATGCTTGACATAAATGAAGATATGATAATTGGACTGCAATTAGTCACTAGTTGTATGTATCTGTACTTTTTGTCTCCTATCTGATTGTTTCCCCAAATCAGGTATTAGAATAGTTACTCTAGGCCACAAAAATTTCTATTAAGTGTAAAAAGCCTGAAAAACTCATGCACAGAACTTAACCGTCTAAAAGCTGGCATGTCATGTGGAAGTCAAAGGGGGCTGTCCTTATCAAATTGCAAAATCTTTGTTAACTTCAAGGTTTTAGAGTTTTTTGGGGGGGTTTCTCTTGTAGTAGCATGAAAATTCTTAGGATTTTGAAGTTTTTGTTGTATTTGTATGCATTTTTTATTCATTGGTGGTTTTTGTAGATTTTCTTAATACTTACTATGACGTTCAGGATTTTTGAGATGTGAGTTAAGTCGAGGTTGAAAAAACCTTAATAACTACACAAATCTGATTTTTTTTTTGCTCCAAAAGTTCATGCCAGCTTCAAGCACATCTTAAAAGTTCGCAATGCACAATTAAGATTCACAATGCAATAAAACTCTAATGAAGAATGTTACATTGCGACATGCAAATTGTTATTCTTATATGTGCACACATTTGTTCTCTTTGCATATTTTATTAAATTTCCCCCAATGTGTGTAGGTGTCAGATGGCATAAGAAACACTATGCTGCTTGTTTCACTTTTTTTTTATCACATTTTATGGCATAAGAATCACCATGCTGCTTGTTTCACTTTTTTTTTATTACATTTTATGGCATAAAAAACACCATGCTGCTTGTTTCACTTTTTTTTATCACATTTTATGGCATAAGAAACACCATGCTGCTTGTTTCACTTTTTTTATCACATTTTATGGTATAAGAAACACCATGCTGCTTGTTTCACTTTTTTTTATTACATTTTATGGCATAAGAAAGACCATGCTGCTTGTTTCACTATCATGCACTCAAGCACTCTTCTAAGCCAAGGCTTATTGAGACAGAAAAAATGGGAGGGGACATAAAGAAAACATTTACCAACAACCCATGAACTCTTACTCATGATAAATTTAGATAAAAAAATATCTGAACCAATTCACAAAACAGTAGGTTTCATCCAAAGAAAAATTTAATGCAAGCATCTCATGGAGTGGAGTACCCTCTTCCTAGTATAACAAGTACAGGATCCAGAAACTTTTTAACTTGGAAATCTCCAAATTATGGGAAGGCCATTTCCCATACACTCCATTTTAACCAAATAATTCAAATTTTTAAAAATGATTTCCTTTTTCTTTGTAATATTAAAACAGTACCTTGTACTTGACCCAAACTAAGATATAATTAATCCTTATTGGAAGCAAAACAAGCCTATTGGGTTTATTTCGTGTTTACATGATTTTCTAGTAGACTTGAGGTATAAAGATCCAAATTACGGAAAGACCCTTTATCCGGAAAACCCCAGGTCCCGTGCATTATGGATAACAAGTCCCATACCTGTACATGTTTCGAAGTGGATCCAGTATGAGACAATATGCCTGTACTCTTCTCTTATTTTCTATAGGGTAGTGGGTTTACAATTGGTAGATTGACTTGATTATTGAGATGTACTGAGGTTAAATGTCACTGAACTGTTGATGGCACATCTCTTTTCTTAGTACTAATTACAACAGTACCTTGTACTTGATGCCAACTAAAGTCTAATTAATTCTTAGTGGAGGCAAAGTTATCATGTTGGGTTTATTTAATTTTTAAATAGTTTTTAGTAGACGTAAGGTCTAGATATCCAGGTTATGGAAAACCCCCTTGCCGGAAAAATCCCAGGTCCCAAGCAATCTGGATAATAGGTCCCAAATAATCCATGTAAGTGTATACTAAAACTGTTGTTCTAAAAGAACGGCTAGATTGACTCATCTAACTGTTTAGGCAAATACAGATATGGGGAATACTATCCAGAATGCTTGGGGCCTGGGGTTTCTCAGAATAGGGGTCTTTGGAATTTAGATCTGCATAGCTTAAGTCTACTAAGGAACATTTAAGCATTAAATAAACCCAATAGGATTATTTTGCCACCAATATAGATTCATGCAGCTTAGCTAGTATCAAGCACAAGGTACTGTTTTATTATTACAGAGAGAAAGCTAGAGGAAATATTTATTTTATGTAAAGATTAAAGAACTGGACTGCAGGTACTTTCATCTAGGTGTGTGTGTCCATATTTTACATTTTTTTATTTGTGTTCCCACCAAATTCTAATGCATTTCAGTGGGTGCATTTCACTAATTTTAAGTAATGTTTTCCCTGAATTTTAAATCCAAATTTTGTCCCCTCTGTGAATGTTATTTGTGAAATGTTTTTTTAACATGGTTCTTCCTGTAAATGGTCAATTCCAATTAGTCTGCCCCTTATACAGTGCTGCACCCATCACTTATCCCTTTAGGTTGTGTTTGTGACTGACAGGGAGGCCTTGCACATTGCCTCCATAGGGTAACATTAACACTACAATGCTTAATCCTTGTTATTAACAAAGTAAATATTGTATCTCAAAGTAAAATGGACTCCTGTGCTTATATCCTTTAAGTACTTGAAGAAAAAAGTTACTGTAACACATTTCCCTGATTTTACATTTTCCCTGATTTTACATAATTTGTTCCTGGTCCCCTGAAAAAAATGTAAAATTGGGGTTCTACTGTAAAATAATCTCTCATAATATTTATTTAACCATGGTGCAGTTTATGCCTGAACTATCAGTATTGTGCATTGCTTCAGTATCCAGATTATCACCAGACTATCCTCCAGAATGGTGAAGGCTTTTGTAGCTCAGCAAATGTTTGAGTGTGTCTCTATTAATACACTTATACTTTAAACTATATAAAAAAGTAAAAAATACAATCTCTAGATTGTAAAAAGTAATATTTTCTGTTTGTCTCAGAATTATTTGAAGATGCTCTCAAGAATCAACCTGTTCTTAGTAGAGATGCCTCAGTTGACTGTTCTAGTCCTCTGCTATCCAGAGCAGCCATCTTGACCATTAATGAAGAACTCAAATCAGAGACCTGGTATGTCGGAGAAATGTGTAGGAGGGAAGCAGAAAAGTTACTGAAAAGGGATGGAGATTTCCTTGTTAGGAAAAGCATCAATAATCCTGGGTCATATGTACTAACAGGAATGCACAATGGACTAGCTAAGCATCTTCTGCTGGTTGATCCTGAAGGCACTGTAAGTGTATAGTTTTTATATCATTGTGTGCATAATGAAATATTGTGTGTATGTATATATATATATATATATATATATATATATATATATATATATATATATATATATATATAAATAAACAAACAAAAGGAGTCGGCACTCAAAGGTCTTGTGAAGAAAAAAAGTGAGTTTAATATATGTCTATATATATATATATATATATATATATATATATATATATATATATATATATATATATATATATATATATATAGACAAATACAACAGTCCTCTGCACTCAACCCATTATCAATATATTTAAGACAGAGACATTTTGTGCATACTGCTACTGAAAAATGCCTTACTATATTATAACAAAGGACTCCGGAGAACCAAGTTAGCAATTCAGTGATTCATTTTATTCAGTGCACGACATGTTTTGAGCCAACAGACTCTTCCTCAGGTGCTTATACAAATGCTGTGGGTAACCCAAACCCTTTAAAAACCCTCACAAACAAACAATGTGTCCATTTCCATGTGGCTAGACACATTCAGTTACATTGTAACAATTTTGCCTACGGAGTACTGCCATCTTGTGGCCTACTCCGAAAATACACCATGAAAACAGTACTATCATACATGTCAATAGTCATAGAAATACAACAATGTAGTTACCGGCAGTCTCCTACCTTCAAGTAAATGGATATATCATTGCAGTAACGTTACCAGTCTGTAAGGACAATAAAATTCTTGTATTATTTTATAAAAAACATTTGTAGCTCAACGCATCATTTAACCCCAATGGTTCCAGTGTGTTCAAAGCATCTATCCATTTGGCCTCACGTTGCAATAACAGTTTTTTTCTATCCCCACCTCTGCTAGAAGCAGGGACCTCATCTAGCACCTGCCATCTTAGGCTAGCACTATTGTGCTTATTTTCAAAAAAATGTTTCCCCACTGGTGTATGGGTCTTAATTTCATTTGGATCGTAATTGGTTATGGATCTTTTGTGCTCATTGATCCTCACCCATACTTTTCTAGATGTCTGCCCTACGTACATCTTGCCGCAGGGACATTTTAAACCATAAATAACAAATTCTGAATTACATGTAGCATATTGTTTAACCTTTATCTTATTTCCCCGTAATGGATGGGTTATGTTTTCACCCTTAATTACGGAGTTACAACATCCACAGTTCAGACAGGGAAAGGTGCCTAATTTCGGAGTACTTAGAAATCTCGAATTATTTTGTCTGCCTCTTATGTCGGACTTAACCAGTCTATCAGCCAAATTTCTTCCACGTTTGTAAGAAAAGATAGGGGGGTCCTTGCAGAATTTACCCAGAGCGGGATCTTTTTGAATAATGGGCCAAAATTGGCAGATTAGTTTTTGCATTATTTTGCTATTTGGACTATAAGTGGTTACAAAGGGGAAACGGTTTGTTTCCTTTTTATCGACCTTTCTTTGAAGTAAGGAATCCCTGGTGACTTTCAGAACTTCATCACGTGTTTGGGTTAATAACCGTCGTTCATAACCTCTAGCTACAAACTTTTCTATGAGCCCATTAGCACTATTGAGGTATTTTACTGTAGGTCATCCGACGCTATCCTTCTAATCCTCAAAAATTGGCCCTTAGGTATACCTTTAAGGGTACTAGGTGTATGATATCTTGTCCTAAGCAATATGTTGTTACGTTCCGTCGGTTTGCTATACAGGTCAGTTGTCAGTTTGTTACCTTCCTTTATCACATTTACATCCAAATAATGCACCATTTTAGTGTTGTACTCTGCTGTAAACGTAATAGTTGGATGTTGTGTGTTAATGTGATCAATAAATTCACAGAGTTTCGCTTCAGTCGACCCCCATAATACAAATAGGTCATCCACATATCGCAGATAGCATTTAATATGTGTGCTATACTCATTGTTACCCAAAATTATCTTTTGTTCAATAAAATGCATGAAAATATTGGCGTAGCTGGGCGCGAGATTACTGCCCATGGCAGTGCCTTGTGTTTGCATGAAAAATGCATCATTAAATCTGAAATAGTTCTTTTTTAGAACCAGGGTTAATAATTCCAACAGAAAAAATATCGTATTGTGTGGAATACTAATGGCAAGTAATGCCTCCTCAATACAGTGAATGCCTTCATCGTGTGGTATTGAGGTATACAGAGATTGGACATCGATACTGCATAGTACCCAGTCCTCCCCCACATATTCCAAGTCTTGTATCTTACACAAAAAATCGGTTGTGTCTTTAAGGCATTCTGGGATTGCCTTAACTATATTCTGAAGGTAAGAATCTACATATTGCGAAAGTGGTTGCAACACCGACCCTATTCCTGAGACAATTGGTCTCCCCTTTGTAACCACTTATAGTCCAAATAGCAAAATAATGCAAAAACTAATCTGCCAATTTTGGCCCATTATTCAAAAAGATCCCGCTCTGGGTAAATTCTGCAAGGACCCCCCTATCTTTTCTTACAAACGTGGAAGAAATTTGGCTGATAGACTGGTTAAGTCCGACATAAGAGGCAGAGATTTCTAAGTACTCCGAAATTAGGCACCTTTCCCTGTCTGAACTGTGGATGTTGTAACTCCGTAATTAAGGGTGAAAACATAACCCATCCATTACGGGGAAATAAGATAAAGGTTAAACATTATGCTACATGTAATTCAGAATTTGTTATTTATGGTTTAAAATGTCCCTGCGGCAAGATGTACGTAGGGCAGACATCTAGAAAAGTACGGATGAGGATCAATGAGCACAAAAGATCCATAACCAATTACGATCCAAATGAAATTAAGACCCATACACCAGTGGGGAAACATTTTTTTGAAAATAAGCACAATAGTGCTAGCCTAAGATGGCAGGTGCTAGATGAGGTCCCTGCTTCTAGCAGAGGTGGGGATAGAAAAAAACTGTTATTGCAACGTGAGGCCAAATGGATAGATGCTTTGAACACACTGGAACCATTGGGGTTAAATGATGCGTTGAGCTACAAATGTTTTTTATAAAATAATACAAGAATTTTATTGTCCTTACAGACTGGTAACGTTACTGCAATGATATATCCATTTACTTGAAGGTAGGAGACTGCCGGTAACTACATTGTTGTATTTCTATGACTATTGACATGTATAATAGTACTGTTTTCATGGTGTATTTTCGGAGTAGGCCACAAGATGGCAGTACTCCATAGGCAAAATTGTTACAATGTAACTGAATGTGTCTAGCCACATGGGAATGGACACATTGTTTGTTTGTGAGGGTTTTTAAAGGGTTTGGGTTACCCACAGCATTTGTATAAGCGCCTGAGGAAGAGTCTGTTGGCTCGAAACATGTTGTGCACTGAATAAAATGAATCACTGAATTGCTAACTTGGTTCTCCGGAGTCCTTTGTTATAATATAGTAAGTCTGCAGGTCTGGCGGGACCCTGACTCTGAAGTGGAACCAGACATAATAACGGAAGGAGTACATCATCCACAAGCCTGTATCTTTGAAAAATGCCTTACCCTTTAAACAAAACAGGGATTGTTTGTCCATATATTGCAATATATTTAAGCTGGCCAACTACGTCAAAGTCATCCCACATCTGGCCAGTCCTATGCTCAACCCTCATCCAATTCACCAAGAATTCCATTGCCCCATTATACATCCTACAAAGGGACTAAGGGGCATGTTTACTAACATTGGAGATAAATATCTGGAGAGATTTCTGGAGATGTTGCCCATGGCAACCAATCAGCAATTAGATTTAAACAGCCACAGCCACGTTGGAAAACAAAAGCAAAGATCTTATTGGTTGCTATGGGCAACATCTCCAGAAATCTCTCCAAATATTTATCTCCAATGTTAGTAAACATGCCCCTAAGTTTTACCTGCAACTTACTAGCTGCTTTCAAAGTAAAACTCCCAAACTTGGCTGCCCTTTTTCTTTGAAAGCAGCTAGTAAGGTGCACCATAAAAATCATGAGAGTATCCCTTTAATGTAGAGAAGATTGTTCACCTTAAAATTAACATTTAGAATGATGTAGAGCTTAATATTCTAAGACAATTGGTTGTCACATTTTATAATTTGCTGTGAATTTTGAAATATTTAGCTTTTTGTTGAGCAGCTCTCCTTTGGTATTTAAGCAGGTATCTGATTTCTGGTGTCCAAATTACCCTAGCTGATAGGTGGTTGTTTAAAAGAGAGGCTGGAATATGACTAGGAGAAAACAAAACAGTGATCTCCAACCAGTGGCTTGTGAGCAACATGTTGCTCCCCAACCACTTGGATTAACTAAAAGTTGGATTAATTTAAAGTTGAACTAGCCCTTTAACCAAATGTGTAATTTTGCAATATGTGCCAGACTATTGCTTTAACTGTATATAAAAATCTATAAAGTACTATTTGTAAATGAAACACTAGTAGTACACAATGGAAGAAAACAAATGCAATGAATGCAAAATATATAGACATAAAGATAAATTGCCACATGCTAAGAGACGGAGGAGACAGGAGGACCATGTCCATGCCCTGCAGAATTTATAATCTTAACGTTGTTTTAATATGTCTATTAAAAAATGGGTAATGTAGCTTTTAAAAAAGAGTGTTTCAAATGTAGACCTTGCTTTGTATTATCCTCTCCATCCCTTAATCTAATATTTGCTTCTATGGGCAGGTCAGAACCAAGGATCGTGTCTTTGACAGCATCGGTCATCTCATCAACCATCACTTGAAGAACAATTTGCCCATTGTCTCCTCTGGAAGTGAACTGTGTCTCAAGCAACCGATGGAGGGGAAACCTTGATCCTTATGCACATTATCACTACTTCCTATGTGTGTAAGGGCTGCACATTTGATATAATTAAATTGTGCAATACAGAAGGCTGCACTACTTTTTCACATACGTGCCAGTCGTTTAAAAACATTGACACATCTTAAAATGTAATTTTTATAAAATTGTTTGATCCCTTAATGTGAATATACAATGTGTATAGATACACTTTATGTACATACAGATATAAATATATTTATATTTTTGGAGACTAGGGATAAGGAATGGGACTAGTCAGATTTATTGAAAAAATCAATAGTTGTGGTTCTTTATCTATAACATGAATGACGCATTTTGATTAATAAATAATAAGCTGAATGCTGCGCAAGCTGCTGCCAGTTTTAGGTAATAAGCACAATACTGTGGCAAAGGCTGGAGAATTAGTTCTGCTCAAGTTTTTTATTTTTTGCAGTGGTCTCCAGCATTCAGTTGAGTTCTGGTATGGCAGATGTGAATGTTTAAACACACAGTCCAAATATGTACTGTTATGCAGTCTACACTGAAAATGCAGAGTTTGTTTTTTAGGCTTATGGAATATTTCTACAATTTTAAGTAGTAGAGTATAAGGTCTCAGTCCAGTTGACCATGTGATTTTAAACTGATCTTGCACTAAAGAAACGTATTACCCCATATATTCAAAAAGCATTTTTTCTTTTGTTTCAGCAAAAAAACAAAAATGTAATAAGTTCATATAGCATGCCCTTTGGTTGTTGTTCAATTTTTAAGTTGTATGAAATTCAAAACATACAATTTGTGTATATTGTTATTTTCTGTAACATATATTTCCTGCAGTTAGAGATCATTATGAAGCACTTGAAATCTCCCCATGAGACACCCTGATTTTGTTTGGTATAAATGATACAATGTTACAAGGAAAACAGGCTAATACTAACTTACATTACATTAAGTAATGTAAATTTCAAAAGGAAAAGTAGTAACCTGAGGACTGGGGAATTGCTAATATGGGGCTGATTCAAAAAGTGATCTCGTTCTTAGCCTCAATACTATAGGCCAGTTAGTCTGATGTCGTGGTAGGAAAGCTTTTTAAGGGGTATTAAGGGATAACATACTTGACTTCATTGCAAATAATAATACTGTGATATTGTGCCAGTATGGTTTTATGCACAATAGATCTTGTCAGACTAATTTAATTGCTTTTTATGAGAAGGTGAGCAGGGACCTCAATTCTGTGAAGGCAGTGGATGTGATCTACTTGGACTTTTCTAAAGCATTTGATACAGTGCTACACAGAAGGTTCCTGGTTAAATTAAAGGAAAACTGTACCCCCCAAAATGAATAATTGAGCAACAGATAGTTTATATCAAATTAAGTGGCATATTAAAGAATCTTGAAATACATATTTAAATAAATATTGCCCTTTTACATCTCTTGCCTTCAACCACCATTTTGTGATGGTCTGTGTGCTGCCTCAGAGATCACCTGACCAGAAATACTGCAGCTCTAACTGTAACAGGAAGAAGTGTGGAAGCAAAAGACAGAACTCGGTGTGTTATTGGCTCACGTGACCTAACAAGTATAGTTTGTGTGGTATGTTTGTGTGCACGTGAATCATACGATCCCAGGGGGCGGCCCTTATTTTTTAAAATTACAGTTTTCTATTTATGATTACCCAATGGCACATTCTATTAAAAAAGTATATTATTATGAAATTGGTTTATTTACATGAAGCAGGGTTTTACAATGAGCTGTTTTTTGCAATATCTTTTAATAGAGACCTACATTGTGTGAGGGGTATAGTTTTCCTTTAAGAAATGTTGGCCTGGAACATAGTATTTATACCTGGATAAAGAAATGGCTAAAAGATAAATTACAAAGAGTGGTGGCAAATGGAACATTTTCTAATTGGATCAGTGTTGTTAGTGGAGTACTGCAGGGCTCTGTACTTGGCCCTTTGCTTTTAAACTTTTTTATTAAAGGAGAAGGAAAGCTCTATTTACTTGGGGGTGCCAAAAGTTAGGCACCTCCAAGTGATTGTATTTACTTACCTGACACCCCGGCCGGTGCTCCTACCAGGAGAAAACGGCACCGGTCCGGAGTTCCTTCTAGCGAGCGCCACGGAGCTATCAGCTTCTTCTTCTTTCTTTAAATTTCACGCTGCAGATGCATGCACAGTAGAATGAAAAAGCAGACTTCTTTGTTAAAGTGTGGCTTTTTGTGCTACTGCGCATGTGTACCCATGCGAAGAAAGAAGAAGAATGAAGGTGATTGCTCCGTGGTGCTCGCTGGAATAACCCCTGGAGTGGTGCAGTCTCATGATGGGAACACCGGCCCAGGGTGACAGGTAAGTATATAAAATCACTTGGGGGTGCCTATGTAACTATTTTTTATTTATTTAATTTAAGGTAAGATATTTTTTATTTTTTGTACTGTTTTAATTTGATCATGTTTTGTGGCTGCAATTTTCTCAAATCATGAGAGAAAAATCAAATTCGAATTTTAATAAATTAGCCCCCAAGATTCTTTTCCCTGAAAAAGCTTTCTCCTGAATTATCTCTCTTGGGTACACACTAGAACCAATTCATTGGTTACATTTTTTTTTTACAAGGACACTTTATATTTCGAACAGCGTTACTTCTAGACTTATTCTAACAAATATTTACATTTTATTTAAACAAAAAAATTCCTGACACATTTTGTGCCACACCTTGATACTTAAAGGGGCAGATCTATCAAAGTGTGAGATTAGAGCTCAACACAAAAAACTCACTTTCTATTCAGAGTTTTTCTGTTGTGAGTTCTAATCTCAAATTTTGATAAACCTGCGTAATCATAGGCTGACATTGTTACTTCTGTTGCTTCTGAACTTAGCTGATTTAGAGGGTTATTTACTAGACTCCAAATGCACCAATCCAGAATAATTTTGATTTTTTAGTATAAAATCAGACTTTTAAAATTTTTTTCAAAATTTATTATATCCCGAGGATGGTAAAAGTCTGAATCAGAAAGTCTGGCATCTCAGACCTCTAGAGGTTGCATATAAGTCAATGGGAGAAGTCCCAGTGATTTTTTGATGTGTGCTGTGTTTCATGCAAAGATTTTGGAGTTTTCGGGAAAAAAAGCATTCGAGTTTTCGGGTGGAAAATCCGGGAAAAAAAACGGGAAATTCTGTTATTTGCCCTACAAACCACATTTTTGGGAAAATCTAATAATAAATACACGGAAAAATCCTGTGCCGTTCTAATCAGAGTTTTTGGCAGAACATGTTGAGATAAATTTGGACTTTGATAAATAACCCCCTTAATATTAATGGGCTGAACCAGTGGGATGTGACTGCCAACAATTCAACATCTTCCTTATGTAACTTCCTTATGAATTGTCCACCCTGTAACATCAGCTTCTATGACAGATGTAGCCTCATGTTCTGATAATGGTTTGATGATTTCCAGTGACCCCTGAGCTATGTCTCCAAACAACAGCCCAGAGCTCACTGATGTACCTGGTGTCATTGAGAGAAAATGCAGTGGACAACTTTGAAGGCATTAATCATTACAATTATTGGGCTGATGAACCTTTGGGCTTGTACAATAAGTTAGAATCTAAAATACAGCCTTTGTAGCTCTATTGTTTTTTAGGCATTTTCTCCTTAAAAAATGACTGCAAGTTAACAGGAATATCTGTTTGTTAAAAATATCTTTCAGACAAGGACACTGCATATGCATTGCACTGACACTCCCAGCTGAGTAACACTTACTTAGAAGTGGGTCTCTCCGCAAGTGATATGATTGTTTTAAGTTCACAAGGACTATACAGAATATTTATACATTTTATAATCATGCTCATGTGAGCTGAAAATTATCTTTGGATTTTTTGCACTGGCTGAACTTAAATTGATAATAAAAGCGGATTTATAAAGAATACGTGTCTGCACTGGTGCGAGACTGATATGATTGTTTATAGTACATGTGGGCACAAAATGGATGAGCCCCCATGTGAAGGAAGTGTTCAGTATAAGCCCACGAGGACTGGGCACATTTCTTTTACATTAAGGGGCATGTTTATCAAGGGTCAAAGTGAAACTTCGAAGTAAATAAAATTCTAATTTCGAGCTATTTTTGTGTACTTTGACTCGGGAATAGTCCAAATTCAATTCGCAATTGAAAAAAATTAAAAAATTAGAATATCCAAATTGATCATGCACTGTTTCTTTAAAACTTCAACTATTCACCATATAAGACCTGCTAAATTGCTGTTTTATACGCTGATATTGCTGTTGTAGTCTATGGGGGACCTCCTAGAAGATGACATTCTTTACAATACATTCTTACTCATTCTTACATTCATTTATTGTTTTCCATTCATTTTATCATTTTCAGAATTACTACAAATTGGCAATTTCACAATAGAATCATTGGTTCCACTCATAATTTTGTCATGAGCCATAACAGGTGGCTATAGGTTTGACACATTCCTTAGAACTGAGCAAAGGTTGATTCTGCAAAGAATTGCTAGTGTGGTGGGATCTATTTTTCAGATTGCGGATGTCATTTCTGACTTCCCATACTACTAGTTTAAATTAAGAATGGTCACAGCTGGGAAGATATAGGGACTTTGCTTTCTGCAGGTTGTAACTTTTCCACTTTCAGAGCTCCCTGTACCTTTCTATTGTCTTTGGTGCAATCAGCAAAAAAGGTTTCTACTTGTTTTTTGTGAAATTTGCCTGATTGCCATTTAAATTAATTGTTTGTTTTTGTTGTTTTTTTAACAAAGACAACTTATACTATCTATATTAACAATAAAAACTTGTATTTCTTCGTATTATTACTAAAACTGTAAAAAAAAAAACCAAACATAGTTTTGTACAATCAGACTCCAGCAAATCAAGTTTTTATCTATATAAGAATGTGATATAAAAATTGTATAGTGAGTGTTGATTATGTCCCTTTGTATTGTAAATACATTTAAAAATGCCAAATCTACTCTTAGTTCTTGTCCAATCAGCAAGCATCTTCTTGGTTGTTATGGGTTACTGCTCTTGGACAAACTTAGTGCATTTTGGATTAGATGCAATTCAGTGTGAAGAAGTTATCTCGAGGAGAAAAACTTTTTTTTCAAATCCCGTTTTTTTTCCCCATAGTTTTCAATAGAGTTTTCACGTGATAAACCGCGAGATACATTTTTCTGAATTGAATTGAAAAACCCTCTAATTATTTGGGATTTATTAAAGCCTGATGCTGCAAAAAGTCAGAATCCTAAAATCCAGCATCTCAGACCTGCCGAGGTTGTTTATAAATCAATGGGAGAGGATCCTATCCTATTTGTGCTGGAATTAGCTAGACTATTTTGGACTTTTCGGGCAAAAATCCCAGAAATTTTAGCTTTTTGGGAAAAAACCAAAACAATTGTACTATTTGGGAAAAAACATATGAAAATGATTTAATCATGCTTTTTTGATGGAACAGGGTCGGACTGGGACGGTGGGCCCCCGCTGGCCCAGATCCGAGACTTTCAGGCTGCTTCCTGCTTCCGACACGGCGGAGCACCAGGGATTTCCGGAGGGGGGCTCTGGACAGCAGCCCCTGTGGGCCCCAGGCCCCTAGTCCGACCCTGCGGAGGAATATCTCTTATTTATATTGTAACCACTTACTCTAATGATAAAATGCTTTTTGAATGCAGGGTTTTATGTGATGTGATGCCTGTGTTTCATGCTTTTTCCTCTCTACTGGGCACTTTTTCTGATAAAAGGGCAATATACGTGTAGCAGAATTTATGGCTATTTTTCTAAAGCCTTTTTTCTACTGGTATCTCATTCTCTCGAAGAGACACCGTTATTGACTGTATTGCACTCTTTGCTTCCTGGATAATATTCTTTATGGTGCCAAGACACACCAGGAATAGGGATGTAGCGAACCGCCGTGTATGTGTTCGCGAACGCCGTTCGCGAATACCGGCAAAAAATGCGAACAGTTCGCGAACAGTTCGCGAACTTCGAACATCCGAAAATCGTTCGATTCGAACGATCAAAGGATTTTAATCGTTCGATCGAACGATTTTCGTTCGAATCGAACGATCGAAGCCATTGGATCGAATGATTTCATTCAATCCAATGGCTTCGATCGTTTGATTCGAACGAAAATCGTTTGATTTTAGCGATCGAATGGTCGAATGGTTGAACGATTTTGACGCGAACGCCTATTGGCGAACGTCGCGCGACGTTCGCGAACTTGCGGCGGACGCGAACAGTCGAAGTTCGCGCGAACTAGTTCGCCGGCGAACAGTTCGCTACATCCTTAACCAGGAAGTGACGTGATAAAAAGCAGTAAGTGTCATGGCATGGATTCATGAACATTTCTATTGCTGTGAGCGACTTGAACACTGGAGAATTATACCCTCTGGACTTTATTTTCTGTATAAGTGTAATCTTGTGCATAGAATATCCGTACAGCATCATATGTCCTCCAATCTATCCTTTTCTCAGCATTTTCTGGTGCTCTGATTGTCTCCCTACTAGTGATAGTATGCATACGCACTATTATGCACTTACACGTCTCATATTGACCTCCTCGTGGTTAAGGTTACCTACTGTTTGCATGTCCAAATGCCTTAGCATCACTTGGTGCTAATGTCTTTCTAAGTGTTTTACCGGACAATAGTTTAGGGCTAACCCAAATTCAAAGGTGTCGGGCCAAATTTACCAAAGGGCAAAGTGGCTAACGCTAGCGAAAATTTGCTAGCGTGACATCATTTTGGTACTTTGCTGATTTACTAACGGGTGCTGGTGTAAATTCGCTAACGAAGTTGATCTTCTCTAGAGCTACTTCACACCCTTACGCAAGGCGAAGTTGCGATATGGCGAAGGGACGTAACTACACTAATTCACTAACTTGCGCATTTTACTGAACGTTACCTCTTGCGCCAGACTTGCCTTCACAACCTCAGACCAGGCGAAGTACAATAGAGTAGACAGGGGATTGCTTCAAAACAAAGTTGAAATTTTTTCTAAGTTACTTTTTTAAGGGTGATAGGATGAAAAAGATTGTAAATTTTTTTGGGGGTACCCTCCTTCCTCCCTACATTTCCTAACATATGGCACCTAAACTATACAGTGGGCATATGTATAGGGCAAAATAAGAACTCTATTTTATTTAATGAAGCTTTCCAAGGATTGTGTAGTGAAATGTATTTGCTGCTACATATACGTCCATTGTACTTTAACTTGGCGCCGCATGCAAATTAGGCATCGCTAGCGTAACTGCTTTGCTAGCCGAATTAACGCTAGCGCAACTTTGGCCTCCCTGATCGCAACTTCAGTTTTTAGTGAATCGGCAACACCCAGGGAAACTTCGCCTGGCGCTGGCGCAACTTCGAAGGTAAGTAAATTTGTCCCGTTATAGGAACTAGAGAACACACCTTTTGTCTGCAGAGTGCTGCTGTACATGCTAATTCACACATGTAGATCTTTACACTCATGCAAAAACAAGAATGCACATAGTCTATCGTTCTCACAAAGTGATTTCATTTAATTTTAGAGATCTGCATATATTTGTCTTCAATTAATATTTCACTGAATGCCTGTAAAACTATTTCTATGAGTGCAATGCTTTGTAATACCTGAAACAGGAACTCTAGTTCGGCTGAAGCCACTGTAATTTATATCTGAGAGTAAAAACAAAAATGTTTTGTAGATGTAGTCACAGTTTCATTATTTATTTACTTACTATTTATTCCTCAGCGTTACTATTTTAGAAATGTACATTTTGAACTCCTGAGTACAAATGTGAAAATGTTGTTGCAGTTCTGTTCAATAACTTCTGTAATGCAAAATATTTTACTGAGAAAAAAATGTTTCCTGTCGTTGATTATTTTGTTAGTTTTACAATAGATTTATAGGAATGCATATAGTCATTTTTTTCTTAAGGGTCTGTACACCTTAGAAGATGTTAAGGGGTAGGACTGATTTCTTTAGGCAGATTTCAGATCTATTCTGAGGAAACTTTTTTTCCAGATAGAGCTCTGAAATATAGTACTCCCATGTCCTATTTCCATCTCCTAATTATTCTGCATTTGTACTTGATGTTTACTAAGCTAGCTTCAATCTATGTTTAAAGGAATTCTGTCTTTGGAAAGTATGTTTTTTTTCAAAATGCATCATTTAATCGTGCTGCTCCAGCAGACTTTTGCACTGAAATCTGATCTTTTTTTTTAAATCTGACATGGGGCTAGACATGTTGTTACTTTCCCAGCCCCCCTCAGTCATATGACTTGTGCTCTGATAAACTTCAGTTACTTTTTACTGCTGCATTGAAACTTGGAGTGATGTCACCCCTTCCTTTCCCCCAAGCAGCCCATCAGCAGAACAAAATGCTCCCACACACCCCCAGATATGAGAATAGCACTCAATAGTAAAAAAAAAAAACTCCTACAGCTACATTGAGTAGAAGAAATAGCCTGTTTGAAATTAGTTTTGTTGTTAATCGCTGGCTCTTTCTGAAAACATACGATCAGGTACAAATACCTTAGATGACTGCTTATACACCAATATTGAAGCATTTAAAAACTAAAACTACACCTTAAAAATCATGGTGGAAAGCTTTCAGAATAATAAATGCACAACAGCGAATGAGAATATCATCATCATCATCATTTATTTATATAGCGCTGTCAAGATACGCAGTGCTTTACTGCAGTTATAGCAAACAGGGAATAAATGGTGGAAAACAGACAAGGATTACAGAGTACAATAGGGTAGAGATTAGAGTTTACAAACTAAAAGGTTAGGGTACAATTGAGACATTAGGATTGTATAAATACTTTGTCATTTTTGATACAGCAATGATTAATTAAGGTACATCGAATAAGCCTCTTTAAACAGGTGAGTCTTTAAGGAGCGCTTGAAAGTTTGGAAGGAAGGAGAAAGTCTGACAGCTTGTGGCAGAGAGTTCCAGAGAAAAGCAGAAGCCCGAGAGAAGTCTTGTAGACGAGAATGGGCAGAAGTCACCAGAGGAGAAGTGAGGCGAAGATCAGAAGCAGAGCGTAGGTTTCGTGAAGGAGTGTATTTGGAGGTTAGAGATGAAATATAGGGAGGGGTTTCATTCTTAAGGGCCTTGAATGTGAGTGTAAGTAATTTGAATTTGATTCTAGAAGAGATTGGGAGCCAGTGAAGGGACATACATATGGGAGCAGCTGAAGTTGAGCGGTGAGCTAGATGAATGAGTCTAGCGGCCGCGTTTAGAACAGATTGGAGTTGTGAAAGGTGACTTGTTGGAATACCTGTGAGGAGTAAGTTGCAGTAATCAAGGCGGGAGATGATGAGAGACTGAATCAGTGTTTTAGTTGATTCTGAACTGAGATAGGGTCGTATTTGAGCAATGTTGCGCAGTTGAATACGGCAAGATTTTGCAAGTGTTTGAATGTGTGTTTTAGAAAGGTTCAGTTTCAGGTGGCGCTGTGACATCCAGGAGGAGACAGAAGAGAGACAGTCTGTGACTTGGGAAAGGACAGAATTAGAAAGATCAGGAGTAGACAAGTAGAGTTGGGTGTCATCAGCATAATGGTGATACTGAAGTCCAAATGACTGAATGAGTTTTCCTAGTGAATTTGTATAGAGCGAGAACAGCAGGGGGCCAAGAACAGAGCCTTGAGGAACTCCAACAGAGAGTGGGAAAGTAGTAGAAGTAGAGTTAGAGAAGGAAACTTTAAAGGAACAGTCAGACATATAAGATGTAAACCATGAAAGAGCAGTGTCCCGAATGCCAGATGAGTGTAGAATGTCAAGGAGGAGTATGTGGTCAACTGTGTCAAAGGCTGCAGAGAGATCTAGAAGGATTAGAATGGAATACTAGAATGGATTAGAATGGAAGACTTTGCCAATAGAAGATCATTGGTTACTTTGGTGAGTGCAGTTTCAGTCGAGTGTGATGGGCGGAAGCCAGATTGCAAGGGGTCGAGGAGGGAGTTGTGAGTGAGATGCTGGATCAGGCGTTTGTAAACAAGCCTTTCTAGTAATTTGGATGCGAATGGAAGAAGGGAGACCGGTCGATAGTTAGTAAGAGAGCTGGGATCAAGGGAAGGTTTTTTGAGGATAGGAGTGATTAGTGCTTGTTTGTATAATGATGGAAAGGTATCAGTAGAGAGTGAAAGATTGAATAGGTGGGTAAGTGCAGGAGAGAGTGTATCAGAGATTGGGTGGAGAAGTCGAGAGGGTATGGGGTCATGGGAGCAGGTGGTGGGCTTTGAGCTGGCTAGAAGTTTGCTAACTTCATCTAGAGTTGCAGGGGTGAAGGAGTGCAAAGTAGATGTGAGTGGACTGCACGTTGGTCTGAGATTGTTGTCGGACGGTATGCTCAGCCTAATGAGATCGATTTTTTCATTAAAGAAATGAGCAAGGTCTTGGGCGGTAACATTAATAGGTGGAGGAGGTGGAGGGGGGCATAAGAGTGAGTTAAATGTGGCAAACAGCTGCTGTGGTTTGGAGGACATAGTAGATATTAGATAAGAGAAGTATTGTTCTTTGGCTAATGATAGAGCTCGGTTATAGCAGGAGAGCATGAATTTTAAGTGGATGAAGTCAGGATCAGTTCGTGACTTTCTCCACCGTCGCTCAGCTGATCTACTACATCTTCTGAGGTACCGTGTTACACTAGTGTGCCAGGGTTGGGGTCTAGCTGGCCGGCTGTGACGGGTGGTAGAATGTGCAAGGGAGTCAAGTGCTGTTGAAAGGGCATCGTTGTAGAGAGAAGCTGCCATATTGAGACAGGAGAGAGTATTAATATGAGATATGGATTGTGCTGATACTGTTGATAATTGTTGTGGAAGAAGAACGAATTAAATTGTATTTTATGGCATTGTTTTTAGAATCTTGCCATATATTCACTAATCAGAGTAAGGCATGTGAAATATCTTTGGGGACTTGTACATCCAATTGGCTTTCACAGGCCTTTTCTTCCACACTTCAGATTCAGCTGAGGTGTAATGCATTTATTTAAATACAGAATGTTCACCCTGCAGCATTCCAATTAGTATTTAAAGGTGTATATTAGGCACATACAGTATAACCACCTTTTAACACTAATAAGAGTGCTGGAGCTCGGATTTTCTGGATTACATGGTTACTCTAGCAGTGGGGACAGCAGCCTGCACCTGATAATACAAAGAGTGACTGGTATAATAGAGCATTTTCTCTTTTATTGTTCATGTATATGTATTTAAACAGAGAGAGAGAGAGAGCGAGAGAGAGAGAGAGAGAGAATTTGTGAGGATTCTCATTCATCCATTCATCTCATGGTATATCTTGAGTAATAAGTCAAATCAACTGGATTTTATGTGTTTTTCTTGAAGACATTTCAGCAGTCATTCGACTTTCAGGAAGCCAGTCGGTTGACTGGTGAAACACCTTCAAGATAAACACAGCAAGTCCAGTTGATATGACGTTTTGTAAAATTCCCATGTAATAACTATGGCATAGCCTTTAGCAGAAGGATCTCCACAGTTAATCTGCTCATCACAGTTATACCACTTAAGGGAGCCATACATGGAGAGATAAACACTGCAGATTCAGTCCTTCTAGACCATGTCAGCAGATTATTGCCCCACACATGGGTCTATTTAGAAGTGACACACATCCCTCCATCGCAAAATGCTTGTGTGAGCCTCTTACTTCTCCAAATAAGTCACTCAGGGTGTTTTTCAATTATTATTATCAGAAGAAGTGAAATGGACATTTTAGGTCTTACTGACCTTCGGTGAACAAAACAACCTCCGCGCCATAGCCTTAATGGAAGCTGAGCACACCGCTAGTTTTGTGGTTTATTAAAATGTTCTAATGCTGCATTTTGGGGCCAGGAACTACTTGTACTTGGCTGTGTCAGGAAATTTTAATTTATATCAGGAAGCGGTAAGGGCAATTTCAGGCTTTCAGGCCAGCTGCATCATATTCCATTAGCTTGAGCCTTTGTGTATCAGTTTCCACAGTAAAGGCCAAACTTACACTTAAATAATTGTACAGTGACTTCTAAGAACACATCTTTCCCATACCCTAAATAAATTATTCAGTAAGAGGCAGAAGGTACTGACAGCCCAAATAAATATGTGAGAGGCAGTAAGAAGTTTATATACAGTAAGACGTAATGGGTCCTGACACCCAGACCACCCTTATCTTTACAAAAAGCAAAATACCGTATCATAAAGTCTAAAGTGAATTTCAGCTTCCTACAAGTGGAAGTTAGCTCAAAAATCATTTGTGCTTCTGAAAATGCATCTGACACGGCAGATAAGACAGGGAAGGAAGAATTGAAAAGCTGACACAGAAGTAACCTGCTGTCACGATCGGCTCCCTAAATCCAGAACTAGTGGTAAGCTCCAGTTCACGGCTCATTCTTTTGCCTTTAGCAACTGCCTTTGGCGTTGGGAGGAGCCCTCAGCTACTTAGATGCCGTCAGGTCTTAAAATGAGAGGAGCTAAACAGAAGTTCTGGATAAGCAAAGGGGTCAGATCCTGATCTCACCAAGGAAGTACTAAGAATACAAGCGGGGTCAGGCAGACAAGGGTCGGTCCCTTGTCTCAGAGTTCAAGCTGAGCCAGATGGGCTAACATCAGTCCAGGCAGAGTTCAAACAAGGTCTGTCAGGCAGAGTTCAAGCAAAGTCAGACAGGCAAGGATCAAAAACTAGGAGATATGAGCAGAATAAATGCACCCAGGTACTAACAAAATAGACCTAACAGCGGGTAATGAGAATTGGCCCAAGGCCCCTTTAAATATTTAAACTTTCGTGCCAAAACGTGATGACGCTTGGTGCATAAACCTGAAAATGATCGACCGCGCGTGCCATAGGAGAGATGCACACTGGAGACCAGGGATCAGAGCTGTGGGTGTCCCCGCTGGCCCCTAAACCCCACTAGACCACCAGGTAACCTCACACCTGCATGATGTTTTACAGGCTGTTTCAGCAATCACAGGAACATTTATAGTGAAACAAGGTGGCACACAAACCGGTATTAACGCGCGGCGTCAAAAACGGGCGCCGGCGTCAAAAACGAGATGCTGGCTCTGCCAGCGTCGGAAAAACGGGCGCGGCGTCAAAAACGGGCGCCGGCGTCAAAAACGAGATGCTGGTGCCGTGAATTTTTCGCCATTTCGCGAATTTCACACGAAATTCGCAAATTTTTCAGCGAAGCGAAACAGTGCAAATTCGCCCATAACTACTCATGCTCATGTAAAAAAATTTCAGAAAAATAACATTTTGCTCACATTTAGTAACCCCTTTTTATGTAAGGCATAATTGGCCAGATTCAATTCCGTGAGAAAAAAGTTTATCACATGAAAACGCATGGACAAGATTTCATTTTCAGTTAATTTCAGTTAATTTCAGAAAACTCCCTCACTTTCACTGTTTATCAAGTGAAAACTCTATTGAAGTCTATGGAAAAAAAACTGGATGTGAATTAGGAGAAAAGTTTTTCTCCTGAATTTAATCTCGTCCAGTTTTCACATGATAAACCATGAAATAACTTTTTCTCACTAAATTGAATCCGGCCCAAAAGTAGGGCAGATTTATCAAAAGTTTGGGTGTTTGTGCAAAAAATATAGAATTGTGGCAAAAATTCTTATATGAACCCCGATAAACCACCCCCTTTATATTCTTTAAGTTATTGTGCGTAATATATATATACAGTTAAGTAGTGTGGCTAAAGATCCATACACATTATACATATAGGGGCACATTTGCTTAGCTCGAGTGAAGTATTCGAAGTAAAAAAACTTCGAATTTCGAAGGTTGTTTTTGGGTACTTCGACCTTTGACTACGACTTCGACTTCGAATCGAACAATTCGAACTAAAAATTGTTCAACTATTTGACAATGCGATAGTCTAAGTACTGTCTCTTTAAAAAAAACTTTGTCTACCTACTTTAACTTTAAACCTACCGAGCATCAATGTTAGCCTATTGGGACCTTCCCCATAGGTTTTCTAAGCTTTTTTTGATCGAAGGAAAATCGTTCGATCGATGGATTAAAATCACTCGATTTGAAGGATTTAATCATTCGATCGAACGATTTTTCCTTCGATCGTTTGATCAAAGCATTTGCAGTAAATCCTTCGACTTCGATATTTGAAGTCGAAGGATTTTACTTAGATGGTTGAATATCGAGGGTTATTTAACCCTCGATATTCGACCCTTAGTAAATGTGCCCCATACTGTACATACAGTATGTATAGATATTTTCACAGGTTTGAAATGATACATTTCAGCAGAAAATTGAATCCGGCCCAAAAGTACACTAAGGGGCAGATTTATCAAAGGTCGAGGGGAATTTTCGAATGAAAAAAATTTGAATTTCAAGCTATTTTATTGTGTACTTCGACTAGGGAATCTTGCTATTTGAGAGTCTGGTTGAATAAAGTGAGAAAAAGTTTAGTTTTATTAAATATGCCCCTTTTGGTTTGAAAAACAGTTCATTTTAGTTTATTCAATGTTTTACCTGAGGGGTAAATTTAATAAAACTTGAATCCAGGTTTTTTTAATAGATTTAAGTAAAGTTATGCAAAATGAAATCAAAATTTTGAAAATTCCAATTTAAAAAACGGCAACTAAAACTTGGTGAGCTTTTATAGAGGTCAATATAAAATGTATTTTTAACATTCAAGTTATTTTATTATTCAATTTTTTTTTTTAAAAAAATGTTAATTTAAAAAAATTATATGTGATTACACAGTGAGTTTTTCCCACAGATTTAATGTGATCAGGTTTTTCTGGTTCAGGTTATGGGGACAAGAAAAAAAACTGCAACAGTTCAGATGAAAAAAGTTTTTTGCCATTTTGCTATCCAGCCTTATGTACTGTAGGTATGAGACCATGAGTTATACCTTGTGAAATTGGCAAATTATCATAAACTCCCTCATGTACTATTACATTTACAGTGTGGGGGTTATTTATCAAAGTCTGTTTTTTTCTGGTCAGACTTTTAAATGGAAAAACTACCAATTTATTGTAGAAAAAAACCTCACATTTTTAGAGATTTATTAAAACCCGATGGTGTTAAAAGTCCAAAATAAGTACTCCAACTCAGACCTGGTGAGATCATGTAGAAGTCAATGGTAGATGTCCCATTGACATTTTGAAGATATCCTGATCTGCGCTGGGTTTCTGTCAATTATCCGAAGATTTTGTGCTTTCGGGCGACAAATCCAAAAGAGTCTGAGGTTTTGGGAGCCGTATCTGAAAAAGTTTTACACGTCGGATTTTTTCACGGTTTTATGGAGTCTTTTCTGCATAAGAAATTTGTATGGAAATGTATTTATAGATAGGGGGAAAAGTCAGTGCAGATTTGGTCATAGTGGTTTTCATAAAAAAGTGAGAACATTTCGGATTTTGATAAATAACCCCCTTAAAGTTTAAATTATTTTCTAGTAGGCTTAAGTATGAAGATTCAAATTATGG
Organism: Xenopus petersii; assembly: GCA_038501925.1. Classification (NCBI taxonomy): domain Eukaryota; kingdom Metazoa; phylum Chordata; class Amphibia; order Anura; family Pipidae; genus Xenopus; species Xenopus petersii. The sequence continues at coordinate 132,136,501 of CM076673.1, read as the reverse complement.
AAAGATCTAATATCTGGAAAATACAAGCATTCTGGAGAACAGGTCTGATACCTGAATAAGCTAAGGAAAAAGTGTTAGGCCCAAATTCACCAACCTGCGCAAATTCGCCAGCGTCCGCTTCACCGCACTTCGCCGCACTTCGCCAGGCGTATTTTCGCCAGCACTACGCAAATTCACTAAAATCCGAAGTTGCACTCAGGAAGTGTAAGGCTGCGAAGTTGCGCTAGCGTTAATTCGCCAAGCAAAGCGAAGTTACGCTAGCTATGCTTAATTTGCATACGGTGCCAAATTGAAGTTACAATAGAGGTATATGTAGCAGAACTACACAAGCCTGGGAAACTTTCAAAACAGCAAATAAAATTTTTATTTTGCCCTACACATGTGCGCACTGTATAGTTAAGGTGCCATGAGTTAGGAAATGTAGGGGGGAAGGAGGGGAGCCCCAAAAAAAGTTCGATCTTTTTCGGCCTATCACCCATAAAAAAAGAAAAAACGCCAGTGTTTTTTGGGACTTAGAAAATTTTGTAACTTTTTTGGAAGCAATCCCTATCTACTCTATTGCACTTCGCCTGGTCTGAGGTGGCAAAGGAAGTCTGGCGTAAAAGGTAGCGTTCAGAAAAATTTGTGCGTAAGTTTATTTGCGTAGTTACATCCATTGCGCAAATTCAACAAGCGTAAGGGTGCGAAGTAACACTAGCGAATTTACACCAGTGTCCGTTAGTGAATCGGCGAATTAACGAAAATGTGATATGCTGGCGAATTCACGCTAGCGTTAGGCGCTTCGTCCTTTAGTGAATTTTGGTCTTGGTGTTACGGTTCCTTTAATGCTGTATCCATTTCAAAAACCTCTCATCTCTGAATCTCTCCACAATATATATTTTCCCATTATTAGATGCTATTACTGTGAGGTTATAAAATCCAGGTTTAGCCTCATATAGTGTATGCCTCAGGCTTAGATGAAACTTTCCATTAGCTCTTGACCCACAGACTGTGATAGATGAAGATACTGCCTTTAATAATGTATCTAACAAATGTAATCCTTTAGGTTTCTCCCTGGAATACATTTTGGTTTTTTTCTTTGTACCTGCCCAAATAAATGAGCTTGCAGAGCAGAGTTATATTGGCCGCACCACTCACAGCATGTTTAATATCATGATCTATACTGTATAAAATGGACTGGTTTGTAAGAAATGACAATTTCTATATTTCAAATATTGTACTTTTTCCTGAGTCAAAACATCAACTTTTTCTAGTTCTAGTCCTAGCTCTCTGCTAAGTAGGCCACCAACTTTATCCTGCCCTTGCCTATTCTGCAGAATAACTATTTTAAAGGAGAAGGAAAGGTTAAAACTAAGTAAGCCTCATCAGAAAGGTCCACCTAAATATACCAGTAAACCCTCAAAGTAGTGCTGCTCTGAGTCCCCTGTCAAAAGAAATACTGCATTTCTTTCCTTCTATTGTGTACACATGGGCTTCTGTATCAGACTTCCCGCCTTCAGCTTAAACCTCATTGCCCTGGGCAAGAGCATGCTCAGTTTGCTACTCTCCCCCCTTCTCTACTGTAATCTGAGCCCAGAGCACGGAGAGACTCAGACAGGAAGTGATGTCACACCACATTAATACTGCAGCTCCTATCCTAAACAAACAGAGAGTTTCTAGAGCTTTTTACTCAGGTATGGTAAAACATTCTACAGAATAAATATAGCATTCTAGCTTGCACTATTGCAGCTAATCTATTGCCAATAAAATGCCTCCATAGCTTTCCTTCTCCTTTAAGGAATCTGGCAATACTCAACAGAAATTTGAATTATGGCGGATTTATTTAGGCTACAAAAAGACATTTTTACATTTTTACATAAAAGGAAATGGTTTTGAAAATAAAATGTCCCATAAAAATAAGGAAAACAAATCAAAAATGTCTTTATACATCTGTCGTGATATTAATATGCCAGTATATAGTTTTATTGATTATGTTTTCATATTAGAAATGAATGCATGCATGGAACATCATGCAAATGATTTTTCCTAAGGTGCAGAAACAATTCCCTATGGCATAAACATGGAACCTTTCAGACAAACACAATTCATGGAGTTTGACACATCATACCAACACAATAATTAAACCATATATTTATATACAGTATAAAAAATAATCAAGTAATGTATGTTTAGCTCAAGAGGACAACTGTGCCAATAGACATATTGTCCTTTAAATAACAGATTAAATAAAAAATACAAAAACAAAAGGACTGGTGCTACGGAACACATTGGCATTATAATACATACAGATACAGAATCTCCCATTCATAACCTAAGCTGCTTATACACAAAGTGGTATTGTTTGGTGGCAACATATTGGTCTTTTTAATTGTGCCCAAAAAATGCTGTCTGGTTGGAGATCAGCCAGATATTTATAGGGTGGTTCTGTAAATCCCTTTTGGCAAGAACCGCATGAGACCATGGATTGGTCTGTTTCTGCCCTTATTGTAATCCAGTCTTTGGCTCAGGGCCCAGACAACTGACTCATCCTGATTTGGGCTTTATTTTTTCTTTTCCTTAAATTGTATTCAAAATGAATCTGTACCAGCCAACTTGCTTTTGCCACGGTCTCTATTGGTTTGCATGTCAGCTAAAGTATATTACATTTTTAGGCTTATTTATCAACTATAAATGTATGTATGGTGCAGCCTATGATTAAGTACCTAATTGCACGAAACTGGTAAGGCTATGTATTGATCTACTTTTTGCCCTAAAAAAAGTCTTCAGTTTTTTTTTACAAGCAGAGTGCCTGCTGTTTTCTCTTTTGAATGGAAACCTCCACCTTGAGATGTAGGTCTGGGAAATGAGCACCCAGACCCCACGTATTACTGGTGAGATATTATACTTATTGGCTTTACATTGGGATTTTCTCCTTAAAAACTTGAATACCTTGAATTTTTTGAGTTTATAGACTTAAAAATCTTAAATTTGTGAGTTTCCAAACTCAAAAACTCAAATTTAATCCCGAAAAACTTGAATGAAAAAAATGGCTTGAATTGTTTCCTAGGACAACTCCCATTGACTTCTACATGAACTCGCCAGCTTTTTACCTATGAATTTTCATGTTTTTTTTGCTTATTAAATACCAGAAATGGGGCAGTTGGGAAATTGACAATATGTCTAGCCCCATGTCAGATTTCAAAATTGAATATAAAAAAATCTGTTTGCTCTTTTGAGAAATGGATTTCAGTGCAGAATTCTGCTGGAGCAGCTCTATTAACTGATTCATTTTGAAAAAAATGTTTTTCCCATGACAGTCTGGAGCTTGCTTGCCAACTAAATGCTGAACACTTGTGGATACAGAACCAACTGTTAAATATACAGTATATACAGCATGCTTCTTTGACTGTGCTATTTGCACCCATTTATACAAGTGCTATTATAGAGCTAGCTCTTTTATGCTAATATAATTTTGGGATATATATATATCTACACACACATAAAAATAAAAAAATAATAAAAAAAAAAAAAAAAAATATATATATATATATATATATATATATATATATATATAGTAAATTACAAAATAAGAGGGCCGATTATAATCGAATAAAATGACGCATTCATTGAGAAAATAAACACATTAATAAACAGTTAAATAGAGAGTCAATTAAATAGGAAATTGAACTTGCCTCTGGGCACTCATTATGAAAATGGAAAATGAAATGGCCAAATTGTTCAGCAACTCCAATAAACTAGGCCTAACAGCTCTCTTTCAGGGCTGCTAAACTGGCAGACCAAGTATTGGGTTTTTAGAAGCTGCCTTTCTTCAGTATAGCACAGTCCCCTATTATGTTCTACCCAGCCATTCTGTTCTTCCAAGTTATCTAACATGGACCTGAAGTGCTTTTGGTTTTAGACCATTTAAAATGGGGTTTGTATGTATTTTGCTAAATTGTGGGGTGGTGTTTTCATTAGTTTACTGTCATTAAACATTACTTTTTTCCAGCTGCTTTTAGCAAATAACCATGAGGACTAATTGGGACTGGTCTTCTTTATTTGTTTCCTTTGGGCCAGCTGATACATTTTTTGCATGTTCACCAGCTTTGCTTCAAGTATAGCAAACATCAGAAGGCTTTATTTAAAAAAAATCATATATGATAGGTCATATCAGATAGTGTATATATATATATATATATATATAGTACATTATAACAGCATAAACAGATAAATAAAATAAACGTATGCGTGCATGCATCATTGGTTTGACATACTTTTTATACACAATTTTAAGAAAAAGCTTGCATCATGGTTTGCAATTTGAAGCCTTATTTTACTTTAGAAATGTATTTAATATATTTATATAGATAACCTATTAATATAATACAGTCGCTGTCCAATTGGAATTCTTATCCTCCCAGATCTTTTCACTTGTCAAGATGTTGAATGTCAGCTACAAAAGAAAAAAAAAAGGACCTCAAAGTTCTTGCCTATAAGGGAATGGAAACACCTGATTTTTAAGAATGCAGTTGGAGCAATTTCAAGTTAGAAAAGACCAAGCATGTAATGTATTTTGATGTAAGATAAGAATTACTAGGGTGCACCAACTAATAAACAAAATGATATTGGTCAATGGTTTATTGCATATATATATATATATAAAGCAGATGTTGCATTGAATTAGGCCTTACATGCTACAACTGGTAGAGCTCAAGCCCAAATCTTCCAGGGTTATTATTAAGGCACCTCTGCAAAATTACTATTGCAAGTTCCAGCTCCACAGATTTTTAGTCTTTATCCACAATAAAATGTCAGTAATGTTCAATTACTTTTTTTGGAATTGTTTTGAATTGGCTATAATATTTACCAAAATGTTACTTTTTTCCAGTTGCAAAACCATCTGCTCCATCGTAACATGCATTCGACGTATTTCCTGAGTTAAAACACTTAGAAAATAAAATGAATTAACGGACATGCATTCAAATATTAACAATACTTCATGGTACTCAGTAACCAAAAGTTTATAAGTGCAGGGAAAACCATTAGGGAACTCAGAGAGTACTTAAGTCCTTGTACTAAAGAGTAATGAAAATGGAAGGTTATTTGGTTAAAGTTCCATTATGGTATGAGGATTCACTTTTTTCATCTTTACTGTGACCATTAGTCTGTATAAAGCTTTTATGTTTTGGAGAATTGCTGCTGCTACTGCATTTGCTCCTGCTCTGGTCGGGCGTTGGTTGGATCGGTAATGATCTTGAATTGTTTGCCTTGACCAAACAGCTGCACACCAGACGAAAGAACGCCCGACGCATTTCCTTGCTGGCTAGTGTGTAGATGACTGGATTCAAGGCAGAGTTTAGAACAGCAATAGCAATAAACCACTGTGCCTTATATAATATAGAACACGTTTTAACTTCACAGGCAACATCTATCAGGAGAAGGATAAATATAGGTGACCAGCAGGCAATAAAAACTCCCACAACAATAACAACAGTCCTGAGAAGTGCCATGGATCTCTCCGAATTACTGTGCTTTGTGACTTTCCGGCTGCTGGACTTAACCAGAATGTAGATACGTGCATAGAGGATAACTATTGCAATCAGAATGGCTATGAAAATGCTAATGCAAAATACAACATAACGTTTTGAGTAAAGAGGCAAGATTGTGGAGCAGTTTGGTAAGTCCCCAATGCAGTTCCAGCCAAGAATTGGCAAGGCACCAAGAGAAAAAGAGATGAGCCAACAAGTTCCAATGAGAAGAAACACTCTGTATTTCTTGTTTGCATCATAAGGCCTCATTTTGATCATTGTTAAGTGCCTCTCAATAGCAATTGCCAACAGACTAAACGTGGAAGCTCCTAGGGCAATGAACATACTCCCCTCCCTAACAAACCAGGCTGTCAGAGAGATATCCATAGTTTTACTTCCAGACATACAAATGTTGACAATGTAAGCGATCCCGGCTAGCATGTCGCAAAGTGCAAGGTTGCCGATAAAAAAGTACATCCTGTTGTGGAATCTGTTGTTCTTCCAGATAGCGATGAGCACCATTAGATTCTCAAGTACTATAAAACTGCAGATGATAAGAAACACTATTTCAGTTGTGTCCATATGATCAAACTCTCTTTCCTTCAGTTTTCCTGTGTAGTTGTAGTGAAGATTTATCACTTCATCACACCTCCGGGATTCCAATTTTTTGGAAGGCAGAGATTCTAAAGCCATATTTGCCTTTGATGAAAAAAAGCAATTCTTTCTCTGTAATTCAAAGACAATTCACGAGAGGGCGCACTATCCACATTCTCCGTGGCTTCTCTTTAATGAATGACTGAGCTTCTTGGACTATGCCAAGCATAATGTGCTTTACAATAGACTCCTGTGGAATGCAAAGAAAAGAAAAACAAATCAATACACATCACCAACTAGAGATTAAAAATACCTGTAGCTTTCAAGATTTTTTTACTTGGCTAGAAAATATTTTCATTTTTACCTGCATAAGAAAGAAATATATCATCAATATATTTTGTTTAAAAAATATTAAAGTCCTCTGAATAGTACTTGAAGAGATATGATTTATACTTAATCACAAGGATCTTACGGTGAATTATCCACAAAGGGAAGTTCTTTTCATTGTCTCAGAACAGCATTTATTCTTCCTCACTGTCATTATTATATAAACACCCATCTATTTTATGCTAGGTAACAATGCAATAAGTTAAAGGGAAACTGCCATTAATCACCCTGCTCTTTAGAACTCTATTCCATTCTGACACAAGCTTTAATAGTGTATAACTTCACTAAGCTTATTTGCTGTGACTTATCCAAGTGAATTCCAGGTTATTTGCTGCCCCTACATGAGAACAGAAAGATATTATTTTCTAAAGCCGAATAAAGTTAAAAGAAAAAAACACAACTACACTCATTTCCAAAGGAGTAACCATTTATTTTTTGTAAACACTTTTTTATTCCAGTGATATTTCCCCGTTAACATTTTAAGGCTTTACATAGAATATCATTCCAAGTGATACAAATACTTTTTAATCAAATTCATGTAAGAAAAGCAAATTTCCCATAAAGATATATTCATATTGTTTGGATGTGATAAAACTCCATTTATTGTGTAAGGTTCTTTTAAATGAAGAAACCTTTACATTTGCTCATGTACATAACCTTCTGTTTCAGCTCACATTTTTATCATCACCTACTGGTGACCCGCACAGAGGTCAGACATCACACAAAATCATGCCACCATTATGTGTGACCCTACCACTGTCAACTGCTGAACTTTGGGAAGTGCTGTGTTTACATAAAACACAGGGAAGTTAATATGGGCACATTCCCCATTTAAAAGCAACAAAGCCACAATAATGGAGTATCTGGCCAAAGGCATTTCTAAAACAAATGCAGGATTCTATACAAAAGGTTAGGCAACCTCCACTGCTTGCAGGGACAACACTACCCTAACCATAATCAGTGCTACAAAATATGTTGGCACTGTATAAATACATGTTAATGATAATAATAAACATTGGAATAAAAATCTAGTCTAGTAACCCATAGCAACTAATCAGATTTTTGCTTCCAAACAGTAAGGTGTCAGGCAGATGGAACACAGGTAACACTGGACTCTCGTTCTACAGGACGAACCTTCACTAAGTGGAAGGGCGAAGGTGAGAGTGTTGTTTAACTACACCTCTCTGGGGGTGTTGTGTAAAATGAAGGTATAGGACACTGGACGTTTCTTGTAAACCATATAACAACAGGCTTTATTGAATAAAGCACCACAGGCTTAATACTCACAACACTTGAAATAATATTATAAGATGTCAGTACAATCAAGGTAAAACAACATTTTATAATTCCACTATGGCGATAGCTTTGGGAGTTGGAGCAATGTTCACCTTTTAGGGTTTTTATTGCCTCTTGTGGTCTGTATTCCCCAAATCAGAAATAGATCAGAGAAAAAATGTAGCCTGATTTTCTCTTCAGAACAGTGGTCCCTTCACTTAGGCAGAGTCTAGGGGTGAGCTGCCCCCTTCTACCCCTCTGGACTGGAGCATAGGCTGCCCTTTCTAGATATTTTTTTCTTATACTCCTTGAAAGTAACAGTAGCTAAAGCCTGTACTAACTAATTCTTGTTAATGGGGCCCCTATTCCCCAACTTACACTAGAAGGGTTGTCCCTCTAGGGCAGAAAGCTTTACTGGGCCTTATCGATCCCAGGCGCAATGACTCAGCCAAAGATGAAATGTAATCCCTTTACAAACACTACATTTCCTTACATTTCCTCACATTATAAGTGTGATAGGAAATGGTCATCAACCTATGGGCCAATGATACAGATAATACCATAATATGATAAACTAGATACATAGGGGGAAATTTACTAAAGGGTGAAGTGCCTAACGCTGGCGAAAATTCACCAGCGTGACGTCATTTCACTAAGTTTTTGTTTTTACTGAACATTACCTCTATCGCCAGACTTGCCTTCACCACCTCAGACCAGGCGAAGTGCAATAGAGTAGATAGGACTTGGTCCAAAAAATCCAAGAAAACCTTCTTAGTCCCAAAAAACACTGGCGTCTTTTCTTTTTACAGGGTGATAGGCTGAAAAAGATCGTACATTTTTCTTTGGGTACCCTCCTTCACCCTACATTTGATATACATATGGCACCTAAACTATACTGTGGACTCATGTGTAGGGCAATATAACAACGCTATTTTCTTTTATTAAGGTTCCCTGGACTCACTGTGTAGTTTACCGTATTTGCTATAACATATACGTCCATTGAAATTTAACTTTCCACCATATGCAAATTATCTAAGGCTAGCGCAACTTTGCTATGCCTGCCATAGTAACGCTAGCACAACTTCGCAAGTATTCGGCGCAGATGACAAAACTTCGTAACTTAGTGAATTAGCATTGTCTGTGAGAAGTTGCGCCTGGCGAAGTGTGGCGAAGGCGACGAAGCCATCGCTGGCAAATTTTCGCCCGTTAGTGAATTTCCCCCATAGGTTTCTGCCTCCCTAGTAATTAAGAAAAAAAGGAACTGTAGGGATTTCAAACCATAGGGGCTACAAATCCTATGGGTCCAAACAAGATAATGATAAAGAGCTTTTATACAAAAACAAATATCAAATACCTTATCTTGATAATGGCACAGTATGACTTGGCTTTAATAAGCATTAACCTTGAAATCAGTAAAATAACTGCAAGACACCTGCCCCGCAGACTAAAAAAGGTTGCATTGGCCCATGTGCACTACAACCATTATTTATCCATAATGATCAATATTATGTTCTTGGTGATGTGCAAATTTAAAAAAGAAAACAATGCCCCTGATGAGACAGTACTGGTGGGCTTGGACCCCCCAGTTTGACACTGGCCACAGTATTACAGCTTATTATTATCAGTCCCTGCTTACAATCTAATGACCCTGTCACACACAAATGAATGCCAGTTTCATCAGTATCCAATTAACCTTGCTTTATATTTGTTGGAGTGTGGAAGGAAACAGGATAACATTGAGTGCTCTACCTGGAATTGAACTCAGGGCCCTGCAGGACAGGAATACTAGTTATTGTATAACTATGCTGCCCTATCCTTGTGACGTATCAGCTGCCTCGCCGTGGCAACTCAATGGTACCACCTTTTATAAAAGCATGATAGAAATACGTCAAATGTATCAATAAAGAGCGATAAGTAAATGGTATTATGATCTATTATCTACGGAGAATCCAATCCCATCATGTGGTGCCGCATGTAGTAGAAGTGAACAGAGTCAGTATTTGAATAGTTCTTTATGGTCCAAAAGGGCCATTTAACTAGTTGTCTGACAACATAATCTTGCATACGTATTTTCAGAATAATGCTGCAATGTCATTTCTAGTTGAAGGGGTAGCAGACAGCGAGGGTTGATATTTTCCAGATGTTAGGGTCAGCTCAGTCAGAAAGTTCCCAGCTATGGCTGTCAGTAACCCTTACAATCATACGGAGAGAGAAAAAGAATAGCAGTCCATACATCCATCAACACCTAAACCTCAGAGAATTAGATGCTACAGACTTGTTTTGCAATACAATCACCATCGCTATGATAAATGATATGTACAATATAAACTCTAGCATGAGCCAAGATAAAAAATGTGATAGACAGATGCCAGAATTTAAACATACACTAATGTATAGCAGATATCCACAAGGGACTGTAATGACTCTGAACGGGTTCCCATAATGTTCTAACCCAAACTCGCTGCTTTCTGCAGTCTATAGGCTAAAACAGGATTTTTTTGATGGTCCCTTTCCTTGCAGTGCGGCTAAAGTGTTTATTGATAGAGAACCTTGCTGTGACCTACAGATTCCTATAGCTGTGTGGTTTTTCCCTCGGAGGCTATCCTGTTTCATTTTCTTTTCCCCTGGTGAGTTTTCATGGTTTCCTCTGGAAGCAAATTCCAGCCTGGCCACCCTTTCAGCAACAAGCATTTTATCATGTTACCTTTTCAAATTTTCTGGTAAGTAAAGTTCCAGTCTATATATATGCCTTGTTGTTCTAAGCTTTTTCAGCTCATAACATAGTACTGTCAGTAGAAAGAGTGTGGGTAAGCCCAGGAACAACACAATTACCTCTATACTGTGATGAGGAACATCAACTGCTCTTATATACAGTATGCCACGGGGATAGCAGGTATAGTAGGGAGAGATGGTGCCTATAGTAACAATGGGATAATAGTCTCTGGAAAGGACTGTGGCTGTGGGATAGCAGGTATAGTAGGGAGAGATGGTGCCTATAGTAACCGTGGGATAATAGTCTCTGGGAAGGAACTGTGACTGTGGAATAGCAGGTATAGTAGGGAGACATGTTGCCTATAGTAACAGTGGGGATAATAGTCTCTGGCAAGGGGCTGTGGCTGTGGAATAGCAGGTATAGTATATAGCATTGTATGGATATAGGGTGCATAAATTAACAGTGCATATAATAGCTGCCAGTAAGGGACTGTAACTGCAAGATAGCGGCTATTAAAGGTTGAGATTGTGAATATAAAAGTTGGGTTTAGAGCCTCCTGTAAAGGACTGTGGGAGTGGGACAGCAACAAAAGAAGTGTGAGTTGGTTCCTATAGTTGCAATCGTTATAATAACCCGTGGGAAGGTGCTTCCTTCAATTCTTTCACTTAGACTGAGCACCTTAAAGGGGAACTATCACAAAAATGAAAATTTAATATAAGCTTCATCTCCCTGAAATAAGACACTTTCTAAATACAATCAATTAAAAATTCTTTAGCGTTTCTGAAATAATCAAGTTACACTTTAGTTTCTCACTCTCCACAACCTGTCGCTCTTCATGCTGAGGTCTGGGTCAGATTTTGATTGACAGGTAGGTCTAATAAGTCTTTTAGGAGAGCTCCCTTTCTTAGCAGAATAACTCATATAACCAACTCAAGCACAAACAAAAAGTAACAAAATAACAGACTCTGGCAAACACACAGAGAAACAGAATTTCCATCAGAGCTGGTTATTTTTAAAGAGTGAGCACCTACATTAAGGGTGCAACCCCTCCAAAGGATATATTAGACCTAACTATCAATTGAAAACTGACTCCACCTACTGCATAAAGACAGAATGACGACAGACAGGTTGCTCAGATGGGGATAGCGAAGAGTAACTTGATTATTTTATAAATGGTACTTAATTTTTAATTGAATATTTAGAAAGTTTCTTATTTCAGCAAGATGAAGCTTATATTAAATTTTCATTTTCGCAATAGATCCCCTTTAAGGAATATTTTCTAGAACAGGGTTAAAGGATGGCTTGTAAAAAGCTCCCAGTAAAACATGCCTGGTTATTTAACACATGGTGGGTGCAATTGCTATGCTAGAGACAACTTCATCATAGTGATGGCTTTTTATACTTATATATCATGTGGTAGATTCTTTACTATCCTAGTAATGCATAACAATCATTCCCCCATACACAGAGCCCAGTGCAACTGGGGTACCTGTACTCATACCTCTGGCCAAAGGGCAGCCAGTCAAGCAGGGCAACCCCACTAGAAAAAATGAACATAACCCCCCCCCCCCCCAATAAATACCTTTTGGCTTAAAAGACTTCATTATCTACAGACATAGGGCCCCATTTTTCTGATGTCTGGTATTTTTACCATACAAACATGTTTGGTTACAATGGTTATCAATTGCTAAATACATTTTTTATCAAGCAACAACCTAAAAGTTGTCCAAATCCTTAGAGCCCTTACACATGGACGTTTTTTTCTGTGTCTCCCTGTGATTAATCCTTCGTGGATTCCACCGATGAGGACTGCAGGAACAAACACAACCTATGCTTCCTGATCAGGCTGTACTCATGTAAGCGATAAACACAAGTGGAATGCAACCTGATGCAGGAACATACTCCCCTTAATCCCCACTTGCAATTTACATCTGTGATTAACAATTTAGAGGGGGACATAAACTCTGTGCTTATGTATCATAATGTGATCATTTGCTTTGATGAACGTGAAGCAGTTTATTGCCAATAGATTAGCCATAATAGTGCAAGCTATAACACTATATTTATTGCTTTACTATACCTGATTAAACAACTCTAGAAGCTCTCTGTGTTTGTTTAGGTTAGCAGCTGCCATATTAGCTTGGTGTGACATCACTTCCTGCCTGAGTCTCTTCCTGCTCATTCATAACTCTGGGCTCAAATTACAGCAGGGAGGGGAGGAGGGAGGGGGAAAAGAAAAAGCAAACTGAGCATGCTCAAGCCCTGCCCTGGAGGTTTAGCTGAAAACAGGAAGTCTGATATGGAAGCCCATGTGTACACAATAGAAGTAAAGGAATACAGTGTTTCTTTTGACAGAGGACTGAGAGCAGCATTACTTGGAGGGTTTACTGGTGTATTTATATAGACCTTTCTGATAAAGCTTACTTAATTTTAGCCTTTCCTTCTCCTATACTAAGTGTTAATAACTTGTGAAGAATATCAGACTGCCAGGAATCCCCCTGGATATCCCAGTTTAATATGTAATAAATCTGCCCCATAGTTAACAATTCAATTTGTCTGAAGCTTTGTTCTGTTTTATAGAAAACAATGTAATGCAAAAAAAGTTGCAAAAACGTTTATTCATTTTACATTTCCCACCTTACAGGGTAATGATTGTAATAAACAATCTTGTCTAGAAACCCGTAACAATGAGCAGGTAGCATTTACTGGGCAGCAGTTTAAAAACACACATCTATGGGTTACTGGAAGTGGACAAACACAAAAGACTTTTCATGACATTACTCCCTTAGTATGTTTCTTAAAGGGTACCTATTGTCAAAAAAGTAAAAAAAAAATTGTTCCATTTTTAACTGCCTTCTTTCCACACTGTATTTATACAGAGCATTCTATTGTTAATGCTGGGGGATCATAGCGGATGCACTATGAGAAATAATGATATCAAGAAAGAGGAACCTAAAACAAGTGTTGGCAGGACATTAGCAAATTGCTGCTCTTTCATAAAATGTTTAAAAGAAAACTAAAGACAGATTGAAGGTTGACCACAATTTTGGCATACACAAATTTTAGTGGTTATGAGTTTCCATTAGATGTGTATCTTATGGAACAATTAGCATCCACAACAATGTAACCATTCTATCATTATCACCAGTATCGGGAAAAACACTGCACTTAGAGACATAAAGCTGCACCTATATACAATTTATATCCTGAAGCTGTTTGGTGCAGGCAGAATATAATGTCTGATCTTCTGGTTCTAGTGCTGAGCTTTCCAGATGTGAGTTGAATGTGGTCATCAAAGGGGTTGCTTTGGCACCAGTCTGCTATAGAGCCGCTGAGGCCTCTGTTATGAAATTGTTTTAATATAACCCATATAAATGATGGTCTTATAAGTTTTAACAGTTATAAGGTCCAAAACAGCTAGTGAGTGTTTAGGTAGGTGCGCTACAGCAATTACATATTGGGCATCTTCTGATGCAGAACTTACCTGTAGGATTCACAAAATATCTTCACTAGGAATGTTCTCTCCCTTTGAAAGACATTTAGAACTAAACCCTAAAAATGAATATGGGTAAAAATGTCATATTTTATATACTGAACTTATTGCACCAGCCTAAAGGTTCAGCTTGTCAATAGCAGCAATGATCCAGGACGTCAGACTTCTCACAGGGGGTCACCATCTTGGAAAGTGTCTGTGACACTCACATGTTCAGTGGGCTCTGAGCAGCTGTTGAGAAGCTAAGCTTAGGGGTTGTCACACATTATCAAGCAGAAAATGAGCTTGGCCTGTAATATAAGCTGATGCTACAGGGCTGATTGTTACATTCTGATGCTAATTGCACTGGTCTGTGTGCTGCCATGTACTATTTTTCTGTATTGATTACTAATCAGCCTTTTATTGTGACATTTATATGTCTATGTGTACTGTATGTTTTGAGTCAGTCCCCAAGCTCAGTAAGTTACAGCAGCACAGAGCATGTGCAGTGAATCAGCAAAAGAAGATGGGGAGCTACTGGGACATCTTTGGAGACACAGATCTTTACTGCCAGGCCTGGATTTGTGGCAAGGCTACAAAGGCCTGGGCCAAGGGCGGCAGAATAATAGGGACGGCATGCCGCCCAGCCACTTACCGGGGAGCTCTGCTCCCCAGTGCTTCGGTGCAGGAACGCATGTGCGCTCGCACTGGAGGGGGAATGTGCGCGGGTGCTAGGACCGCGCGGCCGGATGCCAGGGCCACACGGCCTCTGGGCTACCCGCCCACTAAATCTGGTGCTGTTTACTGCTAAAGGGTTGTGGTGCCATGAACTGGTACAGAAGCCCAAAACATAATGTACAACATTTCAGCCCTACTTAGTTAAGCTTTAGTTCCCCTTTAAAAGAGCGACCTCTGATAGCATGGCATGGCCAGGGCCCAAATATGTTGGTATTAAAAAAATAATAAATAAATATTTTCCCACACAACTATATTACGGAAATAGAACCCGTTAAAATTACTGCTTTCAGGTATTTTTATCTAGAATGCTCTACAGCTCTTCTGAAGTTCAACTTCCGACATTCTCTGACAACCAAGAAATACTTAAAGAAACCATAGTAGCATAGCATCCTCTAAATCACTGGAATATTTTATGGAAAGACCATATGGAGAACTGGTCCATCAATCACATAGCAAAATGCCCTGTGGTCTACAACAAGAGGCCCCACTTCCTGCGTTCAGTCAGAAAGTTATAAACGTCACACCAAAATTTAAACCAGAAAATGTCACAGAACTGAGCATAAGCACTTTACTGGATTAATGGGGCTGAAACTGTCTGTTTTATTTGTCAAGTGAGAAATCTGACCCTGACTTGACTATGGTGATAAATGGAAGTCGAGATCTGATTGCAAGATCGTACAAGGAATAGATTTGTTGCAGCTTTTCTGTCTATAAACTGTAGATTGTGGGTTTGCCAAACATGTACCAGATGACAGGAAATTGTAGTTCAACAACTGCTAGCTAAATTATTTTGAACTATATTCACATGTAGTGTTTTCAACCTGGCCTCCTTAGACAATGCCCTGGGTCCCCTTAGATGAGCCAGTCCTACAGTTTTGGAAGCTATTCCCCATACAACTTGTTGCTAGCTGTGCAGGCTAGAAATATGTTCCATGTTTTATCTATATGGTCTGTCCTAATAGCACAATGTTTTTTACTTTACCTATTGAAGTCTTAAATAACTTTTTTTATGCAAAGTAAAAATGTGATGTATTCAGTATTGCATAATGCCAGCAGAATGTTATCACCATTATTAATATTATTAATAATTATAATAATAATAATAATATATGAGAAATTTAAGGCAACTGGCCCTGCCTCAGTGGAGCTTACTTGTCTAAGGTCCCTATCCCCTTCACACCATACACTACAGCCAATGTCATCAAAAGCCAGCTAACGTGCCTGTTTGTTTTGGAGCATACGGGGGAGACATACTGTATATAGAATTTAAATTGTCCGATTTTATACGATTGACCAGTTGAATTTTATTTATTCATTTTGTTCCATTTTGCATTTGTAGACCTATTACATTTCACAAAGAGATGTAACTCATGGCCAAAGCAGTTTGGGCAAGATGCAGCTGACTAACGAAAGCTGAACGGTTGCTATGGGTTACTACTTTACTAATGTAAAATAAAACCGGTTTTGTGGTGTGTCCCAAACTTTTGTTGTTTGTTAGATTGGATGCTACTTGCAAAAAGCAACTCGGCACAGCTAAAAATGATCAAATTGTGACATAGCTAAAAGCTTTTGTGCCCCATGATCTTGGAGAAGCTTATCTACTTTGTCCTAAATTCAGGACCCCACCAGGCCCTCTACACTTCAGTGCCACCCGGTCCCATTTTTTCAGTTTCCCATGTATTCTGTGAACTATCTTTATTCCTATTGCCCTTTTTTTTTTTTTAGAAAGAAGTCGGTTAGCAGAACACCGGAGCACGCGCGTGAGTGCAGGTCGCCATACCTCCTTTTTAAAACAAACCAGAAGTGAGATTTTGTTGCACTATTTATGTATTAAATATTAAAGAAAGTTAACTTCGTCCAGGATAGCAGTATTATTGGAGGGGGGAGTAATGGATTTGTTACTTAAAATTTTTTAGTGTTACTTGCCAAAATAATTAACATAATATTAGATTTATCTTCCTGGCCAATAGGGGTGCAATTATTGATGTTTACTGCAAAAAACTATATCCTTTTTTCCTGTCCCTGTGGCAGCTCCCACTAATTGGTTTCATGGTATATATGGTAAATTGTTGTGCACTAATTCATTTCTGGATATTTATGGGAAAGGGAATTCCAGTATTTTCTATATAAAATTTATTTTATTTTTATTGTCTTTATCCCTTGGAGGTGAGATTATTACATTATTTTTAACTTTAAAAAAACTCAAATGTTATTTAATCTAGGAGCTTCTCACAAAAGTGTCAAAAGGGCTGCAGCTACAGTATGTGTTATCCTCTCCCTCTAGTATGTTTTCTATTACAAAAGTCTCTATGCAGAGTCAGTACCACAGGTATTTCAAACAGTGTGCAGAGTAGCACAGAAATAGCTATCCAGTGGAACCTCAGCAAATGGTTAGTTAAATAGTTTGCAAAGTGAAAATGAAGTTGGTGCCCAAAAGTAAAAAGGCAGGAGTCTCCCTTTCCCTATAACAGCAGTTTACTATTAGCAGATTGGCACGCTACATTTATCCAGCAGCAGGGCAATGGGGGAAGTTTAATAGTTTGCAGACTGACATAGAAGCATTAAGCCAACAAAGAAAATGCACAAACCATTTCCCTAAAAGGGCAGTGTAATTGAAAAGAACAGATCCCGCTAACAGGGCAGCAGTGAGAACAAAGCACAAAGTCACACTTACTTTTACCAACAATGCAGTTAATGTGTGAAATCCCTAGTCTCTCTGTATATTAGATTACTGATATAATTATTGGCACTGATTGCTTGCTCAAATTGTGCTTAAGATATCTGTAATTTGTATATTTATAGGATACATACACTAAATAATGTATCATACACGGTGCATCAAATTAATATTACTTTTAGTAATCATTGGTTTTACTTACCCAATGAGAATTCTTTCAGTGTTCAAATTTGGCAAATTCCAGGCATGCATTGATGCAATTCCCAAAGTGAACCAAAGTGTATAGGGCAAAGTCTCATATAATGTCTCCTGGAGAAGCAAATGTTCATGAGGCTCTAGGATGGAACATTCCCCTGCTCTGCACAGAGGCTGCAGTAGTCTGACCTCCCTCACTTTCCTATGGAGCATGAATGAGAATAGCCTCCTGTGGCTTGCTCACTCCTCATAGCCAACCACACCCCTTTTGTGCTTTGTGTGCTCCTCTAGTCACTGTGGTCACATTCTGAGCCAGGAGCACAACATACAGGGTGATATTGCTAATAAGATTTTTTTTAATAACTTAAAAATGTGTAGTAAGATATATGTCTAAGAACTCACAGTACTTTAAAGTGTTCTAATGAATCATTGCATATTGCTTTTAGGACCAGCAAAATGCACACGTCCAGAGAAAATGCTGCCAAACACAGACCAGTTAGGGGAACTAATTACTGGGAACCCATATAAGCAGCCTTAAAGTCCACACGGGGAGATAGCGACGCGTTTGCGGTCGCGGCGACAAAGCGCCGCGACAGTCTCCGCGACCGGCGCAGGCGACAGTTTTGTATGGGCGCCTATGTAAAAACGCCTGTGCTAACCACACGAGGCGATGCGCTTTTCAACAGTCGCCTGAAAATGCCTCGCCAGGCTTTTTCAGGCGACTGTTGAAAAGCGCATCGCTTTTCAACAGTCGATGCGCTTTTCAACAGTCGCCTGAAAATGCCTCGCCAGGCTTTTTCATGCGACTGTTGAAAAGCGCATCGCCTCGTGTGGTTAGCACAGGCGTTTTTACATAGGCGCCCATACAAAACTGTCGCCTGCGCCGGTCGCGGCGACTGTCGCGGCGCTTTGTCGCCGCGACCGCAAACGCGTCGCTATCTCCCCGTGTGGAATAGCCCTAAGACATCCCTTATCTTGATGAAAGACCCCGTATCTTTAGTACCATCTGATAATAAAGTGTATCCATCAAAGAACCCGTCCAGAAATGTTAAAGCTGCCTTTCTGTGTTAAAAACTCAGCCAGGGTAGGTTGGGACCTGCAGTCCAACCACGGAAAGAAGACATGTACACCCCATCTTTCCTTAAAAAAAATTAAAGAATGAGAGTATAGGTAAAATGCTATAGCAGCTTTCTGTTTTCCATAGGGCTAATTCTTATGCTTGAGGCTTCACTTTGTCTGGCAGGCTTTGTAACACTTCCATAATGTATATACAAAGCACACATGGTTCATTATCATTCTCAAGGGCAGCTATCTCAATATTGCCTATTTTAAGGCATGGGGCATTCCTTGAAGGGATCCTGTCATCGGAAAATATGTTTTTTTCAAAATGAATCAGTTAATAGTGCTACTCCAGCAGAATTCTGCACTGAAATCCATTTCTCAAAAGAGCAAACAGATTTTTTTATATTCAATTTTGAAACCTGACATGGGGCTAGACATTTTGTCAATTTCCCAGCTGCCCCTGGTCATGTGACTTGTGCCTGCACTTTAGGAGAGAAATGCTTTCTGGCAGGCTGCTGTTTTTCCTTCTCAATGTAACTGAATGTGTCTCAGTGGGACATGGGTTTTTACTATTGAATGTTGTTCTTAGATCTACCAGGCAGCTGTTATCTTGTGTTAGGGAGCTGTTATCTGGTTACCTTCCCATTGTTCTTTTGTTTTGCTGCTGGGGGGAAAAGGAAGGGGGTGATATCACTCCAACTATCACTCCAACTTGCAGTACAGCAGTAAAGAGTGATTGAAGTTTATCAGAGCACAAGTCACATGACTTGGGGCAGCTGGGAAATTGACAATATGTCTAGCCCCATGTCAGATTTCAAAATTGAATATAAAAAAATCTGTTTGCTAGAGCAGCACTATTAACTGATTCATTTTGAATTTTTTTTTTCCCATGACAGTATCCCTTTAATATCTCAGGACAATCCCACTAAATGATAGGCAGGTGGTAAATCTTCTTAGACCAGAGTGTAAAGAACGAGGGAACAATGTTACAGCTTAGAGTTCATTTAAACTGTAATTAAATGATTTAAGAAAGCACATGTCAAATAGTTCCTCCAGCATTCCCTTGTATATCAGTACACTTATAGGAAATGTATTACGAATGGCTGGTCAGAAATCAAGTTGCTGGACTAGACTGATTGCAAACTCAGTTAAATTCAATCAACCTGCCCTTGCTAGGTGGATTTTCAAGCAAGGTATAGATTGAAATTAGAGTAAGGGAGATTTAATGGGATAAAATTGCATCAGCGCTCCAAGTACTACTTTTAGGAATCAAAACTATTGTCTGTGCCACCAATTTGCCAGCTTACAACAACTTACAACAATTTAAAGTTAAAGTCAAGTTAAAGTGGCAGAAACCATATGACTGCAACTTTTTAACTTTAGATAGTGTGAAAAATTGAAAACTGGTCATATGATTGTAAATTTGATTTTAGTCTCTTACAGACAAGCACTTTGTCATGTGTTCTGGTGCAGGGCATTTTTTAAGCATTCCACTGCAAGGGAACCCATTTTTTACGGCTGAGCTGCCACAGAACTGCCAAACCCAGGTGGAACATAAACAAGCCTTTTGCATACCCAACTAAAACCAGACTCCACACACTGACTGACTACTAAGTATATAATTACGATCCCAATGCTGCATGGCTGCAAAGAATACAGTTAATTGGGTTTTTATAGGTGCCCTATTTAAAATGGGGCACATGGGCAACACTAAAGTGCTCATATACGAATGCAGTCACATCAAAATGCAAATACTGACCTTAGTAAGCCCATTCATTGCAGGTACTTGTGTCCAAACACACTCCTTACACTTATAGTATCCCATATAGCTAATGTACACTGAGCACCATTGTGCCCATCCTGCCTCTTCTCATAATGGCGTGCAAGTGCTAGAACATTAAGGGGCACATTTGTTAAAATTTGAGATTATGTTTTTTTCTGCAATTCCAGGAATTTTGTCTCAAAAGGCCCGATCTCAAATTATTATGAATTTGAGTTTTTGGAACAGTTAAAATCTGGTGAGCTTCTAAAGTCAATGGGAGGTGTACATTTAACATTCAAGCTAATTTATTGCTACTACAGATGTGCCCTGTGTCAGTGCAGTTTTCAACAACAGGAGCACCAGCCCAGAATCCTAGATAAGCAGCTATAATTAGCGGGAGGGGGTTCTTCTTCTTTAAATGGAAAAAAGTTTACATTTTAATGTTATTGGTACTTTTAACCATGTTTCTACTTTATCTGTCCCTTTTGTCCTGTTCTTGGCCTCACTCACTATCCTTCTGGCTCTGTACTTGTGGTTTGGCTTATTATAACCTGTGGTCTCTAACATATTGCTATTACTGGGTTCTGAATTTACTTTTCTTCACTGATTTATTTTACTATCCAGAAGTTTTTCTATCACCTTCTTTGATTCCTCAAAAGAGATATTCTCCCTGGACAAGAGAGATACACACCTACACTCTTTTACCAGTATGCACATCGTGGTTGTATAAAGTGCTGAAATGGTAAACAGGGGCTTACTTTTGACTTTTAAAGTTCTTTACTATGATACAAATCAAGCACCTCAAAAGGCATTTATCTTTCTGCTACCCAAATTATTTATATAATATCTTTATATGAGTTAAAATTTTCTCACTCAATCAATGTACATTTCCATATTACATAACCTGTTTGGTTTGCATAGTCTTAAATCTATATATAGTGATCTTTGTAGACAATACGATGGTATGATATCACTCAAAATGACTATACCTGTTCCTATTCTCTTCTTGGAATAGGAATAAGCATTAAAAATGAGGTCTAGCAGGATCAATATTTATTCTTAACACAAAAATCTTATGAATAATTAATTTTGTCCATTGCTACATAAAAGTACAAGATCATTTGGAAGGGTCTGCTAACAGTGGAACAATTGAGTGCTCGGAGAAAAGAAGCAAAGTTTATTGTTTAAGATCTATCACAGCAGACATTAATTCTTGCTGCTGACCTTAAAGAAATGCTTTAATTGATCATTTTAAGTTGGAAAACTATTTTTCCCAAAGAGCAGAACAACACTTCTGTGGCTCCCAGTATGGTAATTTGTAAGCACAATAAACTACTTCCAACACCACACCCAGCATACTGGTGAACAATTCCACATTACACATGGCTTGTAAGTGCCCATGCCCGTTCCTAATATAGTCATGTAAGTTTGTTATAGTTTCAACAAATATTCTGGGTGTAACCTCTAAACAAGCACTTGTTCTATAGTGTTCTTTTTGGGTGGGCAAGCATCCAGTTACTTGGTAATATTGCTGATAATCAAGTGACCCCACTGCTGGGAAATAAAGAAAAGTCTCTCATATATCTCTTAAAGGAAAACTATACCTCTGAACAATGTAGGTCCCTATAAAAAGATATATAGTATAAAACAGCTCATGTGTAAAACCCTGCTTCATGTAAATAAACAATTTTCATAATAATATACTTTTATAGTAGTATGTGGGTAATCCTAAATATAAAATTGCCATTTTCCATTGACACTTCTTCCTGTTACAGTTAGAATTTCATTAGTTCTGGTCAGGTGATCTAAGACAGCACACAGACCATCACAAAATGGTGGTTCAAGGCAAGAGATGTAAAAGGGCAATGTTTACTTAAATATATATATTCCAGTTTGGTAAGATTCTTTAATATGTCACTTAATATGATATAACTATCTACTGCTTAAATATTCAGTAGTAGATAGTTTTCCTTTAAGTTGTTCTTATTCAAGAGTTACATATGGGACATCTAGCTGCTGCTATATAAATACATTTTATTTATTTCTAATATCTGTGTATATGTATAATCTGGAATCCTCCAACTTTATTAATATTTGTTATCCAACATATAACAGAGTAGTAGTTTTAAAATATATAAAATGGCAGCTGATCATCCTTGATATGAATACATGAATAGCTTGAGATATATATATATATATATATAATTTATACTTTCTCAGCACTCCAAAAACATAAAGTGGCATAAGCGCATGTTAAGAGAAAAAGAGCAACATATTAGCTATTAGATAGTTTTACAGCTGCTTTGATAAATAAAAATATTGTAAATATTACACTATAATGCTCCGGTTCATGCACACAACACCAGCACATACAGGAAAATGTGGAGTGTACAAAATGATTTGCATGAGCAAACACACACAGTTAGAGGGAATGTGTCACGGCCGGCACCCAATACCAGAACAGGTGCCAAGTACCCTGGTCTCGACTCGGCTTCACCAGTAGTGTGACCACCGTTGGGCTTCGGGAGGAGCCCTCAGCTTACTTGGGTGCCACCTGGACTTAACGAGGGGTACAAGGCGAGATGTTCTGGCTGGCAGAGGGGCACGGCAGGTAGATAGTCTTTTAGGCCGAAGGTCACGGTACAAATGGAGCAGGCAAGAGAATCGTCAGACAGGCAGGGTCGAGGCAGGCAGATATCAAGAATCGTCAGGCAGGCAAGGGTTAAACCGGATAATCAAACAGATGGGGTCAGGCAGAAAGAGTAGTCGAGATGCAGGCAAAGGTCAGGATTCGGATATCAGAATAGTCAGGAAGAGGCAGGGATCAAAACCGGAATAGCAGATACAAAATACACAGGAACAGACAGCACAAGGCTTCAGGAACCACCAGAATCAAGATTCTATCACGGGCAATGGCTGGGGGTCAGAATGGGCATTATATACATTTGAAATTGGCGCCAAAACGAGCGTCAATACGAGCTGGCGCAATCACGTCAGCGCGCCTGTACCTTTACCGTCCATGCCGACGCACACCAGGTAATTTTATTACAGAATGTTTCCACCAAAACCCACTTTTTGGTATGGCGGTAAATAATTGAATTTAAATGGTCTTAAGGCAGGTTCCAAAGCTTATGAAACAAGTATGAGATGGGGGAAAGTCCATCTAAAAATGAAGCTGTGAAGTACTATTTAGTACTTTTTGCATTTGGTAGTTTTTAAAATTCTTTTGTGTGATTTTGAAATAATTTTTAGGGTTATCACAAATGCATTTTTTTTTCTCTAAAAAATGTGTTTTTTATTTCTCTAAAACTCTAACAATTCAAAATTTATTAAGGGAGTTATTTTCAAAAACTCAACTTTTCTAACTTTATTAAAAATAAATTAGACCAAACTCCCAAATCCAAATCCCCTCAATTTTACCAATAATTATTCTTGAAAAAAAATCAGTTCAACAGCTTCTTTTTTTTAATCATACTTTTTATATTCGGAATTTTAACTTTCATGTCATTAGTAGCTTTAGAGATAATGGGGTATATTTATGAAAGAGTGAAGTTAGAGATAACCACAGTCCACTAGAGTGAAATACAACCACTCTCCATAATTTCTATGGGATTTTTAAAGGCATATTTATCAAAGGATGAAAGCGAAAGTTCACCCTTTGATAAACACACCTTTAAAAAACCCATAGAAATGAATGGAGAGAAGCTGTTTTTCACTCTAGTGGACTGTGGTTATCTCTAACTTCACTCTTTCATAAATATATCCCAATGAGTTTAATCTTGGTTTCAAAAACCTCAAATTGTACCTTTAATAAATAGGCCTTTTAGAATTTTACAGTATAGAAAGATAAAAGTTACATATTGTTGTAGAATATCAGTGTCTGCATCATTGTAAGTGATGGTTTAATTTGGGGCTTAGAGCCCCATTCGTGAAACGGCGCTGGCATCCGTTTTTTATACTGGCGTCAATTTTTTTGACGCCAACGCAAATTCGCTGGAGATAATGCGTCCAAAAAAATGGACATCGGCTTCCAATTTTTTTTGATGCTGGCTAATTTTCGCGGCAGTTTCACGAATTTATTCGTGAGGTTCCAAAGCTTATGAAACAAGTATGAAATGGGGGAGAGTCCATCTAAAAATGAAGCTGTGAAGTACTATTTAGTACTTTTTGCATTTGGTAGTTTTTAAAATTCTTTTGTGTGATTTTGAAATAATTTTTAGGGTTATCACAAATGCTTTTTTTTCTCTAAAAAATGTGTTTTTTATTTCTCTAAAACTCTAACAATTCAAGATTTATTAAGGGAGTTATTTTCAAAAACTCAACTTTTCTCACTTTAATAAAAATAAATTAGACCAAACTGGCGTCTGGCGTCAATTTTTTTGACGCCAACGCAAATTCGCTGGAGATAATGCGTCCAAAAAATTTCGCGGCGGTTTCACGAATTTATTAGCCAGCGTTGAATCACGGGAATTCATGGCGAATTCGCCCATCACTAATCATTTTAAAAGTTATTTTTATGGTGAATTGCCCCCTTTGAAGTACACGGTCTCTGTACATTTTTTTCCTTGTGTTTGTGCTCATTTTGGCTATATAACTTTGCCTATGGAGACTCTTGCCTATAAGTTTATTTAATTTGGGTGAGAATTTGCTGTACATTGTTGTTTATAATCTCTAGTAAAAGTTTTATGGATCTGGATAAACCTCGATGGACAAAAAAATAAAAAGAAATTTGATCTGATCTTGGCACAGGTCATGAGAACTAGTATTCAGAGTAAGCATATGGGATATGAATGAATTACAAGTAAATCATTTCTCAAGGATTACAAATTCACAGTGCACAAGACTGTAATTAAGTACAGTAAAAATGAAACTGCTGACATATGGTAAAAAAGTCAGTTGATCTGCTGGTCACTAAACAGATGTGACTGTACAATAAACTGTCAGAACGGAGGTGTATCTAAAGCCATTAGCCAAATGTATTTTAGTGTGAGAACTTGGCTGGGAGCCCAGCTCATTTCAGAGATCAAGTTAATAAGACTAATGATGAACTGTTTGCTTATGTTATCATGAGTAATATACACACAAAAAGACACCATGTGATCGCAAAGGGCATTTGTTGTAATCTTATGTGTCTGGATATTTTTTTTTTATTATGGTACATAAAACATCATGAATCGTGTTTAGCAGTGTCCCAAAATCAGAATCTTTTCAGTTTATATTATAATATGATATATTATTTATATGATGCTGTTGTAATAAATTATTTTAAAAAAAATCATGATTTTAGAGAAAATTAGTTTTTTCATGGTTTCTAAAACCTCTAGAACCAATAAAATGGGCCTCCGAATTGTTAATCTAACTGTTCTTTGCATTTATTTGTAGGTATTATTGTAACGACCCTGCTTGTTCTATTTATGAGTAAGGCTATGTAAATAAAAAATATACATACACATATAAACAAGGAAAAGATCTTCAAAGCATCTCAATTATTTCAGCAACTTATTTTCCTAATAGTTAAGACTGCAGGTAAGTCCCTTTATTACATGTGAAGAGTGTCATAGCAATACTATTACTGAATGGGATGGATTTTTTGCTTTTGAAATAATGTGTGCCTTTAATCATATACACACATATTAGGTCCGCAGCATATTGTTATTGATTGAGTTGGATTTTTGAGCAAAATTTAACTATTTTTTAAATAAAAAGCATGCATTCAATAACTGTAGTCCTTTCTTTAGGCAGCAAGAATGTTAAGGCTGAGTTGCACTTCTTTAAAAAAAAAATATAAAAACAAATACAGCTTCAAGTACATTTGCTGGAATGTGGATATTTTGTAATTCAAAAAAGGTGCGACTAAATGGCCTCATCTTTGTTGATGGGAGTTGTAGTTTGACATTAAATAAGATTATCCATGACAGCAGTTTTGGGGCTATCACTGTGCCTGCAGTTCACAGTTAATATGACATAATAAAAGATTATATAATATTACCAGTAGTTTACCACGCACTGGTAATTTCACTTCATGAGCAAAATGCTAACTTTTTATAAGGTAAACTGACCAATAGCTTTTAATTTATATATCAATTTTTTTCATTAAAATATTTAATGATATTTTATCTATGGAATTCTGGAAACAGTGAAAACTTCCTTCAGTGTCATTCTAAGTAGGGAGTCCTAATGGCTTTGGCTCTTATATAGGTAATTAGTGGTTCTGGCAACACAGCATTCCTTGACCGAGGCTGATTACATTGTGTGCCCCAGTGCTTCTTGGACATACATATGTTTCCCATTTGAACAGTAACATGTAAACTCATTGCAACATTATGTGGCTATTTAGGCTCTTTTAGAGTTTAAAAGAAGGACTTTAAATATTTGGCTCTGCCGGGAATTATATCCACAACTTTTCAGAAAGTAAAGCTGCAAATATTTATAGTTTTGTATACACATAAAGTCTGAATTTATCTCAATATTTTCTACTACAAGCTCCAATCAAATCCGTTCCGTTTTTTTTATGCTTATTTATTATTACATTGTCCCGAAAATTTGAAAATCAGATTTTCACAATTTTTCTGATTTTTCCATCCGTTTTTTATGATTTTTTCAGAATTTTCACCCAAAAACTCTGAAAACTTTAGGGTTTTTCAGCGCACATCAAAAATTTATTGGGACTTCTCCCATTGACTTGCAACCTCGACAGGTCTGAGATGCCGGATTTTCAGATTCAAATGTTTCCATCCTCTGGGTTTAATAAATTCCGACAAATTGGTCGCCTTACACATAGATTGATATTTCTTTTGTTGGTCATTTGACCTATGAGCTGAATGTTATATATATACCAGAGAACACCACAGCTTCATCATAATCAGCTTGAAAACTGAACTAAAATGTCCTGAAAGCTTACTATGATTATATTAGTTAGCCAATAAAGGTATCACCTTTATACCACTTTTGTTATTTTTTGATTTCAAAAGGGTTGCCCTATAACATTAAGTCATAAACAAACACAGAACTCTGTGGTAGAGATCAGAGACCATGGATCCACAGCATAGAGGAATGGCACCTGTTATCCAGAATGATAGGGACCTGGAGTTTTCTAGATAATTCTGGGAATAAATACCTTTAAGGTGGCCATACGCGGGCCGATAAAAGCTGCCAACATACCAAGTCGGCAGCTTATTGGCACGTGTATGGGGCCCTCTAACGGGCTTCCCTGATCAATATCTGGCCGAAGTCGGACAGATGTCGATTGGGCACAGACCGCATCTATTCGTTGATGTGGTCCCGCGATCCGACCACCCGTAGTCCTCCATTATGATCTGATCCTAGGGCCCATGATCTGATCAGTCCGATATCGCCCACCTCAAGCTGGGCATATCGGGGAGAGATCAGCTTGTTTATAGCCACCTTTAGTCTACTAGAAAATCACGGAAAAACTATATAAACCCATTAGTCTGGTTCTGCTTCCAATAAGAATTAATTATATCTTCTTAGTATCGGATCAAGTACAAAGTACTGTTTTATTTTTACAGAGAAAAAGGAAATCATTCTGACTTGACTTCTGCCATTTGGTGCTAAGTGCTACAGTTAATTAGCCAGCTGTCTCATATCCAATACAAACTTCTAACCATTAAATATTGTTCTTATCAAAACTATTTACAATTCCTTCATTGTTTCCATTTGGTCACCTGTCATATTGTAAAAATGAAAGACAAGTGACAGAAATCTCGCTAGCAAAAAGTAAATGCTCCCCCATCCTGTTAGTATTTAATACTAACCCATCTTGTCATGAGTTAGAATGTAACCTTAATTATATTGCATGCTTTAAGAATCTGACCAATAAAAATCTAATATGGTTATGTAATAAAAGGCACCAAGCATCAGGTAGCTGATCCTCTACTGAAGTTGATGGAGTTAGTTCTTCTAACCTGGTCAGGGATGAACACAAGCAAAATGAATCACAAACCAAGTAAAAATATTTTCTATGAAACTCAAAAGAAAGCATCACACTAGACAAGCACTAGACATGAAACTTTGTCCGAGTGAGCGGCTGGAATATAACCCACTCGTCTGCTCAGAGATACAGTAAAAATGTAAAAACAATGTTACAGCTTTAAGTTATGTGCTGCTGAAAAACTCAAGTATATCTCAGTCCTTACAGCTTTTAGGTTATTATCCCGATTGAGCAAAAATCAAGTTGTTATATAAAATGGACCTCCTCCATTTGCAAAATTGATTAACTAAAATACTATAGATAATAGGTCATAAAGTAAAGGCATAACGTACATTATACAGATATGGGCAAACGGTGAACATGAACAAGTCTTGTAAATCAAAAGTATGTTTTATTTACAATAACATAGTAGGTACAAGAAATAGCCTTATAATATTCATGCTCAATAGCACTTAATCATATGATAAATTAGAGAACCTAGGTGAGTATAAGTGAACATAAACTGCTAACAGACAAAGCCACTCCAGACCTGTGCTTTGCCTGAGGTCCCTGCTTCACAGTCCTACTTGTACCACACCGCAGCTTCTACGGGTGCTCAGCCATCACCTAGCCGTCACCACACTACAACAAAAATAAGTGATTAAAACAAGTACAGGGAGTCCTCAAGTTACAAACATCTGACTTACATACAACTCCCACTTACAAACAGAGGCTATTACAGTAACATAGTGTGGTTTGCTTGGCCTTTATTAGCATTTAGTTTTAATAAACCACCTGTCCCAATCACCTCTGGGGTGTGTTGTCTACTGCAGAGCACAGAAAGATATAAAGAAATATGCACAGAAAGGTATAAATCAAAACTATGTTAAGACAGACATCTGTCTAAGTTGCATTTAATAAGTAAATTTAAATGTTTCAACTTACATACAAATTCAACTTAAGAACAACCCTACAGACCCTATCTCGTACGTAACCCGGGGACTGCCTGTAAGTAAAGATAAAGCCTCAAAGCACCAATTAAGATTGTGTATAACACCACCGTTGCACTATGGACAATACGTTTGGTGGAGTAGGAATGTTGGTCTGGGTCTGTTTTCATAATTTGGGCTATGACTCTTGGTTCTGGTGAAAGCAGACTTTACCACTACAGGATGCAATGACCTTCCTGACAAATCTTTGCTTCTTGCTTTGTGGCAGCAGTTTGGGGAAGGCTATTTTCTGTTTTAGCACAATAATGCCCCTAAGCACAAAGGTCCGAACTGAATTGGTTTTCTAAGATGGATGTGGAAGAACTTACATGACCTGCACAGACAACTTACCTCAACTGGACACATGAAATTAATTAGAAAGCCCACTGCAAGCCAGATCAGTAGCCCAACATCAATGCCCAACCTTTGCTTATGTGGCTGAATGGAAGTAAAGCCTACCAATAATGTTTCAACATCTAATGGAAAACCTTTCTATATGTGTAGAGTTTGTTACAGAGCAAAGAGGAAGATCAACTCATACCTTTTGTTTCAGAATAAAATGATGGACAGATAGATTTGAAGACACCTTTGGCCAAATAGTGGACATACCAGTTGAAAGTAACTTTAGCACATGACCAATATACCAAGGCACTACTCTTTGGGGTGGTGAAAGCATAAAATAAAACTTATGAGCAAATTCTATGCCTACCACCTAAAAAAACTCTTCAAAGGCTGCATGGATAAAATATTGATCAACATTTCACTTACACAGAGCTAATGTATAAAATTAATATTTGATGAATGGAAAACAATAAATTTGTTTTAGAATTTCTTTTTTAGTTTCTTTGCACATTAATTACAACTCATTGAAACATTGATCCTGAAACATCACAACCATTAGTTATTACATCTAATGTTACTACATAAAGCTTTTATTTGGAGAAATATAGCCGATAAGTTCTGGAACAATATACTGAAATGGAAATGTTTAGTTAATGCTGTCAGTTTCTTTTGGAATCCTGACAAATGTTTTTCCTGGCACGATACATTCATTTATATATTAGAAAAAAGCTTAAAAGCAGCAGAGCTTTTTTAAAGCTGACATTGGAAAATTCATTAAGTGTCTTTCAAAGATACTACAGTTCTCATACCCAGACAGAAGTCAATGAATTTTATATTGCTGTGTAGTTCAGTCTGTGACTTGGTTATGACTGCAATGGGTCCTTGATAAGATTGCCACCTTACCTCTTTAATACTTCTCTCAGCCTGAAAAAAATACGCAAGCTCAGAGTAGCAGAGCCAACGTCTGCCATTGGCCTGATATTTTCTCTTTTGCTAGGTAGGTGTCCAACCCTCTCTTATATCTATCTATTCAGGTCAAGAATTCTGCAACTTCAAAACTCCCACTGTAATACCTTTTTTCATCTTAAGATGAAACCTTCTGTCACGTCTTCCCTGAGGAGACAGTGAGACACCATGGAGTACCAGGAAGTTGGGAGCCTAAAGACTGGGTAATCCAGGGGTTAACCATACATAGTAGTACTGGGATCAGAAGTCATAATAAACGTTGAAAGAAACTTTAATAAACTTAGGGACGTGATTACAAGTAACGGTGCTCACAATGTATATATGTAATAGTATGTAATAGTAGAAAGCAGCAGGCAGAGACACAGTCCAGAATCAGGCCAAAGAGTCAAGGCAGGCAGCAGACAGGAGAAGTCGAGGGACAGGCCAGGACTCAGAACTGGAGAATCCAAGAGAAGGAGAGAGACAGATGTACTGGAAAAAGGCAGGGAACTGGAACAGGACTAGGAATCAGGAACAAGGCAGGAATCTGGAAAAAGGCAGGGAATCAGGAACTGGAGGAAGAATCACGAGAACAGGATACAAGATCAAACATCGCAGGAACCAGAGTCTATATCACAGAATTTGAAACAGCTTAATGACCAAGCATTGGCAACGGTCAGGGGCAGGCTTATAATGGGTCAGGATTGGATAATGAAGTACAAATAGGGATGACGAGATGTGCGGAGAGATAAAGCAGAAGACAGCAGTATAACAGGAACAACAAGAATAATGAACAAGACAACACTAAGGACACAACAGGTAAGTGCACAAGTAGTTAAGCACAGAGTCCAGAGTTTGAAACTCAGCAAGTCCTGACACCTTCTTTGTTCTAAGCTCAAAGTATGCACTTGTGTCCTCCTGGTGAATGTTAGCTCCATCAGTTATCTCCTAATGCAAAGAACAGAAGTTTTTTTTACACAATCCATACATTCTTCTTCTGTCTATTCAAGCAGATGTCTCTTACAGTGCTACTGCTCTACCTTCTGATAAAGCGATAACTGCTGAAAGGCATAACATACTGCTGATTTTATTTATAACCACATTGCAATCTTGTAATTATGGTGAACATATATTACAATTAACTGGATGGTTAATGTTTGTGCACATTGTTTTTCTTAAGATCTGTTAAGTTACCATAACTATGTTTTATTCCTTTGAACCTTTTTTCCTGTTTGAATTATATGTGCCTAGCTCTATGGAATTCATTTTTTTCTACAGATAGAATCTCTAAAAATATAAGTTTGATTTATTTGAGTTATTTTTTCATTCAGGCTCAATAAACCCATGTACAAAGGCAGGTTATTTATCCATTTAAGATCTTGTAAGCTGTGAAGCACTCCATATCCCATTTAATGGACAGGAACATCCTTTAATGCCTATGGGTCGACATATGCATGCACATAAATTTCTTAGTTCAAACTTTGATCAGTGTATATTAGAAATGTTGCTTTCCGTGCAACATTTCCAAGTGCCAGGAGTGCTCAGTAAGAAAGGACAGATCTGCTGTTTTCTGCTGGTGTTGGATTTAGAGGAAACATATGTTTAATTTTATAGGAATTAAAGAAGTACATGTCATAAGCCATCAGGTTTTATTTAAGAGGAGGCATTTCTTACTTTTACTTTATTCCAAAGTAAAACTAAATAAATTCAAATTGCAGAAGACACTGTACTTTAAAGACATAGGCTTATGTCCTTATGTAGTAGCAAAAGGGGTGTTTTGGAGCATGTTGTTGCTCTGGGTTTTATAGCTCTGTGGATGAGGGACCAGAAAAGTCACTCAAAAAAAACACCCTCCATTAACATTGCAATGAATGCATTTGGTGTTAATGGTTGAATTATTAATGGTTTTATAGGTTTTTGAAACAACGATTAAACTCTAATTCTCTAAAATCACTCATGAAAG
Source organism: Xenopus petersii (assembly GCA_038501925.1). NCBI lineage: Eukaryota > Metazoa > Chordata > Amphibia > Anura > Pipidae > Xenopus > Xenopus petersii. The sequence continues at coordinate 132,103,950 of CM076673.1, read as the reverse complement.
TTATTAAACCACCCAAACATAAAAAGTACAAATGGAAAAAAATACTGAACAATGTGCTAAAAAATACTAATAGCTCAAAAAATGTGAACTTTTCGCACAATTGCTTGCAAAAAAAATCAGAAAACCCGACAACTTGTACTTGGTGCAGTTTTGTATTAGGATTTTTCGTGGCCTTTACACTGATTAAATCTTGAATTTTTCACGTTTTAGAGAAATAAAAAAACATGTATTTCTAGAAAAAAAACATGATTCGTGGAAAAAAATAGGAATCTGAAATCTGAGTCGGCTCCTTAGTATTACAGCTCTTACACATTGGTGTACATTTAAAAAAGAAGGCTGAGCATGTAAAAATGCTAGAGTTGCCACCTGTCCGGATTTGACCAGGTCAGCCCGGTTTTCAGAAGGGCTGTCCAGGTCAAGACAATCTGCTCGGCAAAAAAAATGCTCACTAAGATCATATAGCATCAGAAAAGTAATTATACTGTAGGTAGTGGAGCTTTACTACACTGGTAAGTCCCACACTTTGGTTGGTGCTGAAAAGGGACTGGAATTAGCCATAGTATCTCTCTCAAAATGGAGATAAAAACCTACAAAACTACCCAAAATATCCATCAGAATAGTAGAAATTCTCAATATTACACTACTGAGTGATTGCCTCACCATTAAAAAAAAAATACTCGGTCATACTCTTTTTGTAACTCGAGATATATTAACCAGGTTTGGTGGTTGCCTGGTATAGCCTTTTAGAGAAGAGGACTATGGGAGGGTTTCCTAAAAACCCTACTTGTTTTTCATTTTACATTAAGATTGCTTGAAAAAAGCTATGATGAACTTTTGCTTGTTGTTTTTGCTCTTATTGTCTATGCAAAATACCAATAAATATAATTGGAAAAGAAAGATTGCTTGAAAGTGCCTGTGGCAGTGTTGTGCAGAGAATGATAGCGCAAAATCGAATCACTTGCAAGAAACTGCACTGAGGGTTACTGAGGGGCAATTTGAATAATTTTAACCCTTACCCACAAATCTACAAACGCAACAAAATCCAAGCTCAAACCTCTTGTACCATTAATGTAAGGCTTTCCTAGATATCTGTATATTTGCTTATTACTTTCAAGGGCACTGCATTAAGCGCCAAGTGACTGCTTATAACAGAGGCTGTCTGTATAATCCCAATCCCAAAAAGCCACCTTTTCTCTTTCAGATCAAAGTTTGTGAGTTACTGGTTATGCTGGCTGGCATGGGTATCATGTCCTAATCTTGATTCTGTTTATTTTCTGGTGTCCTTGTTCTTTGACTTTTGATTTGTTCCTTTGTTGCTGTCCTTGCTTTTCCTAATTATGACCCTCAGTGTGGCTTATTACTTATACCTGAACTCGGTCTGTATTATGAACACCTTTTCTTTACCCCTTGTAGAATATTGTATTTTCTGGTCTGTTCAGATATATAACTTTTCTTTTGGAACCCTGTTCTATTAGATCTAGAAGCAGCTGAGTACTTGATTATAGGTAGTTGTTGTAAGTAGAACCGTGTTATAAGCCAACATTCCTATAGTGACCCCTGGATTTGGGTTGCTGCACATGACATCTGAAATCTGTTTTTCCTAACATCACATGTATGCAAAACCCAAAACCATTAATAGTATTATATACCATGAAATTCATATTTCAAATATGTCGACCTGGTTTATGTGGTTTATTCTGTGCTCAGATTGCTTCTTCTAATTGCCCTTCTGAACACTGAGTTTCTTATATAGAACCGTCTTTATTACTATATTGCTGGCCTGTACTATGTAGAAAACCCATCCAAGTAAATCTTATTGACTGTGTTGCAGGAATGTATAATACATAGCTGATCCCAGCTTTTATACACCTTCCTTTCCAAACAGATTATTTGTGAAGGGGAGGCTTGTCTATGTGTGGTCTGCATGTCTTTCTAGATTCTCATACTGTAGGTCAAAAACATCAGTTGTTCTATCAGATTTAAATTGATTCCCAGTCTTTATATACATTTATAAACCCAATGTTTTAAATAGCATTGCTCATTGCTTACTTTATATACACAATATATAGCTTCAAATGCAAGTTGGGTTCTTAATAGAGAATTGAAATTGTAAAGGCAGTGTTTTTTAATATAAATGTAAAATCCTTTCAGAAGATATAAGTTCTTCAGAAGGTTTGTTATTTTAGGACAAATAAATAACTTTGGCTTGCTGATATTAACAAGAATGTATTTCAAAACTGTTTTCTGGATGATGGATGTGCTGCTCTCTCTACTTTACACAAAATGGTTTGCTAGGGAATAAATCTCAGAAAAAAAAAGCCTTAAATGTTACTTGGTTTATATAAATATATCAGGGAAACATACATAAATAATGTTCATACAGTTATGCTAGACATAGTAAATTAAATAAATTGAAGCAGTTGTTGTCCCTTGTTTTCCCACACAAAATATTTTAAGCAGGAACTACAATAATCTACAATAATCTATAAAATAGGAATCTGATTAATGAATTTACACCCTATGTCTGTCTCTATATCAAAGAGATTGACAATATTTACATACTGTTTGTCCCACAGGTAGCTAAGTATTTTTCTGAGCTTTATTTCATTGTCCTTTTTAGCTTAATAAGAATGAAGCAGATAATGTTCCTATAATCGGATAAAAAGACAACCTACACAATCATATATCTTATATAGCCTTATGTAGCATTATATAGCATATATAGCTTAATCTGTAGAAACAAATGCAGCATACATTTGCACAAATACAACCAATAAAGAACATGCATTGATAAAGAAAACCAGAAAATATGGATTTGGTTTCTCCAATGTAAAGGTGGCCATTCACTGGCAGCTTATCTGCCCAACCAATATCTGGCCAAAATTGGTAAGATATTGATTGGGCATGTTTGATCTTCATAAGATCGAGGACTGCATTTGCTTGTTGATGTGGTCCTCAACCTGACAACCCCTATTCTGGTTGTTGTGTTAGCCAGATATTGCCTCACCTGGGGGAAAGATCTGCTCCTTTGGCAAAATTATATATTATTCATTATTGCCTACAAGATTGGAGGAATTGCCAGGTATGCTCTTTAAACTATGAATTGAAACAGAAAATACCTCGGATTTGTGTCGTGTTGGTATATCTGCCACACAATTTTCTTTTCATTTTCCCTTGGAGTTGAGGATTGAAGGATCTTGGGAAATGTACTGTGTACGAAAGTAAGCAGTAAAATAAACCAAATTAAATGTAAATGGCTAAAGAGGAAAAAGTGTTTTTTATACCATGGTATTTCTGCTAGCCTGCCAATAGTGCAATCTGCCTGTACTTGAGCAAATGACAGTTGCCACTGAATTACTGACAGACCTCACACAGGAAATATACAGAAAAAGATCTGTTGAAACTTTTATGTTCTTCCTTATCAACTGTTTTTGTGGCGCACTCCGGAACCACTTCGAAGAACTGCACACATCCAGACTACAGGTAAAAGTTGGTCAACTGGATGTGTGCAGTTGTTCAAAGTGGTTCTCGAGTGCACCGATTTTTCTTAGGGGCCGATTCACTCAGCTCGAGTGAAGGGTTCGAATGTAAAAAAATTCGAATTTCGAAGTTTTTTTTGGGTACTTCGACCATCGAATTGGTTAAATTCGTTCGAATTCGATCGAAGTCGAACGATTCGAAGTAAAAATCGTTCGACTATTCGACCATTCGATAGTCGAAGTACTTGCCCTTTAAAAAAAACTTCGACCCCCTACTTCGGCAGATAAAACCTACCGAAGTCAATGTTAGCCTATGGGGAAGGTCCCCATAGGCTTGCTAACCTTTTTTTGATCGAAGGATTTTCCTTCGATCGTTTGATTAAAATCCTTCGAATCGTTCGATTCGAAGGATTTAATCGTTCGATCGAACGAAAAATCCTTCGATCGTTCGATCGAACGATTAGCGCTAAATCCTTCGACTTCGATATTCGAAGTCGAAGGATTTCAATTCGAGGGTCGAATTTCGAAGTAATTTTAACTTCGAAATTCGACCCTTCGTGAATCGGCCCCTAAGTGTCAGACTTGGGTCTCAGCGGTGTTGGGGTAAGACTCGCCTAGATACATGTCCTGTGTGTGGGGAGATAGGGTGGATTGTACCGGCTCCAAGGTCTAGCGAGGGGTCTGGGGCGAGAGGCACCCGGACCAAAGGTAATTAACAGTGAGCAGCACGTAGGGTTTGGATGACTATTAAAAATTGGAGTCGGATCCCATATTATGTGTATATATATATATCGTCACGGTGAAGCCCGGGAGTAGCACTGGATCTATATGCTCTGTTGCATAAATGTTTGCATGTTCTTTCATTATTTGGCTATATGTCTATAACAATGCCAGTGCAGGTATAGTGCTACCATACTCCGTCAACTATGGAAGTACTCTCACTTTGAGTACATGGTACATGCTTTTTTGCTGAGGATAGAACCACTTCAATTGAGCAACTCTTACTTTCTCTCAAATAAAGTCTGGAGTCCTTTTCATCTTCGTTTGAATATAGCAAAAATAGTTTGGTGATTGAAATTGCTTGTGGGAAAACATTTAATATTGTTTAGAGCAAAAATAGCTTTAGGGAAGAAATGTCTTCAGCAAAAAACTAGATAGATCTTTATTCACCCTAGATCCTACCCAACAGGTTTGAAAAAGCTTAAAAACATATATCTTTGGGCAAGGGGAAGCCTTCTTTTGGAATATTGTGCCTATATAATTTTCTTAATTTTGACAATTATTAACATGGAAAATTCCTTCTGCTTAGTTATGTTTCGATAATTGCTCTGTAAGATGTGTCCCTGTTGCTCTGGCTGACAAAGGAGCAAAGGAAAATGATCTTATCAGATAAAGCAGCAATCTCTACCAATGGACTCATTTAGTGATGCTGCGACATGGATCCAGGCATAACATCTGCCTGCCATATTTGTATTGGGAAGATATATCCTTTTTTCTCCATCAGAGGTCTGACTTGGTTTGCTTGCTTTTTCACTTCCTTTATAAGGATCAGTAGCACACAATAGGGACAGTTTAAATGAAGTGGAAATGTTATATTTATATATGAGAAACATAAACCATGTAACATCAAAGGTTCACAGTCTCCTTTAAAAGAACAACAAAGACTCAATATAGGAAAGTTTATTTTGTACCATTCACATGTTGAAATACAAATGAAGTCCACACATTTCTGGTTGATATCATGTGTTTCCACCTGGTCAAAGACTTTGAAAATTTTGTTTTCAGGTCTCACTTCAAGTTAAATATTTGAAAGTCTTAATTAACTCAGAGCAAGGCTAACAAGATATAGATGTATATGAGAGAAAAGGGTCGCTAACTGGTTTAAGGCATTGTGTGTAGAACTGAATAAAGCACATGAATAACAAAGTCCTGGGGGGAGGGTAAAAACATAGTCAACATATTCAAATACAAATGTTCAATACTACAAGGGTTAAATGCAAATTATCTCCAAAAAATGTTCCACGTGGGGTGCTGCCTCCTTAATCTTCAGGGTTCGCTCCCATCATGTAAAATTGTATCAGCACCTTTATTCAAATAAAGATATTTTGCCCTTACAATTTAGCAGAAAATGTTTGTTCATCAAAAAAGTCTGTTCAATCTGTTCCCAACACATTTGTCATGTCCCAATTTTTTCAAGAATTATGGAGTGCTGCATGTGCTGTACGGATACAGCACTCTATCACCATTGAGAAAGTAGAGTAGTAGAGTAGAGACATGACAAAATGCGTTGGGAACTGATTTAACAGACTTTTTTGATGAACAAACATTCTCTGCTAAATTGTATTGTTATTTGAAACATGTTAATACAGTCCTGGGGGTATTTACAGTAGGACATAACCACCAACTCTATATTTCACAAGGGCAACAACCACTCACAGCTCTGAGCATATCCTTGTCCATAGTCTGCGAACCTATGTACTTATGAAAGTGATTAATGACTTTAGTGGGTTGCCACTTCTTTTGCTCCAATGACCAAACTGATTGCATGTGGATTTCAGCATCGGGCTTCACACAACTATTTAGAGAATAGAAAATGGTTTGTAAGGTCCTGCTTACAGTGAATAATTGCATGTTCTATCATTTGTATGAAAAAGAAAAGCAACAGTAAAACAAAACAAGAACATTAGTATGTTAGAACACGGCTCTTTATAATTTAAACCTCAGTGCCTCAATGAACCCTTTTACTTATTTATTTCCCGGAAACCAGCGATCCCCAACCAGTGGCTCACTCACAAGCAGTGTTGCTCACCAACCCCCTGGATGTTGCTTCTAGTGGCCTCAAAGTGGGTGCTTAATTTTGAATTCCAGACTTGAAGGCAAGTTTTATTAGCATAGAAGCCATGTTTACAGCCAAACAAGCCTGTAGGCTGCCAGTTCACATAGGAATTGTTATTAAAAAACACACGCTTACATTAATTAATGAAACAGAACATATAAGCAAAGAATAAAGCAAAACAACAAAAAAACATAATAATCCAAATCCCTTAAACCCATACATAACCCCTCCTGCCCACAGAGTCCACCTTTCTGTCCATAGGCAACATTCCAAAAAACGTCCACAAAATTTCCAATTCTAGAAGGCCACACAGCCTTTATACCACCCAAACACAATTCAATATCAAGAAAGTCTTGTTTGGTTCAATTTCCCTTCTCTCCTCCAAAACTGCATGAAAACAGAACAGAAGGCAATATTTGCAGGACATATCTGTCTGTATACTCTGTGCTGTGCAATGTTACTGTCATCACCCTGCCAGTCCACATAGGGGCTACCAAATAGGCAATTACAACCCTTATATTGCACCCCAGATGCATTTTTCAAGCTTGTGTTGCTCCCCAACAATTTGTACACTCGAATGTGGCTCACGGGTAAAAAAGGTTGAGGACCCCTCGCCTGAAACATATTTATATAAGATCTGAAGCTTTCTACAACTGAGTCTTCTAGTGAACCAAAGTATACAAATATGTAACCCTACTGGTTATTCCAAGTATCAACATTTTCATTTTAAATTGTCATGCAGTTTAGAAACATATCCCACAAATAAGGAGGACTGGGAATAAAAACATGATGCAGATGGCAATGAAATATGCAGCATTTATTTAAACACTGCTTTGAATCTTACATATTTTTGGCTCATGTTATGAATTTATATTTCTGCTTTGCTTTTCCAGTAAACATTGACTTCACTAACTTGGATATATGAAGCAAAATGGAGATTTTCTAGTGCATTTCTACATTAAAATCATATTTTTTGGTATATGTGCAAGCTGCATTTTCTCCATGATGCCTGAATCTGTCAAGAAACACGTTCTGTGATACTGTTGACTACTTCAATATGTCCTTCTTCTGTACCATCTTATGAGATTCTTCATTCACACATAGATAATATGAAAGACAAATGAAGAAAGAGATATAACATATATACAGTATCTTTGCTCTTAAACAAAGATTAGCCCTGGTACCCTGGGGGAATGTTAGCATGAAGAACATATGGAAATAGGCAATGACAAGCTGGTAACAATTTTCCAGATATTAATATGTGTTTAGCCATGACTCCCTGGAGACAGCTGAACATGTTTAAACTTTTCAGATTGGAACTCATGCCAATTGGATTGGAACCAATCATTTGGATGAAAACCAGTGCCAGTCTCACAAATTTGACATGTGAAATGAGAAAAACGTATCCAAAATACAATTTTTGGAAAACTTAGTGGGGTTCATTTAGCAACAATAAATAATTTTGTCTCAGAGCAGTAGCTCAGATAACTAAACAAAGATTTACTTGCATTGCATAACCTGCAAAACACTGATCAGAACTATACATAAATGATAATCACACCCTAATTTTGAAATAATTAAAATGTTGCCATATTAGAATTGTCCTTTAGAGCGCAATTATAGAGCTGTGCATAATTATATATCTGAAGCAAGTTAAAATACTGTAAATAGCAACAAAGCCACATAGCTACTTCCAAGCCAATGCTGCCTTTTCCCAAACACTGCCTTTCTCCAGGCACAGTCACAGGTCTCTTGGCACTCACCTTTTTCTCTCAAGCTCAGGTCCCTTGGCACTCTCTTTCAAGTTCACAAACTCCTTGGTATTCCTACAGTCTTTCTAGCACATGATGAGAGAGACATGCACATGCCAGAACCCCCAGTTATTGGAGCATACCTCTACATGCAGCTCCACATTCAGCTGCCACCTAATTACCTGGCTGATATCAAATACTAACCCAATATCCACCGGACATTCCCCTGCAGCCCATATCATGCAACTTAATTGTACACTTCCCTGTGTATTTTTTTTTTCAGACTGATGCATTTTCCAAAAAGACTCTCACACCACCTAACACCATCAATGAATTTTGGTGGACAGATTCTATAGGTAGGGCTATGGTTGTGCCATATTCTCTCCAGGTTAATAGTGAGCCTAGTAATATCCAAGCTTTGGGATAACCCAACTCTGATTGGTGCTTCAATAGAGCTTTATTCCAAACTTGTTTTGATAGCTACTTGGTCTTCATGATGTTTCTTTAGGTATGTTTTCTAGCAAACTCTGGTGCCACACAGAAACAGTTATGCAGTGTTTATTTCACTGGGGTTCATTTATAAATATTGGGCAAATTTGCACCTGGGCAGTAACCTATAGCAACCAATCAGTGATAAGCTTTGTTCAGCCAGGTTGAGCAGTGAAAGCAATTATCTGATTTGTTGCTATGGGTTACTGCCCAGTGCATATTTGCCCACTGTTTATAAATGAGGCCAATATCTTGTGCCACTTATTGCACACAGACTCCATTTCACTAAATACATGAATGCAACCTGTTATCCAGAATGCTCAAGACCTGGGGGTTTTCCAGATAAGGGATCTTTACATAATATGGATCTCCATACCTTTAGTGTACTAGAAAAGCATTTAAAAAGTAAATTAACCCAATATGCTGTTTTTCCTTCCAATAATGATTAATTATATCTTTCTTTGAATCAAGTACAAGGTACTGTTTTATTATTAAAGATGAAAAGGAAATAATTTTTAAAAATTAGAATTATTTGATTAAAATGGGGTCTATGGGAAATGGCCTTTCTGTAATTCAGAGCTTTCTGTATAACAGGTTTCTGGATAATGGATCCCATGCAGGCCCAGATTTGTGGAAAGGCCACCTAGGCCCGGGCCTATGGCGGCAGGATTTTAAGGGGGCGGCATGCTGCCCAACCACACCCACAATGGTTCAAAAACACTGGGGATGCACTGGATATACAATAATTATTTAAATTTCCCATGCGCCAATCGCCATTGCTCTGGTCTAGATGATGAAAATTTGCACGAACGAGGGGAGGGGACTGGGGCGACGAATGGCAGTGTGTCTAGGGGTGCCCACTATGTAAATCCAGCCCTGATACCATGCCTGTATGTGACTTCTAAAGGCAATCAGCACTACTCAATATGTTGGAGCTCTAGAAATATTTGATAACAATAAAAATAGGTTATACCAGCACTATTTAGGGATTTTATAGCATAGATTTTTCAGGGGTTTTTTTTATTTGTTTTTATTTATTTTAGTTTTTATCATTCTAAAAGTTTTTTGTATATTTGAATTCATATAATTATAATTTAATAATATAATAATAAACAACAAAATGTGGAAAAGACTAAGGAAGTGAACTTTTAGGCAAGACACTGTGCAAGAAAAGGGGAGAAACTGTTCAGTAGAAATGAGATTTGAGGTAACTGTCTTAGACAAAGTGTATCAAATGTAAGTTTTCCTCAGGTATGAAGTTGTTGAAATTATAGATTTTCAGATTATGCCACTGCTTTAGGGGTTGTTATCAAGACTGTCGAAGGGCTCTCACAGACGAGTGTTTGAAGCTGCGCTCCCCTGCGTTCCGTTTTTATGCGTTCAGCCGCATGGGGGCGTAGGAGTAGACGCATTCAGTTTTTTTCAATGGGGCTGTACTCACACAGGCGCATGTAGGCGCCGAACGCAGAAAAAATGCCTGTGTGAGTACAGCCCCATTGAAAAGAACTTAATGCATCTACTGCTGCGCTCCCCTGCGGCTGAATGCATAAAAACGGAGCGCAGGGGAGCACAGCTTCAAACACTTGTCTGAAGATGTGAAATTGGCTGATATTTACACACAGGTGGGGCAGGGTAAGTGGGCAAGGGGAAACAGCTGAGCAGCCAGATGGGACACCCAGATATACCTCAATTTTTAAATATATGTGATCATTTTAGAAATACAAGATGTACTGTTTTCACAATTTGCAACAATTTGGCTAAATATTTACAACTGTAGCTGTACAAATGGATTTAGCTACATTTCTCCATAAATCCTTTGAAATGTAAGGAGATTTGGGAATTTGCGTGGGATGTTTTCATTTAGTGAGGATGACACAGCAGTGGCTTCCAGGCACCGAAGTAAAAAAAGTGTATTTGCAATGATCTCACTTTACAATGAACACCATAGATTTACTTAATCATGAGCCAATAATGTCACTCTGACATGTTATTGATTTATTGACATCTTCTTTTGCCCTTTGCCCTTATATTTGCAATAATAAGGGTATCAATTTTTGGTCAAAAAATTGTGCATTTCTGGAAAAAAAATAAACCTCCTTAAGTAGCATCTTTTATATACTTCTTTATACTGTATGGGCCAGATTTACTAATGTTTGTATTTTTTTGGTTTCCTCAAATTGAACTTTTAAGCTCTAAAAATTGCATATTAAACTAATTACTTTAAACCACAAAACCATGAAAAACTCTACAAACTCTCTCCATTTAAAAGCTGATGAGCTCATGTACTGTAGAAGTCAGTGGGAGCTGTCCTTTGCAAACTGTCAAATCTTTTATTGGTTTAAGTTTTTAGAGATTTTCAGGTTTTTTTCATTTGTATTCACACAAGATTATTCCAAAAACAGGATTTCAAAGTTTTTGCAACCTTATTTGGATTTGTTACTCACTTTTCATTGCTCATGCTTTTTATATCCAGATCTTTTAATCTGGATTAAAAAAACTGTTTTTCTTTTTTAAAATGTGAGTTTAGTCACTACCCAAACTTGAATTTTGATAAATAGGCCTACCCTAGTATGAACAGTGCCTAGCGTGGCAGCTTTTGGGGGCGGCCCACGGTTACCCATATAATCCATATAATTGAATAAACAGGAAGTGACATATGCCAGAAGTGATGTCACATGCATGGCTGTGTGTGACATCCCTTCTGTAAGTTGGGGGGGGGGCTCTGTTAGGTCTGATGCCTTTGGTGGCAGTTTAAGGAGTAAAATGAAAAACAAATGGTACTGTAGTCTGTACACATTCTGGAAATAAAACTTTAGTGTATAGTGCAGGCTTTACTACCCCAACTGCTGTTATCTTTCCTTATTAAGCCTTGTATCTTTGTTGAAATAACTAAGCAAATACAGTAGCAATATTTTCTCAGTGAACCTGATAATGCCCCAAACTCCCGGGTCTCCATGCTGAGAGCCCCTTTCTTTTTTCTCACAAGGAATTTCAGTGTTTAATTGTGGTGGTATTTTTACACTTAAAATCATTGTTGCCAGAACTTTGTAATTTGACAGGATTGTTGGTAAGTCAGTTGCCATGGATTGCCATTTTAATAGATAGGGGCCATATTTATTATCATTGGAGACAAACAATACTGGTGATATTGCCCATAGCTACCAATCAGCAATTACATGTGAACAGTAACCTACAAGTTAGAAAATAAAATAATACATCTATGGGCAATATCATCGTTGATGTTTGTATCAAATAAACTCCTTGATGTGCACTGCTCCATAACCATTGATTTGGCAAACAAGTTTTTCTCTCTATCTAGTCAAACTTGTATTTTACAACTTTTCTTTTTAAGTTTGCATAAAACAATTATATTACAAAACAAAATATTAATTGCATTAATATCTACTTCACATTAGCTTTTTGATGAAATGAAAAAAAAATAAATGCTGCAGGGCTAGTGTAGAGAATATAATGCTCATTTATAACTGAAAGTGAAGTGTGAAAAGTGAATTTTTTTACGCCATTATTTTTGTATCCACGGTGCATCATTTCTCCACAGATCCAGCTTCATTGCAGCCAAGCTCAGCCACAATGGTGTCAAGCATCAAAACAACTACAATTGCAGCTGCAGGTCTTGATGAATCTCACACAATAGGGATTATGTAATTGTTTTGGCACTCATTGCTTACACAACATTTGTATGTTATTCACTGGGCTCAAGTTTACTGCACCTCTTGACATAACCCACAATGGGAACCAAGGAATTACCCCCAGCTTGAAGGTGGCAGTAGATCCAGAGTTCCACCAATAGGTGCATTTGAACGAGATTCAGAACATGAGACAGATACACTAATGTTGAGAGCAACCATAGGGGAGAGCAGGGAGCAGCCTTAATACACAAGTAGATACATGCATGGCATCAATGTATGCAACAAGTTGCTTCCATTTTTGTAAAAATGCACTCTTATCTTAATCCGTATGTATTTGTGCATGTCTGTGCATAATAAGAAGGGAGTTAGATGAATTATTCAAACATGCTTTAGATTCCAAATACTAAAGACAATATAAGTTAAAGTGGATAATTCATGACTGACTAGGAAGAGCTTAAAAGTGAATAATTGGTATATTAAACTTTTCATTAAAACGATGGTATATTTAAATTTTCATTAAAAAAAGCTGGTTCAGGTAAAATAACAAAGATTACTGAGCTTTTTTTTATTAGTAATCTCACGCTGAGTTTCAGTAAAGATTGCCCGTGATTTTGGCATCAGTGTAAGCATAGGTCCCTTGATGTGTTGGGAATCGTAGAATCTATAATGCTGACCTACCTTTGCCCAATGCCACAGATTCTATAGGACTTAGTTTTCTTCAGGACACAAATGGTAGAACACTACGGTGCAAGTGTAAGTGCTGCTGCGTCTATTTGGACTGGTCCATTCTTTGCACTTTGCACACTGTCTTTCATTAATGCTGCAGTGGGTGTTTCATTGCAACATGCGGGACAGATGGATCAAAGGAAGCACCAAGGAAAGCAGGAGAGAGGAGTAACAAGTGGGTGCATGGCCATTAGGGTCCTTCCTTTGGAGCATTGAGATTTTTGTCCGGCACTGATCGCAGGTTCTATATTTGTCGCTTTACTGTCTAACTTGCTTTTTAATGACCAAAGTTGTTAATTGGAAGTACTGTCTGATGATACTAAATGGTATCAAATTTAGTTTGGAGGTTAAAAAACACCTTGATAAAGTATTTGTTGCGACCAATTGCTTCCTTCTATCCACAAATAGAAACATTATAGAAAATAAGCACGTGTCCCATTTTGCTTCACCGAAAAATTAGCAAAACTGCAAAAGAATTAGTCAAAAGGCAAAATATTCACAAAACGCACTGAAGTCAATGGGCATCAAAAAAAAATTTTTCTCTCCAAATGCATTAAAGTTAATGGACGTTTTTTTCTTAAGGGATGTTTTTTTCTTAAGGTGACTTTTTTGTCCAAATGCATTAATGTGAATGGGCTTTTTTTGTCAAGTGACTTTTTTTGTTGCAGTGAATTTTCCACTGCAAATGTTTGCTGTAGTTTTTCAAAAAAATCTGTAGATGGCGAAATGCATGCCAAATGTTAGGCACCCCCAAGTGATTGAATTGATTTACCTTAAACCCTGGGCCGGTGCTCCGATCGGCAGAAACATCCTGCCGATAGAATGAGGATCCTCCAGAAGAATGAGGATGTTCAAACTTCATTAAAAAATGAGTACCAACAACTGACAAACATTTTCCCAAAGGAGTAAAATGAAATTGCTGCATTATTAAAACTCAGTGAGTGAGTGCGTGAAAATTTGCAGCTCTGTGCAGATTTTCATTCCTTCTTGTTATGTTCTTGGCTGAATGTCATTGTTCATTTGGCACACACACACTAACACACACAGACATATAGGGGCAGATTTATCATGGTTTGAAGTGAAAATCTGAATTAAAAAAATTCTAATTTTGAGCTAATTTTTGTGTACTTCATCTAGGGAATAGTCCAAATTCGATTCAAATTTGAAAAAAATGTGAAAATTCGAATATCGAAATTTATCATGTACCATATATACTCGAGTATAAGCCGAGTTTTTCAGCACCCAAAATGTACTGGAAAATTGTACCTCGGCTTATACTTGAGTCAGTAGATAATGCCAATGTGCACAATGACCCAAAGCGCGTCAATTGCGCTCATGAAATGTCCTTGTGTGCCCTGTTCAGCTGCCTTGTTCCTGGCTGAATTTATTAGTTTAGTCGGATGACATTTTCACTGCATGACATTGTTCCTGCCGTATATGGGTATGCGGCGATAGCCCCTCCTACATCTTTTGGACATGCGGTGCTGCTGATACACTTCAGAGCTTCGTTGTACAGTTAAGTGTGCCAGTACTACAGGCCTCCAGTTCTCTCTGCCGTATCTGAGCATGCGCCGATAGCCCCTCCTATATCTTCCATGACATCCCACGCACTTCAGAGCTTCGTTGTGCAGTTAAGTGTCTTCGTTGTGCAGTTAAGTGTGCCAATACTATGGGATTCTCTCTCTCACCTATACCTCTTACATACCAGCTGCTGCCTGAGTACATACACACATCGAACACAGTGTGTACTGGATAGATCCAAAATAATTACAACTCTTCTGTGAAATATACAAGCCATTGCAGCTGCTTTTTATAGCCTATATATCAGGACCAATATGTAATGATAGGATTGCATTGGGTTTTATTTTTAAAGTTTTCAGAAACAACTACAATGCTTATTTTACAAATCTGGAGAACACATTTTACTCACATTGGTACAGTAAGCAGGTCACTTATCTCCAAATCCTGCCCTAGCAGTGTATCCAAGAAGATTACTACTACCACTGGTTGAGAGAATGGCCATTAACACTCAGGGGCTGATACTTATTATTATGGAAATTTTTTCAATCATTACATTTTTTTTGTGGCCAAATTTAGTAAAACTTATCAGTAGATGCTGAATTTCTCACCTTAGGCTTATACTCGAGTCAATACATTTTCCCAGTTTTTCTAGGTAAAATTAGGTACCTTGTCTTATACTCGGGTCGGCTTTCCTCTTTAAAAAAATGATTTAGTCTATGGGGGAGCTCCTAGAACCCATCCGGCCAGCTAAACCCCAACCCTGGCATACTAGTGTAACACGGTACCTCAGAAGATGTAGTAGATCAGCTGAGCGACGGTGGAGAAAGTCACGAACTGATCCTGACTTCATCCACTTCAAATTCATGCTCTTCTGCTATAACCGAGCTCTATCATTAGCCAAAGAACAAAACTTCTCTTATCTAATATCTACTATGTCCTCCAAACCACAGCAGCTATTTGCCACATTTAACTCACTCCTATGCCCCCCTCCACCTCCTCCACCTATTAATGTTACCAAGACCTTGCTCATTTCTTTAATGAAAAAATCGATCTCATTAGGCTGAGCATACCGTCTGACAACAATCTCAGACCAACGTGCAGTCCACTCACATCTACTTTGCACTCCTTCACCCCTGCAACTCTAGATGAAGTTAGCAAACTTCTAGCCAGCTCAAAACCCACCACCTGCTCCCTTGACCCCATACCCTCTCGCCTTCTCCACCCAATCTCTGATACACTCTCTCCTGCACTTACCCACCTTTTCAATCTTTCACTCTCTACTGGTACCTTTCCATCTTTATACAAACAAGCACTAATCACTCCTATCCTCAAAAAACCTTCCCTTGATCCCAGCTCTCCCACTAACTATCGACCAGTCTCCCTTCTTCCATTCACATCCAAATTACTAGAAAGGCTTGTTTACAAACGCCTGATCCAGCATCTCACTCACAACTCCCTCCTCGACCCCTTGCAATCTGGCTTCCGCCCATCACACTCGACTGAAACTGCACTCACCAAAGTAACCAATGATCTTCTATTGGCAAAGTCTAAAGGTCATTTTTCCATTCTAATCCTTCTAGATCTCTCTGCAGCCTTTGATACAGTTGACCACACACTCCTCCTTGACATTCTACACTCATCTGGCATTCGGGACACTGCTCTTTCATGGTTTACATCTTATCTGTCTGACCGTTCCTTTAAAGTTTCCTTCTCTTACTCTACTTCTACTACTTTCCCACTCTCTGTTGGAGTTCCTCAAGGCTCTGTTCTTGGCCCCCTGCTGTTCTCGCTCTATACAACTTCACTAGGAAAACTCATTCAGTCATTTGGACTTCAGTATCACAATTCTGTCCTTTCCCAAGTCACAGACTGTCTATCTGCTGTCTCCTGGATGTCACAGCGCCACCTGAAACTGAACCTTTCTAAAACAGAACTCATCATATTTCCTCCAAGATCTTCCCCTGTCCCTCAGATATCACTCACCATAAACAACACCACCTTTCATTCCACCACACAGGCACGCTGCCTTGGAGTCATCTTAGACTCTCATCTGTCTTTTTCACCACACATTCAAACACTTGCAAAATCTTGCCGTATTCAACTGCGCAACATTGCTCGAATACGACCCTATCTCAGTTCAGAATCAACTAAAACACTGATTCAGTCTCTCATCATCTCCCGCCTTGATTACTGCAACTTACTCCTCACAGGTATTCCAACAAGTCACCTTTCACTACTCCAATCTGTTCTAAACACAGCCGCTAGACTCATTCATCTAGCTCGCCGCTCAACATCAGCTGCTCCCATATGTATGTCCCTTCACTGGCTCCCAATCTCTTCTAGAATCAAATTCAAATTACTACCCTCACATTCAAGGCCCTTAATAATGAAACCCCTCCCTATATTTCATCTCTAATCTCCAAATACACTCCTTCACGAAACCTACGCTCTGCTTCTGATCTTTGCCTCACTTCTCCTCTGGTCACTTCTGCCCATTCTCGTCTACAAGACTTCTCTCGGGCTTCTGCTTTACTCTGGAACTCTCTGCCACAAACTGTCAGACTTTCTCCTTCCTTCCAAATTTCAAGCGCTCCTTAAAGACCCATCTGTTTAAAGAGGCCTATTCAATGTACCTTAATTAATCATTGCTGTATCAAAAATGACTTATGTCTCAATTGTACCCTAACCTTTTAGTTTGTAAACCCTATTGTATTCTGTAATCCTTGTCTGTTATCCACAATTTATTCCCTGTTTGCTATAACTGCAGTAAAGCATTGCGTATCTTGACAGCGCTATATAAATAAATGATGATGATGATGATGATTTGGAGTCAATTGGTGGACTATGAAAAATCAAAGTTTTTTTTTTGGAAAAACTTGGAATCAAATTAGATCAATGCCCTGTTACTTCGATTCGTATGATTGAATTCAAACGAAAATGGCCTATTCACCCGAAAAAAAAACCTTTATTTAATTATCACTGTAATTACCTCATTTGCTCTTTTCAATCATTGTTCTGCTGTAAAGTGCTTAATGAATAAATAGTGCTATATAATTAAAGCAATACATATACATAAATACTTATGTGCAGGATCCTTACCACAATTATTTATTATTTGTCAGGTTATTGGAAAAGTTAACTGCTACTTTTTACATGTAGAATACATTTTCAGAGGGGTCACTAGCTTGGGCAATCTCATTCCTGCAAAATAACTTCTCTAGTTGATTCATTAAAGGTTATTTACTGCAGGATAGGGTGAAAAGTGCAGAAATGGGAGCTAACCTCCATGTTTTTTACAGTTTGCCCCCCCGCCCTGCAGGTCAGTTTTGGAGCACTGATATCTGTATGTGCCCTATGAATTGAGTTGTATTAATGAGAGGTATGGATGCAGGCCACAATGGGACCCTATACTTAGCACTGGACCTATGACAGGCGGTAGGGCAAGGCTGGCTTGTGTCAAACAAAATAGTGCTCTGCACCTCACATTAGAATTTTTAGCCATTGCAAGGTGTAGGGCACTGTAAGACAGAAGTGGTGTTTGAGTGCTTCTGCACTTCTGTCAGGGGGTCACAGTAAATGACTCCTTATGTACAGGTATGTCTGTCCAGCATCTGCAAGCAAAACATTTCTTTGTTTCCTCCAATATTCATCCTATAGATATGAAGTAAGGTTTTCCCATTTTTTTTTTTTTTGCTTTATGAAGTCTCAGTAATTTCAAGTCTCAAAGTTGAAATACATTGTGGGAACTTAGCATTTACTTCAATTACATTGTATTTCTCACATACAGCAGTGGTATTCTATACAAAAACACACACTCTGGCGCTTCCTTATCAATCCAATCTATAC
Source organism: Xenopus petersii (assembly GCA_038501925.1). NCBI lineage: Eukaryota > Metazoa > Chordata > Amphibia > Anura > Pipidae > Xenopus > Xenopus petersii. The sequence goes on along the minus strand of CM076673.1, from coordinate 132,085,652 downwards.
CAAGCTCATTCAAGAGGCACAAGCATTTTCCCACTGTTATGTTATTAGAGGAAATGTTTGATTTACATTTGTTAAGTCTTCCTGTGCCTAACTTTATTATTATTAAAAAAAAATCATTTGGACCCAGGCAAGCTGTCATAGCATTTTGCAAATCACAGTGGGTTAGTATTTACCACTGTTACTTTGCAGTGCTTGGCTCTTGAGGTCATTTCCAGTGCCTGTGATTACATATTGGTGGATACGAAACGCGTTAGGACGTGTAACTTTTAGTATCATGGAAAACCACTTTGCTTTAACTTCAACGGTTGGCTCAAGGAGTGTTTGGTCGTTTTTTTTTCTGGTCATTACCAGCCAGAGTTTACCCTGCAAGGAGTTTGCATATGCTTGTGTGAGTCTCCTCTCACTTTCCAAAAATGAACAGACATTACATATTGCCCAGGCAAGCTGTCATAGTACAGGCAGTCCCCTGGTTACGTTTGAGATAGGGTCTATAGGTTTGCTCTCAAACTGAATTTGTATGTAAGTTGAAACATATATATTTACTTATTAAATGCCACTTAGGCCAATGTTTGTCTTGCAAACCAAATGTGTGTATATATATATATATATATATATATATATATATATATATATATATATATATATGTATATATATATACATATATATATATATATATATAAACATATATAAACATAAAGCTTCGCCAATGGAGTAACTCACCAAATTACATGGGTGGCCCAGGTGCACCTTCCCCAGGCCTTCAGCCCAAGGGAGCGGACAATCCGTGATTGTTTGTCTTAACATAGTTTTTATTTTTACCTTTCTGTGCTCTGCAGTAGACAACACACCCCAAATGGGGCTGGGGCAGGAGGTTCTTTAAAGCTAAATGCTAATAAAAGTCGAGCAGGCATGTTACTGTAATGGCCCCCAATTGTAAGTGTGAGTTGTATGTAAGTCAGGTGTTTGTAACTCGAGGACTGTAATTGCACATGTTCCATTCATTTTCCATAATTTGCACTGTAGAGTATTTATTTATTTTATTATAGTATTTATTAACCTAGACCCATACCCATAATAACTTCAACACTGAATCACAATTGGTCAGTAGTTACCACTGCTACCTTGCGTTGCTTGGCTCCTGAGTTCAATTCCAGCCAGAGTTCTCCCTACAAGGAGCTTGTGTGGGTGTCCTCTTGCTTTCCAAAAATATACAGCATTTTTTCCCTTTATTTTCTCATCTTCAAGACCTACGGGCACATTTACTTAGGTCTGAATTTTCTATTTGGAAAGCTTTGTCATACTTCGTGCAACTACGTCAGACTAGGTAAATAAACACTGACGTACATTCACTGGAATAAAATTCAACAACTGGAACTTTTCATATCGAATTTTCACCAGCATTTCTTTCTTCCTAGAGAAATTTCATCAAAATACTTACACTTACGTCAGTTTAAAAATGGTGCGTACCTACAGGTCATATGTATGTCTTTATTAGTGAAATTTCTGGAAGTAGCCACCTATTATTAAAAATGTCCAAGTAAGCAAAATAAAGACAAAGGCGATCCTCTGTTGTCTTAAAAATGAGCCTACTAGTGATGTGCCGGTCGAGAAAAACTCAACCCACACCTGGCCCATACCCATGCACCCCTGATCCATGCACGCTCGCACACGTCTTCCGTCTTCCATTTATAGACCTGCGCCAACCCACCTCACCAATGATGTCACAAATGGTGAGGGGTGGGCAGGCGCACACCTATTAAACTGGAAGCCAAAAGCGACTGTGTGAGATTGCGGGCAAGCAGGGGAGTTCAACCCAAACCTGCTCCGTGACCTGCAAATGGGGCAATGAGGTCAGCCCGAACCCGCCCGGCCACAGCAGCACAAATAAAAATAATTTTTTTGAATAAAAGAAAATAAACAAAATTGAAAAAGCTAGATGGGGCCCTATTCACCCTGGCCCCCTAGTCTATTGTCTAGGGTAACCTATTCATTAATTCCCCCCTGTTTATAGTTATCTTTATGGTTTTTTTGTCGAGTTAAACTGGGTAACAGTTGCACCCTTCTTTAATTCCCTGATTGCACCATGGGAAATGTTTATGGGTTTTATTTGGTTTATTTGCATGACAGCAAAAATATACTTAGTATTTGTAGGGATGTAGCGAACGTCGGAAAAAAAGTTCGCGAACATATTCGCGAACTTGCGCAAAAATGCGAGCGGTTCGCGAACGGTTCGCGAACCCCATAGACTTCAATGGGAAGGCGAACTTTAACATCTAAAAAAGACATTTCTGGCCAGAAAAATGATTTTAAAGTTGTTTAAAGGGTGCAACGACCTGGACAGTGGCATGCCAGAGGGGGATCAAGGGCAAAAATGTATCTGAAAAATCTGCCTGTGTGTGCTTGGAAGAGATAGTGTAGGGTGAGAGCTGTTAGTGATTTCAGGGACAGATGATAGTAAGTTTGCTGGCTAGTAATCTGCTTGATACTGCTCTGTATTGAAGGGACAGAAGTCTGCAGGGATTTGAGGGACATTTTAGCTTAGGTAGCTTTGCTGGCTAGTAATCTACTGTTCTCTTTAAACAACTGCCATACGTTGCCCTTGTAGGCATTGTTTGCCCAGTTTTTTTGGACGCAGCCACTGAAGCACAGTTGCCAGAAAAAATATGCCATATAAATGCTGAAAATAGTCATTTTTCGCCATACGTTGACCTTGTAGACATTGTTTGCCCAGTTTTTTTTGGACGCAGCCACTGAAGCACAGTTGCCAGAAAAAATATGCCATATAAATGCTGAAAATAGTAATTTTTCGCCATACGTTGACCTTGTAGACATTGTTTGCCCAGTTTTTTTGGACGCAGCCACTGAAGCACAGTTGCCAGAAAAAATATGCCATATAAATGCTGAAAATAGTAATTTTTCGCCATACGTTGACCTTGTAGACATTGTTTGCCCAGTTTTTTTGGACGCAGCCACTGAAGCACAGTTGCCAGAAAAAATATGCCATATAAATGCTGAAAATAGTCATTTTTTGCCATATACGTTGAGTCAACGTATGGCAAAAAATGACTATTTTCAGCATTTATGTGGCATATTTTTTCTGGCCTCTGTGCTTCAGTGGCTGCGGCCAAAAAAACTGGGCAAACAATGCCTACAAGGTCAACGTCGTTGACCTTGTAGGCATTGTTTGCCCAGTTTTTTTGGCCGCAGCCACTGAAGCACAGAGGCCAGAAAAAATATGCCATATAAATGCTGAAAATAGTCATTTTTTTGGTCGCAGCCACTGAAGCACAGTTGCCAGAAAAATTATGCCATATAAATGCTGAAAATATAAATTTTTTTGGTTGCAGCCACTGAAGCACAGAGGCCAGAAAAATTATGCCATATAAATGCAGAAAATATGCATTTTTTTGGTCGCAGCCACTGAAGCACAGTTGACAGAAAAATTATGCCATATAAATGCTGAAAATATAAATTTTTTTGGTTGCAGCCACTGAAGCACAGAGGCCAGAAAAATTATGCCATATAAATGGAGAAAATATGCATTTTTTTGGTTGCAGCCACTGAAGCACAGAGGCTAGAAAAATTATGCCATATAAATGGAGAAAATATGCATTTTTTTGGTTGCAGCCACTGAAGCACAGAGGCTAGAAAAATTATGCCATATAAATGGAGAAAATATGCATTTTTTTGGTTGCAGCCACTGAAGCACAGAGGCCAGAAAAATTATGCCATATAAATGGACAAAATATGCATTTTTTTGGTTGCAGCCACTGAAGCACAGAGGCTAGAAAAATTATGCCATATAAATGGACAAAATATGCATTTTTTTGGTTGCAGCCACTGAAGCACAGAGGCCAGAAAAATTATGCCATATAAATGCAGAAAATATGCATTTTTTTGGTTGCAGCCACTGAAGCACAGAGGCCAGAAAAATTATGCCATATAAATGCAGAAAATATGCATTTTTTTGGACGCAGCCACTGAAGCACAGTTGCCAGAAAAAATATGCCATTTAAATGCTGAAAATAGTAATTTTTCGCCATACGTTGACCTTGTAGACATTGTTTGCCCCGTTTTTTTGGACGCAGCCACTGAAGCACAGAGGCCAGAAAAAATTAAACCAGTAGGGTTTGCACCCTAGTTTGTAACGGTGGCGGAGGGAGGAGGACGCTAAAGGACAGCTGTGTGTGGAGTCATGAGGCTTGAAGAGAAGGACAGCTGCATAGAAGTCAGAACAAGTCTTCCGGCGTGCAGTAACCCTCCGAGATCCACCCCTCATTCATTTTAATAAAGGTCAGGTAATCGACACTTTTGTGACCTAGGCGAGTTCTCTTCTCAGTTACAATCCCTCCTGCTGCACTGAAGGTCCTTTCTGAGAGCACACTTGAGGCTGGGCAAGACAAGAGGTTCATGGCAAATTGTGACAGCTCTGGCCACAGATCAAGCCTGCGCACCCAGTAGTCCAGGGGTTCATCGCTCCTCAGAGTGTCGATATCTGCAGTTAATGCCAGGTAGTCCGCTACCTGCCGGTCGAGGCGTTCTTTGAGGGTGGATCCAGAAGGGTTGTGGCGCTGCCTTGGACAGAAAAACATTTGCATGTCTGATGTTACAGACCGGCCAAAGGGCTTTGTCCTTGCAGGTGTGCTCGTGGCAGGATTACTGGCACCTCTGCCCCTGGAATGTTGATGAGTTCCTGAAGTGACATCACCCTTAAAAGCATTGTACAACATGTTTTGCAGGCTGGTTTGTAAATGCCGCATCTTTTCGGACTTGTGGTATGTTGGTAACATTTCTGACACTTTATGCTTGTACCGAGGGTCTAGTAGCGTTGCGACCCAGTACAGGTCCTTCTCCTTAAGCCTCTTGATACGGGGGTCCTTCAACAGGCATGACAGCATGAAAGACCCCATTCTCACAAGGTTGGATGCAGAGCTATCCATCTCCGCTTCCTCATTATCAAGGACTGCATCATCCACGGTCTCCTCCCCCCAGCCACGTACAAGACCAGGGGTCCCCAAAAGGTCACCACTAGCCCCCTGGGAAGCCTGCTCCTGTTGGTCCTCCTCCTCCTCCTCCACAAAGCCACCTTCCTCCTCTGACTCCACTTCTGGCACCTCTCCCTGCGTTGCAGCAGGTGCCTGGGTTCGTTCTGGTGATTCCGACCATAAATCGTGCGCTTCCAGCTCCTCGTCACGCTGGTCTACAGCCTCATCTGTCACTCGTCGCACGGCACGCTCCAGGAAGAAAGCGAAGGGTATTAGGTCGCTGATGGTGCCTTCGGTGCGACTGACCATATTTGTCACCTCTTCAAAAGGTCGCATGAGCCTGCAGGCATCGCGCATAAGCACCCAGTAACGGGGGAAAAAAATCCCCAGCTCTGCAGATCCAGTCCTACCACCCAGTTCAAAAAGGTACTCGTTGACGGCCCTTTGTTGTTGCAGCAGACGTTCCAACATAAGGAGCGTTGAATTCCAGCGAGTCTGGCTGTCAGAAATCAAACGCCTGACTGGCATGTTGTAGCGCTGCTGAATGTCAGCAAGGCGTGCCATGGCTGTGTAGGAACGTCTGAAATGGGCCGACACCTTTCTGGACTGGGTGAGAACGTCCTGGAATCCTGGGTACTTGGAGACAAAACGTTGGACTATTAAATTTAACACATGTGCCATGCAGGGCACATGTGTTAAATTTCCCAGTCTCAACGCTGCCAACAGATTGCTTCCATTGTCACACACCACTTTTCCGATCTGCAGTTGGTGTGGGGTCAGCCACCGATCGGCCTGTGACTGCAGAGATGACAGGAGTACAGATCCGGTATGGTTTTTGCTTTCCAGGCACGTCATCCCCAAGACAGCGTGACAACGGCGTACCTGGCACGTCGAATAGCCTAGGGGGAGCTGGGGGTGCACAGGTGTGGAGGAGGAGAAGGAGGACCCAGCAGCAGAGTAAGAAGAAGAAGAGGAAGAAGACGAGGTAGAGAGCGATGGAGGAGTAGAGGTGGTGGCAGAACCGCGTGCAATCCGTGGCGGTGACACCAACTCCACTGTTGTTGTTGTTGTTGAGCTACCCATTCCCTGCTTCCCATTCCCAGCCATTACCAAGTTCACCCAGTGGGCAGTGTAGGTGACATACCTGCCCTGACCATGCTTGGAGGACCATGCGTCAGTAGTCATATGGACCTTTGGCCCAACACTAAGTGACAGAGATGCGGTAACTTGGCTCTGCACATGTTGGTACAGGTGTGGTATTCCCTTTTTAGAAAAAAAATTGCGGCTGGGTACCTTCCACTGCGGTGTCCCAATTGCTACAAATTTGCGGAAGGCCTCAGAGTCCACCAGCTGGTATGGTAAAAGCTGGCGGGCTAAGAGTGCAGACAAGCCAGCTGTCAGACGCCGGGCAAGGGGGTGACAGTCAGACATTGGCTTCTTACGCTCAAACATGGCCTTCACAGAAACTTGGCTGGTGGCAGATGACTGGGAATGGGAACAGGTGGTCAAGGTGGAAGGCGGAGTGGAGGGTGGTTCAGATGGGTCAAGGAGAGCAGAGGTAGAGCAGTAAGATGCTGGACCAGAAGGAGTGTGGCTTTTAGTTTGCCTGTTGCCTTTGAGGTGTTGCTCCCAAAGTGCTTTGTGCTTGCCGCTCATGTGCCTTCGCATAGAAGTTGTACTTATGTGGCTGTTGGGCTTACCAAGGCTCAGTTTCTGACTGCACTCATTGCAAATTACAATGCTTTTGTCAGAGGCACACACATTAAAAAAATCCCACACTGCTGACTTTTTGGAAGTCTGCGATCTGGCGGTAACAGTAGAAGTTGGCGGCATTGGCGGCAATGGCGGGTGCGTTGGCCGGCTGAACACAGGTGCCGATACATGTTGTTGCCCTACTGATCCCTGCGGGCTGGCCTCCCTGCTTCTTCTAAGTCTTATTCTCCTACTGCCTCTCTGACTCTCCGTCTCTCCATCTGAACTACCCTCCTCTTGCTCTCTTCTACTAGGCACCCACAAAACATCAATCTCCTCATCATCATTCTCCTCAGATGCATCAATTTCTTCTGACACATCACAGAAGGAAGCAGCAGCGGGGACCTCCTCCTCCTCCTCATCACTCATCATTATGTCCATCTCTGTCGTGTTCTCTGCCAGAATTAAATCTGGTGTAACGTCCTCATCTCCTTCATCTTCTTCTGCCAATAATGGTTGCGCATTACTCAGTTCAAGAAACTCATGGGAAAATAACTCCTCTGACTCCAGTGAAGAAGGGGCACCGGTGGTGGAGGAAGTGTTACGTGGGGTGGCCATAGCAGTGGAGGATGAGGAGGATGTTGTGGTAAAGTTAGAAACGGTAGAGGATGGGGTGTGCTGTGTAAGCCAGTCAACTACCTCTTCAGCATTTTGGGAGTTCAGGGTCATTGGCTTTTTAAAACTGGGCAATTTGCTAGGGCCACAGGATTGCATAGCAGCACGGCCCCTAGCACGGCCTCTGCGTGGCGGCCTGCCTTTGCCTGGCATTATTTTTAAAAAAACAACAACAACAAAAACTCAGTTGGTTTTTCTGGAAACGATAATACACACAGCTAGATGGCAGTTTGAAGAAAACAGTGTGCAAATAATGCCTACAAGATCAACGTATACACTACTACAGCGGTGGATACGGATTACGTAAAATATATGAATGCTGCTTGAAAAAAAGTAACTCAAGTGGTTTTTCTAGAGACGATAATATTATCAATATTTAGACAAAATGTGAACAAGCTCACACAGCTAGATGGCGGTTTGAAGAAAACACTGTGCAAATAATGCCTTCAAGGTCAACGTATACACAGCGGTGGATACGGATTACGTAAAATATAAGAATGCTGCTTGAAAAAAAGTCACTCCGGTGTTTTTTCTGGAGACGGTAATATTATGGATATTTAGACAGAATGAGAACACGGTCACACAGCTAGATAGCAGTTGGTTGAATAACACACTGGGCAAAAAATGCCTACAGGGCAAATAATGCCTACAAGGTCAACGTATACACAGCGGTGGATACGGATTACGTAAAATATAAGAATGCTGCTTGAAAAAAAGTCACTCCGGTGTTTTTTCTGGAGACGGTAATATTATGGATATTTAGACAGAATGTGAACACGGGCACACAGCTAGATAGCAGTTGGTTGAATAACACACTGGGCAAAAAATGCCTACAGGGCAAATAATGCCTAAAAGGTCAACTTATACACTACTACAGCGATGGATACGGATTACGTAAAATTTATTATGGCTGCTTGAAAAAAGTCACTCCGGTGTTTTTTCTGGAGACGGTAATATTATGGATATTTAGACAGAATGTGAACACGGGCACACAGCTAGATAGCAGTTGGTTGAATAACACACTGGGCAAAAAATGCCTACAGGGCAAATAATGCCTAAAAGGTCAACTTATACACTACTACAGCGATGGATACGGATTACGTAAAATTTATTATGGCTGCTTGAAAAAAGTCACTCCGGTGTTTTTTCTGGAGACGGTAATATTATGGATATTTAGACAGAATGTGAACACGGGCACACAGCTAGATAGCAGTTGGTTGAATAACACACTGGGCAAAAAATGCCTACAGGGCAAATAATGCCTAAAAGGTCAACTTATACACTACTACAGCGATGGATACGGATTACGTAAAATTTATTATGGCTGCTTGAAAAAAGTCACTCCGGTGTTTTTTCTGGAGACGGTAATATTATGGATATTTAGACAGAATGTGAACACGGTCACACAGCTAGATAGCAGTTGGTTGAATAACACACTGGGCAAAAAATGCCTACAGGGCAAATAATGCCTAAAAGGTCAACTTATACACTACTACAGCGGTAGTAAAATAAAAAAAAGTTAAATAAAAAAAGAATGAATATTAAAAAAAAAAAATTAAAGTTGGTGCTGCTGAACTACTAGGAGCAGCAGATTAGCACACCAGTCCCACTCCCCAACACTGCTAGACTAATAGCACTGGGCTCTTATAGTAGTAGTAGTAGTAGTAGTAGTAGTAGTAGTAGTAAAACAACAAAAAAATAAATAAAAGCAGTCCTTACAAGGACTATTGCTATTGCAGCAGTCAGCAGATGAGATCAGAAGCAGGACAGCTGCCCACTGCAGCTACATACAGAGCACTGCAGTAGAAGGTAGATTACTAGCCAGCAAAGCTACCTAAGCTTAAATGTCCCTCAAACCCCTGCAGACTTCTGTCCCTCCAATAACAGAGCAGTATCAAAACGATTACTAGCCAGCAAACTTTCAACTGTCCCTGAAATCACTAACAGGCAGCAGCTCTCTCCCTACACTATCTCTTCAGCACACACAGGCAGAGTGAAAAAAAGCTGCAGGGCTTCGGTTTTTATAGGGAAGGGGAGTGGTCCAGGGGAGAGCTTCCTGATTGGCTGCCATGTACCTGCTGGTCTGGGGTGAGAGGGCAAAAAAAAGCGCCAACAATGGCGAACCCAAAATGGCGAACGTCGCGCGACGTTCGCGAACTTCCGGCGAGCGCGAACACCCGATGTTCGCGCGAACAAGTTCGCCGGCGAACAGTTCGCGCCATCTCTAAGTATTTGTACCAAATAACTGGGATCTGTACAAACACTGTACAAACACAAAAGTCCTGTTCTGAATTATAGCCAAGCCAGTTATAGTTTTATATATACAAACTTATACAAACTTATAATGCTCACAAATAGTGTAGGACGTACAATGAGGGGCCTTGACGTGACATGTGAGCTTACATATTTTGGCCCAAGTGTGTTACTAACAACTCATTTTTTGTAACAATTATTTTTAAAGGCAAACAGTCCACTGGCAAATTTTCTCTTTTTCCAGTTAATACGACCCTTTTTATGCATGGGGTAAAGGAAGATCTGTGTCTTTAAGCAGATCATGCTTTCCCCTACTAAGGAGAGCATCATGCAGTCTTGTCCAAAGTTAAATAATAATTAGCCTGTATCCACCCAATACAATCCCATGGATATGTAATAACCATACCAGCAGCAAGTTCAGCTTATATCTGAAGAATGGTTTTCCCACCTCCAGGTGTCCTTTATATTATGAGCCGTCTAAATCCCTGGTCAGTGTTAATGAAGGCTGTAGTGCTTTCAAATGATTTATTTTCGCTTTCTGTTGCATTTCTTAAGTCAAGGATCTTTTAGAAATGTATTGATACGCCTACTCCTCCCTTCATGATCATGTCTAGTCATACATAATACTTGGGATAGTGTTTGCAATTGTTGATGGTACAGAGCAGCATTGTTCTGGTCTAGACCCTGTTTCCAGTGTGCCCATCACAACTAAACTCTTCATTAAGCCACTGTGACACTTACAGTTTATTCCTGGAGAAAAAAATGCTACAAGTAACTTACACAGTGCACAGTTCAATCACAAGACAACGTTGTAACAAACACCCTGCAATTGCTTTACAGAGCGCTCACCCTTTTGGTTTCAGAGTACCACTGGCTTTCTTCATTTTCTTAGATGATATATATTGGAAGTAATTCAGTGATTCTTTATATAAAACTTTAAACAACAACACTTGATGACTTTTTAAAAAATGATATTGATATTAGAATGAGTTTTCTAAAGCTTTCTTGAATGAACATATGCTGCAAACTGGAGCAGAGATCTTTATCTTTGTTTTATCCTTTATACACTCATTTCTGTCCTATACAGTCAAATTGTTTGTTTTAAGCTCTGATGTTCCTTTGGGGATTATTTGTTTGAGTTACACAGACTTGGTGATATACTGAGAGGAGGACAAGCTTTGAACTGTCTGCACTCAGGAGAAATTGTGATGTTTATTTAGTTTAAGGCTGTGGAGCATGAAGAGATACAGCTGGATTTCTGGCTTGTTGCTGGAAAGATTTCCTGCCTCAGTAAATTTACTAGGAAGACATTTAGAAAACACCTAATTTTACAGGATTGAAGCACCATTACCAGATAATAGCTGGCTGGGATATTGGAACAGAAATAAAAATCCTGGCATTAACAGGGAATATTGTGTCTTAATTCTGCAAGGATTTAAATGTTGGACTGGATGATCTGGGCTCACTGGGGCTCTCACATCAGAGTTCCAGCCCCCCCTTCGGCAGCCGCCTCCACCCCTCCCCCTAACCATCGCATACCTGCAACTTTCTTCTATCGGTTGGGGCGGGGAGAGATCACCAGGCAGGTCAGGCAGTTGGGAGCAGATCTGGGCCGGCAGCGGCTCATGAGGACTGGAGCCCACCAGGTTTTTTCCTGGTGCCCCGCCAAACCCAGTCTGACCCCGAAGGATTTTATATGTTCTACATGTCCTCCCATACACCAAAAACATGAAATCAAGTAAATTGTCTCCTGCTGTAATTTACAAAGTAAAGTACATTTGATAGGGACCTTAGATTGCAAGCTCTGCTGGACTGGACTGATGCTAATGATGAAAAATCTCTTGGAATAGCTGATTAAATGTATTTGTTCTAAATAAATGGCAAATAATTATAATTTAGTAATGCAGGGGAAATTTACATTACAATCAATTATGGCAGCAATCCACCTGGTAGACGCTCCAGACCCTAAATAAATAATATAGTAATACAAGAACTAGACATTCTCATACATGAAATTTTATTTGGTGCACAAAACAATCATGGATTTATGCAAAATGTAAAAAAAAATGTTATATAACCCTATAACCTCCATGGTCTCTGAGCTCCTCCCTCTTCAAGAATTTTGCATCATTGATGATGCGAAATGTGCTGGGAGGGAGGAGCTCATTGAATCACACTCTGTTGGGGTCTGCAGTCAGCAGTTGTTTGAATGTATTCTAATAGGCCAGTGATCTTCTGTGATTTTTTTTACCCTTTCCAAACTAGATTAACTTCAGTCTTGACTTGAAACAATGTAGCAGAAAAGAACTGGAGTTGTGTCTAGTCAACAGCTGTATTTTGCAACATTGTTTTCAATGGCAGGGCAAAAAGGGCCACTATTATTTTCTTTAATTAAATTTACAAAAAATGTAAAACTGTCAAATAATTGTAATGAATTTATATTGGAGAAGTGTTTAAAATGATATTTTATTCTGTGTACTTTTGTATTGTGTTTTTTTAGTTATTTAGAATTTTGAGCCACAAGTGTATTCAGTGCTTTCCCAGCTGTAAAAAACAAACAGAGTTAAAGTTAATACAAAGCAAGCAGGAGAGGTCCCTTGTCCTTTTAATAGTATGTTGCCATGTTTCAGTGAGTTTCTCCCACATTCAGAACATTTTAATTATGTTCAACATAAAATGTAGTATGTGTTTGTGTGTATGCGCATACATGGGTAATTAAATTCCATTGGGACAGGAACTGATGTGTATGATAAATGTCACCCTAAATCACTGCTTAGTATGTCAGTTCTGCATAAAGTAATAATAAAAACGATACTGTGCCTTTAGTTGATGCGGTTGCCTTTTTCACCCCCATGTTTTAACAGCTGCTGTGTTTGAGTGAACTACAATTTGAAAACAGTCTGCAGTATATTTGCTTCTAAAATTATAACATCCTTCTAAAGTTTTCTACTATTAACCTCATGTCATATGCAGACATTAATGTCTGTTGCTTTACTCAACAGCACATGCCCAACATGTCCAAATGCTTTGACTTAAAATATGACATTTTTATAAACTGCTTAAGCTGCATTTTCTGTTTTTTTTGGATTAGATAGATAGACAGGAAGATTGTTTTCTGCACCACTCTGTGGCTTTTTTCTCATTTGTACTATTATGTATATGCAAAGCTAAAACTCTGATGCGTTCCCCAGGGCCTGATACAGTATTGAATCTGGGCTGCTACTAACAATAGGACTAGGGCATAAAAATGGAACCTCCCCCCCAAAAGTATATTACTATTATTGTATTATGTGTGGTGCATTTTTGTATTTACACGTTCTATTAAACATCCCCCTAGTTATGTTGGCTGTGAGCAGTTCACTGGGTTCTGCCAATAAACAAATAATCTCAGGGATACCCATTTATCAAAGGTCATGTAAATGAATGTGAATTTTTTTTACTCTAATCATTATGCATTCGATTGGGAGGTTATTTAGGAAACAATTTGAACGTCTAAAACTCAAACGAATATTACTGGCCTAAAAACATCTTCAAATGAGACACTGGACCTCTGCCATTGACTTCTACTTGAACTCGGCAGGTTTTAGGTGGCGAATAGTCAAATTCAAATTGTTCCCAGGGTTCAGGTATGATAAATCATGATTTCAAATGTAAATTCAAATTATTCCCAACTTGAATTTGTGAGTTTTGACCAATAATCCAACTAGAAAATTCAAATTTGAGCTTCCAATCGAAACTTGATAAATCTGCCCCTTAGAGTTGGGTGTACCTTAGCACCTATTTATTGTATACAGGCTTAGTCTAGGAAAACAGGTTGTGTTTAGTTAGCCCCTCCTTGAAAAATTTCCTGTGCACATCAATGAGTACAGATATGGGATTTTTAACCAGGAAATTCAAATATCAAGAAAACACTAAATAACATCTGACATAGGGACAGATTTACTAAAAGGCGAAGTGCCGACGCTGGAGAAAATTCACCAGAAATCCCATGCACATCACCAATTTACTAACAGGTGCAGAGGAAAATTCACTAGTGAAAGAGTACATTGCTAGTGATGTTTCTCACCCTTTCATCTGGTGAATTTTCGCTCAGGCGTACAATTGCTACCATTATGTTACCCCTTTCGCCAGAGTTTCCTTCACCAGCTTAGACCTGGTGAACTGATAAGATGAAGCGACATCCTCCTCAATCTTATGTCAGTGACATCATGTCCTGTATGCCGAAAAGTCATAACATTTTTTAAAAACTGCTGGCGTTTTTTCATTTTTTAAAGTGGTATTGTGTTTAAAAGTTGTAACTGTTAAACATTTTTGTTTGAACATTTTTTTACAATGTGAGGGGCATGCTTTCTTGGACATTTTGAATAATAAGTGTCCACTTCAAGCATTTGCACCAACATCTCTAATAAAGACGTATATATGACCTATATGTACCCGTCCTATTTAAATTGACCTAAGTGTACTAACAAAGTTTCGCTAGGCAGAAATGAACGTTATCAAAAGTTCACTAAAAATTCTCCGGCTGACAAATATAAGCTACGCCAAGACGAAATTGCACATTTTAGTGAATTAGCACAGTGGTAGCGAATTAATGGCTAGCAAAAGAGTTTAGTGAATTTGCCCCATAGAGTCCAATTCAAGCGAATATTTCTAAATATAACAATTCCTTGTATTTAAGATTTGGTGATCCAAATTACAGAAATATAACTTATCCAGATAACCCCTAGAGCCACTAGCATATAAAAAGTTGTATACTGCTCATAGACCCCTCTACATGACGTGCTTCTACTGGTTTGATACTACTTTTTTTTAAATATGTACAGTACATACCAAAAAAATTGTCTGAATATTCACACATTAGTTAAAGCTCATTTCTGCTATACCATAAGAAAAAAAAAACGTTCTTACTGTTCATATAAACCACACTAGCCCATTTTACTGCTTTATGGCAAAATAAATGATACAAGTTTGTTAGAGACATATGTAGAAATGTGTCCGTATAAAATACATTCCTTTGTAAAACCAAGATACAACTTCTTGGGAAAACACTGCCATATGTGGTCAGAACAAAGACACAGCATAGACAGAAGAATATGCTTTCTTCACTCACCATCTGTATAATTAGGGAAATGATAATATATTGTATGTCCAATGAGCTGTCTTCATTTCTAGGTTGTTTTTAGCAGATGTGTCCAGTGAGAACTATAATCACAGGCATATTCTTAGCTAGCAAAGTGGAGACCCACTGAAAAATACCAGTCATGCAGTTGTATTTTAATGTAAGTATAGTTTATATAATACATAACTTACGAACAACAAAACAGAAGGTGCTGGGTGTTAGGACAATGGTTTACAACCTAGAACACTCATTTTCAAGCACCAATTATAAGGTAGGAAAATGTCAGGCTCTTCTGGTGTTTTCTCCTACCGCTTGCTGGTTACTGGTTGACAAGGACTCTGCCAAGTCCTAGTCTTCATCTGCTCTGTCCTGTCCAGTCCTGTTTCTATGCCCGCATTATCCCACTTCTTTCCTCCATCTGCTCTATTATGTCTAGTTCATCATCCACTCCATCTTTATTCAGCTTGACACTGATTCTACACCCCCTGTTCCTGCACGCACTGTATCAGCTCTTGTCTGAAGGACTCACTTTCCTACCTCTGCCTCCTCAGTGCCCCCTACCTATTCCTGACAGAGAAGAACATAAATCCAAAACAGATCAGTAATTATATAAAACTGCTGTGTAAATCTATGTACTGAGGACCTATTTTTCAACCTGAATATAGATAAGCCTATACAAACCCACCCTTATGTAACAGGGAATGTAGAGTTGATTTGAGTGTCAAGGTAATTTAGGAAACATTGACAGTTTTATCAAAAAAACTCCATCTACCATTTAACTATAATTCCATCAGTGACACTGGATATGCTACTAAACAAAGCCAAGAAAATTACTCAAGTAATTAGATATCCTAAGACACCATATTTATATTTAAAAATCTAGTAAATGTTAGTGAATGTGTCTTTATCTTGACTACCTGTACTTTTTAGAAAGGGCACCAACTTTGCAATTCGTGAACATTGACAAAAGGGGATCTGGAGGGAATCCACCACTTTCCTAAATTAGGCAACCCTTATTTAGTTGATTGGCAAAGGTTATTGTATTTAACTAAAGTAATTGGTCTGAGTGCCATGTATGGAACATTTGTGTGTAAAAACAATTATAAGGGTTTCAGTGGTTAAAAAAAATCTTATTAAATTGGTGGCAGGTCAGTGGTTCTCCGTAAACCTCAAAGAAGAACATACTATAACTTTCGCTGCATACATTAAAAGGCAACATTAGAATATACTTTAATAGAAAACACTGTATTGGTTTTAATTCTACATGATAGCATACATATATTTAAACTTAGACAGCATGCTGTCTCCGCCTCAGACTTCACAGCCTCAAAAGGCCATTGGAGAAGACCACAGTGGATGGGACTCTTCAGCATCAATTTTGGAATTGGCACCTTACACCATTGCAGGGTATCTCCAACCAACATCCAGCCAACCATGGAAGATGTAATTTTCGATGGACCTTTAAGACTTGATTGCAAACATATAAATTACATAGAGAACTATATACATATATATAATATTATTGTTTTATTTATGGGAATCAATGACAGATATAACTGATGAAATACTGGAAGATAGTAGGGTTACTTTCAAGAGAAGCTTAAGACACTCCTTCCAAGTTTAACTTTACCCACTGCTTGAACGCAATAGGGTTAGGAGACCCTTAGGGATCTTTTTTCAATTCTGGTTCCATAGTGGTGCCATCTCAGGATCAGTAATTAGTCAAGATACACTGCAATGATAATTAGCATTTATCTACTTGCTTACAACAGACATGACAGATGGTTTATACTTTTAGATTCCTGTTACAGTCAAGTAGCTGGTTTAGTTATCTCCAAAAAGTTACAGAAGTTATATAAATGAATGAAAACATTAATTGGTGATGTATGCACTAGCAATAAATTGTACCTAGGCCAAAACTAAATACCTGTTTACTGGGAAGTGAAATGAAAGATGAGTTCAAACACGAAACATTGTGCTTTTCAGACTAAGGACGTTCCATTCAGCTATCTGTCACTGGCAGTTAAAGCCATCTGCATGATAGACTGAATGAAAAATGTTCAAGCAACCAACCTTTTGTCCTATGATTAAGATTGCCCATTTGTGTCTAACTGATTATATGAAATAAATCACTACTCTACTTTGTGATTTTGAAAACAAAGACTTGAAGTGGAGAAATTATTTACTGGCTTCCTTATATGTTGCACCACTGATAATGTTTCCCAGAGTGCAGGAGTTTCATTAAAGGTTATGCAAAGCATTAATTTAGTGAACATTTCCCCCATGTTTCATACCAGAATGACATGTTTCTTCTAAAGCAATTTCTGCACCCGCTCCTTACTATATAATAAATCATAAAGGCATACTTGGTTATATAACATCATAAACTGTCATATAAAGTAACAGACCATCATTTGGTGTAAGTGGTTCTAGGTAACACTTACCCTAAAGTGGGTTCAGCATGGCTTGCTAACTTTGTAGATAGTTGGAAGTGTAAGGAAAAGGACTCCTTTTCAAAGAGACTTTATTATTTATTTTGCCTTATGATAATTCTGATCTATGAGTAGAAAATGTATAGTAAGGAGGTCCCTCTTGTAGTGACTTTAGTTTCTCACCACTATTTGCTAAAAATATATGAAAAACCACATATTTCAAGACACTAAGGGGCCGATGCATCAAGGGTCGACTATCGAGGGTTAATTAACCCTCGATATTCGACTGGGAATGAAAATCCTTCGACTTCGAATATCGAAGTCGAAGGATTTTGCGCATAAAAGTTTGATCGAGCGATCGAAGGAATAATCCTTCGATCGAACGATTAAATCCTTCGAATCGAACGATTCAAAGGATTTTAATCCAACAATCGAAGGATTAGGCTTCGACCAAAAAAATTTAGCCAAGCCTATGGGGACCTTCCCCATAGGCTAACATTGGGTTTGGTAGCTTTTCGGTGGCGAACTAGGGGGTCGAAGTTTTTTCTTAAAGAGACAGTACTTCGACTATCGAATGGTCGAATAGTCGAACTATTTTTAGTTCGAATCCTTCGATTCGAAGTCGTAGTCGAAGGTCGAAGTAGCCCATTAGATGGTTGAAGTAACCCAAAAAACACTTCAAAATTCTAAGTTTTTTTACTTTGAATCCTTCACTCGAAGTTAATGAATTGGCCCCTAAGGGTCAGATTGATCAAGGGTCGAAGTGAATTCGAGGGAGTAAAAAAATTCGAAATTCAAAGTAATTTTTTGGATACTTCGACCATCAAATACTACGACTTAGATCCGAAGTAAAATAGTTTGAATATTCGACCATTCGATAATGAAAGTACTGTCTCTTTAAAAAAACTTCGACTTCAATAATTCGCTAAATTAAACCTGCCGAAGTGCTATGTTAGCCTATGGGGACCTTCTAGAGCAGTTTTCTAAGTTTTTTGAAGTCAAAGAAAAATCGTACGATTGATCGCTGAAATCCTTCGAAACGTTCGGTTCGAAAGATTTAATTGATATTCAAAGTCGAAGTAATTCAATTCGATGGTCGAATTTCGAAGTATTTTTAACTTCGAAATATATATATATATATATATATATATATATATATATATATATATACATAATCACGATTCTTCTTCATTGTGTTGTATGATAAACTAATTATAAATATCATTGAACCTGACTACATTTAAATATATCTTAAATGACTTGATCAAATGTGAACTAAAGCTAAAAAATTATCATAAAAGTCTCTGTAGTCATTTTTTGAATCCCAGCATTTCATGCTGTCTCTTGTTGCAATTTAGGCACAGTTACAGCAAATATTTTTAGGATCTGCCTGGCATCAATTCTGGTCTTCTGGTGCAAAGTTCTAAAATGGTCACTTAATTGGATTTGCAATTGAGCTCCTAACACTTGTCAGTACAGGTATGGGACCTGTTATCCAGAATGACTGGGACCTGGAGTTTTCCATATATTTCTGTAATATGGATCTCCATCCTTTGAAGTCAACTAAAAAAACTAAAACATTAACTAAACCTCCAATAAGGATTGATTATATCTTCCTTGGGATCAGGTACAAGGAACTGTTTTAATAATACATAGAAAAAAATAATTAAAGTAATTTGTAATTATTTGATTACAATTGAGTTGATGGGAGATGGCCTTCCTGTAATCTTTCTTGATAATGGGTTCCCGTATAATGATCCCATACCTGCACTTGCAGAAAGGGAACCAAAGCACCACCAGCCCAGGCTGTTGATGAATAATAGGAAGCTGTTACTCTTTCTAGTAGTTTATTGCAGACAGCAATATCATTGGCCAAGCACTAAGTTTTCTGCAAAGAGGGAGGGTTTCTTTTAATATCTTCTTACATACATATGACCTATTTTACCATTATACAGAAGCAGAAGTAGCAAGCTAGCAGTTATTATTTTTAGAAGAACTGTGAAAAAGTTCACCAATCATAACGCATAGATTCTTGTGATTTTCTTATCTTTTGCTCCTTTGGCCTTTAGAGATGGGTTAATGATCCTGCCCTGGCTTACTTTGTTTATCATTAACACTTGTGTGGTTCTAGCATTTGTGTTAAAGTTTAAAGTACAAATACATACAGATACATTTTACTTTAAAGAGAAAACAGAAGAAACGAAATGGCTACAGTATGGTTCTGACGATCAGTACAGGATTACCACGCTTGCACACCCTGGCTCTCTACGATAAGATGACCCGGTGCACTGTGAAGGAGGCCTCGGCAACCTCAATAATACGACTGAAGGAAGAATTCACTGGCACAAGGGTTCTTTCAAGCAGGTACAAGCCCTTGCTAAGTTTTATTTTGCAGAGGTGCAACGTTTCCGGGTAAACCCCTTTATCAAGCATACAAAACATACTGTGAGAAAGCTATTTAACACCACCATGTGACAAGTTAATTAGCATAATTAATTAAATGCAGCTCAACCCTTTAGTTCCAGGGGCATATATAATTACAAGTGTCCATATTAAACAATTTCTCAGGGACAGTGAAAAAGATTCCAAGGGACAAAAATTGAAGAAAATATTTGGAAAACATTTTTTTTATATATGCTGGACTGTAAAATGCAAGTTCCAAAACGAAATTATCCATAACGTAAGTTGTAAATGTCCAGAAAAATTGGTGACGTCCAAGAAAAATTTTTTTTGAAGTATCCAAGAAAAGGTTCAGTGCAGCAACCAAAACCAGAAAGAAAAAAGGAAGAAAAGTTCATTTTGTTACATAATTGTTACCTAATAGCTTAAAGTTCACATATTAACATAATTGATAAAAAGTAACAATGTAAAAGATCAAGTACTATCTTACCCTACACAAATGGGGAGAGCGAACAGTATCTGTCCCTGCGGCATATTCACATTGCTGGTTATCTGTAAAAGATGTTATAAGAAAGGTTAGTAATGTTTATAAAAAGCAAGACATATTGAATTCTTCGTTTAACCCCTTAGGGTATCTGGACTGCAATTTCCATATCCAATAACATTCCTTCTGTAATAACCTTTTCTTTTTATCCAGACCCTGTTGAATTGTGACCTTTTCCAGAATTTGCCACCGAATCTGTGAAACCTGATGGCCATGGTTAAAGAAATGTGTTCCCAATAAAGTTTCTTTCTTAAATTTCGATGTTTCCTTTTCTTTGTTTGTATTCAAATTTGTTGTAACCAAGGGTGGTTTATAGTTACGAATCACGGACTTGTGTTCGTTCAGCCTTGTTTTAATGGGTCTACTGTTTTGTCCTACATATGCTAACCCACAAGGACATTTTAAACAATATATGACGTTGCTGCTGTCACAAGTATGGAATCCATTAAGTTCAATTTTCTGACCTGATTGTGGGTGAGTGACTGAACCCCCTGGTATTATGCCAGTACAATGTCCGCAACTACATGGGAAGGTGCCTTTTGTTTTTACAGAAAAGGGAGGTCCTTGCTCGATTCCTTTCCTATTCTTAACCAGATCTCTTATAGTTTTACCTCTTCTGTAGGAAAAAACAGGAAGCTGTTTAAAGAGATTTCCATATTTATCATCAGATTGCAATATTCCCCAATTTTTCAGAATAATATTCCGACAGGCTTTTGCATTGGTGTCAAATGATGATATAAATGGAATACGAGGATTAGTGGAGTTACTCTTAGTCTTCCTAACCAAAGTGGTTTCTCTTGGAATAGCTGCAACCTCATTGCGCGTAGACATTAAGTTAGATGCACTATACCCTTTTTCAACAAATTTTGAAACCATATGTAGTGATTCCTGTGCATACAGTTCATCCGAAGAGGTAATCCGCTTAACTCGCATAAGCTGACTTTTTGGAAGCCCTTTAAAGAGACCTTGTGGATGGAAACTTGTGGCTTTTAATAGGTTATTCCTATCTGTGGGCTTCCTGTATAGAGAGGTGACAAAGGTGGCATCAACAAACTTAACGTTTACATCAAGGAAATGTAACTCGGTCTCATTCACCTCCACTGTAAATTTAATAGTGGAATGAACCCTATTTAAATAAACCACAAATTCTTGGAGCTTTTCTAGGGTACCTGTCCAGATGATAAACGTGTCATCCACATATCGCATGTAGGTATAAATAAAGTGGCAAAATTCCTCATTCGCAAAAACAAATTTTTTCTCAAAAAAGTCCATAAATAAGTTGGCATAGGCAGGTGCCATGTTGGCACCCATGGCACAACCTTGTTGCTGTAAGTAGTATTTGTTTTTAAACAAGAAGTAATTTTTAGTAAGCACCATATCCAACAGATCACAAATAAAATTGATTTTATAATTAGGTAATTCATTGCTATTCAGATAGCCACGTATACACTCAATCCCCTCTGTGTGTGGTATGGACGTGAAGAGATCCTTAACGTCCATGGAACAAAGATAAAATTTACAAGATGGTATTGTGAGGTTGCTTAATCTGTTTAAGAAGTCTGTGGTGTCAATTAAACAGGGTGTCAGAGTTGGCAGAATTTCTTGCAGAAATATGTCAATGTATATGGCCAAAGGTTGCCAGAGTGATCCTACATTCGACACAATGGGTCTCCCAGGGGGATTTTCCAGACTTTTATGAATTTTAGGGAGAAAATAAATATAAGGAACCTTAGGAAATTGTAGAAAAAGAAGCTGGTAAATTTCATCAGTTATGATTGCTTCCATTACTGACGCATTCAAATAAATATTTAACTCATTTTCTCCCTAAAATTCATAAAAGTCTGGAAAATCCCCCTGGGAGACCCATTGTGTCGAATGTAGGATCACTCTGGCAACCTTTGGCCATATACATTGACATATTTCTGCAAGAAATTCTGCCAACTCTGACACCCTGTTTAATTGACACCACAGACTTCTTAAACAGATTAAGCAACCTCACAATACCATCTTGTAAATTTTATCTTTGTTCCTTGGACGTTAAGGATCTCTTCAAGGCCATACCACACACAGAGGGGATTGAGTGTATACGTGGCTATCTGAATAGCAATGAATTACCTAATTATAAAATCAATTTTATTTGTGATCTGTTGGATATGGTGCTTACTAAAAATTACTTCTTGTTTAAAAACAAATACTACTTACAGCAACAAGGTTGTGCCATGGGTGCCAACATGGCACCTGCCTATGCCAACTTATTTATGGACTTTTTTGAGAAAAAATTTGTTTTTGCGAATGAGGAATTTTGCCACTTTATTTATACCTACATGCGATATGTGGATGACACGTTTATCATCTGGACAGGTACCCTAGAAAAGCTCCAAGAATTTGTGGTTTATTTAAATAGGGTTCATTCCACTATTAAATTTACAGTGGAGGTGAATGAGACCGAGTTACATTTCCTTGATGTAAACGTTAAGTTTGTTGATGCCACCTTTGTCACCTCTCTGTACAGGAAGCCCACAGATAGGAATAACCTATTAAAAGCCACAAGTTTCCATCCACAAGGTCTCTTTAAAGGGCTTCCAAAAAGTCAGCTTATGCGAGTTAAGCGGATTACCTCTTCGGATGAACTGTATGCACAGGAATCACTACTAGTGATGGGCGAATCTGTCGCGTTTCGCTTCGCTGAATAATTCGCAAATTTCCAGCGAAATTCGCGAAACGGCGAAAAATTCGCGAAACGAGTCGCGCGGCCCGATTTTGTCGCGCGTCGAAATATTTTGTCGCGGACGCAAGTATGTGTTTTAACGCGCGACGTTATTTTTGACGCGCAGTGCAATTTGATGAAGCCCATCTTCTATGGGTGTTTTGTTTGTATAACCTTTTTTCATCTTTGGGCCTACAAATAAAAATTTTCCCCTTAGTTTCAAGCTTTGTAGTCTGTGATGATAAATGAACATGGTATCTTTTGCTTTGTGTCTGAATGTGCTGAATTGGATTGGACTCCATGGGAAGACCAATACACATGCGTGTTTCACTTAGTATACTGCTACACACATGCCCTGCATTGTTAGAGGACTCCTATCTTGAAAAAATGGCTCCCATTTTGCAAGTTTCTTAAACTTTTAACGTTTGTGGATTTTTTCACATTACCTCTGGTCAACTGGTAATGGTATCTACTACTACTCTATATCTCTGTTTAACCAAAAAGTACCATCTGTACTTCAAATATCTAATAGTAGATTACTAACACAAGTACAACTAATAAATCTGAACAGATAGTATCTGGATGCTTTGTATCTCAGATAAAAATGAATAAACCATATGTTTATGTGAATGAACCTTATATTTACATCATGTAATTGTAATGATTCTGAAATACTATGTAATGTAATTTTAATGACTCCGATTAAGAATAGTCATCGTTGTGTTATTAGAATCCAAACAATTCCAAGTACCATGTGAGTATTAGTTTAGTCAAATGAAAAATGAACTCAAAATATAGAGATATAAAAATTTTTTTTAATTCACAACATATAGCACAACTGGTGCTGTAACAAATAATAAATAAATTAAAGTGGAGGAGGAGGAGGAGGAGCAACAACCCTCTGGAGGTTGTCAACAATGTCCCTAACCTCTCCCAGCTCCTGCCGCATGGCATTTACTTGATGAACTAGGGTGACCAGGAGCTCAGTCTGGTCGTAGTAGGCATGCTCTGTCTGAGTGCCTACACTGAGCCCCTGGTCGTCCGCTGGTGGTGCCGCCTGGTGAGGTGGTGGTGCCGCCTGGTGAGGTGGTGGTGCCGCCTGGTGAGGTGGTGGTGCCGCCTGGTGAGGTGGTGGTGCCACCTGGTGAGGTGGTGGTGCCGCCTGGTGAGGTGGTGCCACCTGGTGAGGTGGTGGTGCCGCCTGGTGAGGTGGTGGAGGCGGTGCTGCCTCATCAGGTACAGGCGGTGCTGCCTGGACAGGTGGTGGTGGTGCTGGTACTTCCCCATCATCATCATCATCAGGATCATCTTGGATCCACTCAGCTGGCAATGAATAAATTTCAGTTTGAGTAACACACCAATTGCATTTGTACAGTATACATTATACAGGATAAGGTGTCATGTTGTAACTACAGGAAAATTAACTTTATTGTAGTTAAGAAGGGAAACCTATTTATTACGTTTAAATAAATCTACCTTTATGTGAAGTAAAATTCTTATTAGCCTTGTCACAGGCCTAAACAAATACACATTTGCTCCAAAATACCAAAATAAATAGGAATCAAGTGCAGGGCAAGATTTACATAGTAGGCACCCCTAGGCCCACTGCCATTCGTCGCCCCTGTCCCCTCCCCTTTATTCGGGAAAATTTTTATCATCTGGACAGGAGCAATGGGGATTGCTGCATGGGAAACTATTGTATCTCCTGTGCATCCCCAGTGTTTCTGAACCAATATGGGTGTGGTTGGACAGCATGCCGCCACCCTAAAATCTTCCAGCCCTAGGCCCGGGCCTTGGTGACCTTTCCACAGATCCGAGCCTGATCAAGTGGCTTTATTGTAGTTAAGAAGGGAAACCTATTTATTAAGTTTAAATAAATCTACCTTTAAGTGAAGTAAAATTCTTATTAGCCTTGTCACAGGCCTAAACAATTACACATTTGCTCCAAAATACCAAAATAAATGGGAATCAAGTGGCTTTATTGTAGTTAAGAAGGGAAACTCATGTATTGCATTTAAATAAATCTATTATAATCTGTTTAAATAATCTCCATTTGACAGCTCATTTACTTGTTATTTAACTTGTCTGCAATTATGTCAGTCAGTCAAAGTCAACTGTTCCAATCCTAATTACAGTATTCACTTAAATACATTTTTGCTGTAAAATAGCAAATCATTATAAGATGTTTTCTTTTTAAATAACTCTACCTTCCACCTCCACGCGCAGCTCATCTACAAATGCGCTGTGGCGTCTTTTGAGATCGCTCCAGATCCTCTGGAGCTCCCTCAGACTTAAGCGCAGGCGGTACTCCCTCCGCAGCCTGCGCCTCAGCCGTTCCATTATGCTCCTCCGGAGCGCCTGGATTCCTCTCACTCCAGGAGGGATATTGTCGTATCCCTCCTGGTGCAGGTACCTGACGAAGTACCGCAGCTGGTCTCGGTTCATCATGCCAGGTCCTGCCATTTTCAAACTGCACTCCTAAAAATGTAAGCACGGGCGGGGCTATTTATAGTGGCGACGCCCATTTTTGACGCGCGCATGACGCGCGTCACATGACGCGTGCGCGCACACGACGCGCGTCACATGACGCACGCGCGCGCATGCGCAAACACAGTTTTGATATGGCGCGCGACGAACCTCGTCGCCCGGCGACGAACATCGTCGCGACGGCGACGAACCTCGTCGCGATGGCGACGAAATTGATAAATTGACTACTGTAACACTCAAATACATTGATTTTTTAAAATAAATTATGATATTAAGTCACACTATATTTGGAAATTAGGCACTATTAGAAGTAACATTATTCCCCTAGCAATCATACATTGATTTAAATAAGAGACTGGAATATGAATAGGAGAGGCCTAAATGTAAAAAAGTAGCAATGACTAACAATACATTTGTAGCCTGACATAGTATTTGCTTTTTAGTTGGGGTCAACTCATTGACCCACATTTAAAAGCTGCAAAGAGTCTGAACATAGAAGAAAAAGGCAAATAAGTAAAACCAAAGTAAAAGTTGCTTAGAATTTGCCATACTATTGCATACTAAAAGTTACCTTAAAGGTGAACCACCCCTTTAAGGGCTTTGCACTGGATCTATGAATACGTTGTGTAAAGTGTTTGGAAACAAAGGATGGCGTGTGTTCTCTTTGAAGGTTATGGACAGCAAACTGGGACAAGACTGCTTGTGAAGTTGAAAGTTGCAAAATAGCAGATGCAGCTGAAAGTGGGATGTAAGATGGACATCATCTAGGAATGAAATTCCTTTTTCCATTAAGCAAACTGTGTTGTCTCGTTTATTTAACTCAAGGACAAAAGCATTCATAGAGGACAAATTCAATCTAAATTATTACTTACAGCATGAATTTAAGTAGAGTTTATGGCTATGTTTGTGTCACCCAGGGTTGCCAGGTTGGTTGGTTTCCAGTCAAATTTACTGGGCTGATGTTTGGGGCCTGTTTGGGCCTCTGTGTAATTTGAATGCAAGGGCCTATTTTGACTCACAGACCAGACATGGCTTTGGGACTACCATTAAAACATTTCCCTTACTTTTGTACACAGTAATGAATGTATATATGTCATGTTTTGCTTTGGAATCAATGGGAAGAGCAATTCACACCTATGTTCCACTCAGTTACTGCTACACACACATGCCCTCCCTGTATACATTTTTTAGAGCACTCCTATCATTTCAAAAGAAAGAATAATGACTGAGGCAAAGGACTTTTGGCCGCAGTCGTTTCAGGGGTAATAATAGTGTGAATACATTTGACAACCAAGCAGCAAGCATTGTTGTAATCAATTGTATTAGAGCCAGAAGAATTAAATGAGGCAGGCCTCAACCCCCAGAAGAAATTAGCCAAACAATGGGGCTGTATTCGAAGAAACATTTTTATAAGCCATGATAGGCCTCAACCACCAGAAGAAAGTAGCCAACTTAGCGGCAAAATTACAAGCAACCTATTTAGAAGCCATGATAGGCCTCAACCCCCAGAAGAAATTAGCCAAACAATGGGGCTGTATTCGAAGAAACATTTTTATAAGCCATGATAGGCCTCAACCACCAGAAGAAAGTAGCCAACTTAGTGGCAAAATTACAAGCAACCTATTTAGAAGCCATGATAGGCCTCAACCCCCAGAAGAAATTAGCCAAACAATGGGGCTGTATTCGAAAAAACATTTTTATAAGCCATGATAGGCCTCAACCACCAGAAGAAAGTAGCCAACTTAGCGGCAAAATTACAAGCAACCTATTTAGAAGCCATGATAGGCCTCAACCCCCAGAAAAAATTAGCCAACAATATGGCAGTATTCGAAAAAACATTTTTAGAAGCCATGTTAGGCCTCAACCACCAGAAGAAATTAGCCAACAATGTGGCAGTATTCGAAGAAACATTTTTAGAAGCCATGATAGGCCTCAACCCCCAGAAGAAATTAGCCAACAATATGGCAGTATTCGAAGAAACATTTTTAGAAGCCATGATAGGCCTCAACCCCCAGAAGAAATTAGCCAACAATATGGCAGTATTCGAAGAAACATTTTTAGAGGCCATGATAGGCCTCGACCCCCAGAAGAAATTAGCCAACAATATGGCAGTATTCGAAGAAACATTTTTAGAAGCCATGATAGGCCTCAACCCCCAGAAGAAATCAGCCAACAATATGGCAGTATTCGAAGAAACATTTTTAGAGGCCATGATAGGCCTCGACCCCCAGAAGAAATCAGCCAACAATATGGCAGTATTCGAAGAAATATTTTTAGAAGCCATGATAGGCCTCAACCACCAGAAGACATTAGCCAACTTAGCGGCAAAATTACAAGCAACCTATTTAGAAACCATGTTAGGCCTCAACCCCCAGAAGAAATTAGCCAAACAATGTGGCAGTATTCGAAGAAACATTTTTAGAAGCCATGATAGGCCTCAACCCCCAGAAAAAATTTAGCCAACAATATGGCAGTATTCGAAGAAACATTTTTAGAAGCCATGATAGGCCTCAACCCCCAGAAGAAATTAGCCAAACAATGTGGCAGCATTCGAAGAAACATTTTTAGAAGCCATGATAGGCCTCAACCCCCAGAAGAAATTAGCCAAACAATGTGGCAGCATTCGAAGAAACATTTTTAGAAGCCATGATAGGCCTCAACCCCCAGAAAAAATTAGCCAACAATGTGGCAGTATTCGAAGAAACATTTTTAGAAGCCATGATAGGCCTCAACCCCCAGAAGACAGTAGCCAACTTAGCGGCAAAATTACAAGCAACCTATTTAGAAACCATGTTAGGCCTCAACCCCCAGAAGAAATTAGCCAACAATGTGGCAGTATTCGAAGAAACATTTTTAGAAGCCATGTTAGGCCTCAACCACCAGAAGAAATTAGCCAACAATGTGGCAGTATTCGAAGAAACATTTTTAGAAGCCATGATAGGCCTCAACCCCCAGAAGAAATTAGCCAACAATATGGCAGTATTCGAAGAAACATTTTTAGAAGCCATGATAGGCCTCAACCCCCAGAAGACAGTAGCCAACTTAGCGGCAAAATTACAAGCAACCTATTTAGAAACCATGTTAGGCCTCAACCCCCAGAAGAAATTAGCCAACAATGTGGCAGTATTCGAAGAAACATTTTTAGAGGCCATGATAGGCCTCGACCCCCAGAAGAAATCAGCCAAC
The DNA here is from genome assembly GCA_038501925.1 of Xenopus petersii. NCBI lineage: Eukaryota > Metazoa > Chordata > Amphibia > Anura > Pipidae > Xenopus > Xenopus petersii. The sequence goes on along the minus strand of CM076673.1, from coordinate 132,057,171 downwards.
AATATGGCAGTATTCGAAGAAACATTTTTAGAAGCCATGATAGGCCTCAACTACAAAAAAAATTGCCGACAATGCAGCAGTAGTGTCAGCCACAGCAGTAGGAGCCTTGATAGACACCCACCAGAGTTTTGCCAAATAATGAGGCATTAGTAGCATCAGCAGCGGCAGTCATGTTGTATCTTTCAATCAACTCTATATTAGAGCCAGAAGAATTAAATGAGGCAGGCCCCAAACAGAAGACGTTTGCCAAATAATGAGGCCTTAGTAGCAACAGCAGCGGCAACAACAGTCATGTTGTAACTTTTAATCAACTTTATATTAGAGCCAGAAGAATTAAATGAGGCAGGCCCCAAACAGAAGACGTTTGCCAAATAATGAGGCATTAGTAGCAACAGCAGCGGCAGTCATGTTGTAACTTTTAATCAACTCTATATTAGAGCCAGAAGAATTAAATGAGGCAGGTCCCAAACAGAAGACGTTTGCCAAATAATGAGGCATTAGTAGCAACAGCAGCAGCAACAACAGTCATGCTGTAACTTTTAATAAACTCTATATTAGAGCCAGAAGAATTAAATGAGGCAGGCCCCAAACAGAAGACGTTTGCCAAATAATGAGGCATTAGTAGCAACAGCAGCGGCAGTCATGTTGTAACTTTTAATCAACTCTATATTAGAGCCAGAAGAATTAAATGAGGCAGGCCCCAAACAGAAGACGTTTGCCAAATAATGAGGCAGTAGTAGCAACAGCAGCGGCAACAACAGTCATGTTGTAACTTTTAATCAACTCTATATTAGAGCCAGAAGAATTAAATGAGGCAGGCCTCAAACAGAGAAGACTTTTGCCAAATAACGAGGCATTAGCAGCAACAGCAGCGTCAGCAACAGTCATGTTGCGACTTTTAATCAACTCTATATTAGAGCCAGAAGAATTAAATGAGGCAGGCCCCAAACAGAAGACGTTTGCCAAATAATGAGGCAGTAGTAGCAACAGCAGCGGCAGTCATGTTGTAACTTTTAATCAACTCTATATTAGAGCCAGAAGAATTAAATGAGGCAGGCCCCAAACAGAAGACGTTTGCCAAATAATGAGGCATTAGTAGCAACAGCAGCAGCAACAACAACAGTCATGCTGTAACTTTTAATAAACTCTATATTAGAGCCAGAAGAATTAAATGAGGCAGGCCCCAAACAGAAGACGTTTGCCAAATAATGAGGCAGTAGTAGCAACAGCAGCGGCAGTCATGTTGTAACTTTTAATCAACTCTATATTAGAGCCAGAAGAATTAAATGAGGCAGGCCCCAAACAGAAGACGTTTGCCAAATAATGAGGCAGTAGTAGCAACAGCAGCGGCAACAACAGTCATGTTGTAACTTTTAATCAACTCTATATTAGAGCCAGAAGAATTAAATGAGGCAGGCCTCAAACAGAGAAGACTTTTGCCAAATAACGAGGCATTAGCAGCAACAGCAGCGTCAGCAACAGTCATGTTGCGACTTTTAATCAACTCTATATTAGAGCCAGAAGAATTAAATGAGGCAGGCCCCAAACAGAGAAGACTTTTGCCAAATAACGAGGCATTAATAGCAACAGCAGTGGCAGCAACAGTCATTTTGTAACTTGTAACTTTTAATCAACTCAATATTAGAGCCAGAAGAATTAAATGAGGCAGGCCCCAAACAGAAGACATTAGCCGCAAAATTGTAAGAAAAATATTTAGAAGCCATGTTAGGCCTCAACCCCCAGAAGAAATTAGCCAACTTAGCGGCAAAATTATAAGCAACATATTTAGAAGCCATGTTAGGCCTCAACCAGAAGAAATTAGCCAACAATGTGGCCGTATTCGAAGAAACATTTTTAGAAGCCATGTTAGGCCTCAACCAGAAGAAATTAGCCAACTTAGCGGCAAAATTATAAGCAACATATTTAGAAGCCATGTTAGGCCTCAACCAGAAGAAATTAGCCAACATTGTGGCAGTATTTGAGAAAACATTTTTAGAAGCCATGTTAGGCCTCAACCAGAAGAAATTAGCCAACTTAGCGGCAAAATTATAAGCAACATATTTAGAAGCCATGTTAGGCCTCAACGAGAAGAAATTAGCCAACATTGTGGCAGTATTTGAGAAAACATTTTTAGAAGCCATGTTAGGCCTCAACCAGAAGAAATTAGCCAACTTAGCGGCAAAATTATAAGCAACATATTTAGAAGCCATGTTAGGCCTCAACCAGAAGAAATTAGCCAACAATGTGGCAGTATTCGAAGAAACATATTTAGAGGCCATGTTAGGCCTCAACTACTAAAAAAATTTGCCGACAATGCAGCAGTAGTATCTACGATAGCAGTAGGAGCTTTGATAGGCCCCCACCATAAAAAAATTGCCGACAATGCAGCACAGCAACAGTACTACTAGGGCTAGTAGCAGGCTACAGCAGCAGCAGCAGCAGCAGCAAGGGCAGCAGGTGCAGACAGATGGGGAATGGGCAATACTACTGAGGAGGAGAGTATGGGCAGCAATGGAGAGAGGAGGATAAATCTGTGGAGGAGAAGGAGGAGAGGAGGCTAGTCTCTGCTGTCTGCAATGGGCACTTGGATATCCCCGCTTATCCATGCCTCATTCATTTTAATGAATGTCAGCTTATCCACGCTGCCAGTGGATAGCCGTGTCCGCTTCTCAGTGACCACCCCACCTGCGGCACTGAAGACACGCTCTGACAGGACACTGGCAGGGGGGCAAGCCAGCACCTCCAGAGCGTACTGTGCCAGTTCTGGCCACTGGTCGAGCCTCAAGACCCAATAATGCATGGGGTCATCGTCAGGGCGAATGGCATCCTGCACGCTGACTGACCTCATGTAGTCAGCCACCATATGCTCCACCCGCTGCTGGTGGTGGCTTTGGGTGCTGACTGGGCCTGCTGCTGGCCGATGAGGCTCGAAAAAGCTCTTCCACACACCCATGAGATCTCCGCCCTTGCTGCTGCTGCTGCTGCTGCTAGGACCCTGTCTCTGCTGGGTGTGTGGAGTAGTGGAGGCCTGAGAAGTGTCAGACTGGGGGAAGGCCTCCACTAATTTTGAGCACAGAGCCTTCCTCAATTGACCCATCCTCCTCTCTCTCTGGCTGGGTACAAGGAACTCCCCCACCTTTCCCTTGTACCGTGGGTCAAGCAAAGTAGCCACCCAATAATCCTCCCGGTCTTTGATAGAACAGACCCGGGGATCGCTTCGGAGGCAAGTCTGCATATGGGCAGCCATGTAAAAGAGGTGCCCCCGACCAACCTCTTCTTGACTGCCCTCCAGATGCAGCAGGTCATCTGGCTTGACCTGCCCCTAGAGATGGCGCGAACTGTTCGCCGGCGAACTTGTTCGCGCGAACATCGGGTGTTCGCGCTCGCCGGAAGTTCGCGAACGTCGCGCGACGTTCGCCATTTTGGGTTCGCCATTGTTGGCGCTTTTTTTTGCCCTCTCACCCCAGACCAGCAGGTACATGGCAGCCAATCAGGAAGCTCTCCCCTGGACCACTCCCCTTCCCTATAAAAACCGAAGCCCTGCAGCTTTTTTTCACTCTGCCTGTGTGTGCTGAAGAGATAGTGTAGGGAGAGAGCTGCTGCCTGTTAGTGATTTCAGGGACAGTTGAAAGTTTGCTGGCTAGTAATCGTTTTGATACTGCTCTGTTATTGGAGGGACAGAAGTCTGCAGGGGTTTGAGGGACATTTAAGCTTAGGTAGCTTTGCTGGCTAGTAATCTACCTTCTACTGCAGTGCTCTGTATGTAGCTGCAGTGGGCAGCTGTCCTGCTTCTGATCTCATCTGCTGACTGCTGCAATAACAGTAGTCCTTGTAAGGACTGCTTTTATTTATTTTTTTGTTCCAATACAGAGCAGTATCAAGCAGATTACTAGCCAGCAAACTTACTATCATCTGTCCCTGAAATCACTAACAGCTCCCCCTACACTATCTCTTCCAAGCACACACAGGCAGATTTTTCAGATACATTTTTGCCCTTGATCCCCCTCTGGCATGCCACTGTCCAGGTCGTTGCACCCTTTAAACAACTTTAAAATCATTTTTCTGGCCAGAAATGTCTTTTTTAGATGTTAAAGTTCGCCTTCCCATTGAAGTCTATGGGGTTCGCGAACCGTTCGCGAACCGCTCGCATTTTTGCGCAAGTTCGCGAATATGTTCGCGAACTTTTTTTCCGACGTTCGCTACATCCCTACCTGCCCCTGCTCTGTACCCTCCCAGCCGCGGACAATAGCTGGGGTGGTTGGGTGGCATGTGCCCTGCTCCCCATGCTGCACAGGCACCCAGTCCTCCTCTCCCTCATCCTCCTCATCAGGCACCATCTCCTCCTCAGCCCCCTCTGCCTGCCTACGGGGCCTACTCTCCTCCTCCTCCTCCTCAGGCACGTCACCCTCCTCTAGCAGCCCATCCAACGTGCGCTTGAGGAGGAACATCAGGGGTATGACATCGCTAAGACACGCATTGTCCCTGCTAACAAAGCGTGTCGCCTGCTCAAAGGGGGCAAGTACTTGGCAGAGCTGCCTCATTTGCTGCCACTGCTCTGCACTAAAGTACCCCAAATCCGCCCCCTGAGTACCCCTGGCACTGTGCTCCAGCAGGTAATTGCTGACCGCCCAGCGCTGCTCTACAAGGCGCTCCACCATGTGCAGGGTGGAATTCCAGCGCGTCGGCAGGTCACAGATGAGCCGGTGGGGTGGCAGACTATGCTGCCGCTGCATCCGTGCCAAAGACGCGCTGGCGGTGGGGGACCTGCGAAAATGGGCACATACCCTACGTACCTTCTCCAGCATGTCACCCAACCCTTGGTAGCTCTTGAGGAAGCGCTGCACCACAAGGTTGAGGACATGTGCAAAGCAAGGCATGTGGGTCAGGTGCCCTAGGCGGATGGCGGCCAGCAGGTTGCGACCGTTGTCGCAAACAATATTACCTGCTTGGAGCTGGCGGGGAGTGAACCACCGCTGCACCTGAGTCTGGAAGGCAGCCATGAGCTCAGGTGCAGTATGACTCCTCTCGCCCAGGGAGAGGAGTTGCAGCACAGCCTGACATCGCCTGTGCTGCACTGAAGCGTAGCTGCGGGGACGCTTCAGGGGTGGCTCATCCATAGTGGAGGAGGAGGTGGAAGTGGACATGTGGGGTTTGCCCTGTACCCCACGGGGAGGCACCTGTAGCCTGAGGGGAGCGCCCCGGCTTGCACCCTCCCCAGCACTCATGAGGGTGACCCAGTGCGCAGTGTAGGTTATGTACCTCCCCTGCCCATGCCTGCTGGTCCACGTGTCAGTGGTGCAGTGCACCCTGCCGCCAACAGCATGATCCAGCGACAGGGACACATTCTCAACCACATGCTGGTGGATGGCAGGGACAGCCTTCCTGGCAAAATAATGGCGGCTGGGGATCCGCCAGTTAGGGGCAGCGCAAGCCATCAGCTGTCGGAAGGGGGCTGCTTCGACTAGCTGATAGGGCAGCAGCTGCACTGCCAGAAGCTTTGCCAGGCAGCCATTAAGCCTCTGCACTTGGGGGTGGCTGGGGGAGAGAGGCGTCTTGCGGCTAAGGAACTGGGGGAGGGAAACCTGGCGGGACAGGGGCCGCATTGAGGAGGAGGAGGCTGCAGAAGAGGCTGAGCTACACAGTGGCTGCCTCCGACTGTGAGCCCCAGAATCCTCTTCACCTGCTGCAGGGTCTGGGGAGCTAGCACCTCTTCCCTGAGGAATGGGAGGAGGTGGACAGGAAGCACCACTGCCACCCGGTGCCCTGCCACTTTGGTGCTGCTCCCATGTCATCCTGTGATGACGTTTCATATGGGAACTTAAAGCTGATGTTCCCATATGTGACCCTGCCTGCCCCCTTCGAACCTTCTGCCGGCAGAGCTGGCACACTGCTATTGCCTGGTCCTCTGCCTGGCACGTGAAAAAAGCCCACACTGCTGAAGTGCGGGCCACTGCCTTGCCTGCTGTGGAGGGTTGAGGATGGTCCCCACCCGTACGCACATAGGCTTTGGACCTAGGCGCAGTGCTGCCCTGTTGCCTGCCCCCCCTAGCAGTGGTCGGTGGAGCCGGCTCTTCATCCTCATCAACAACAAACAGTTCCCCCCCTGAACTGCTGCTGTTATCCTCTGGAGCCGGCTCCCAGGGTCTGTCCCTGTCATCGTCCTCCCCCAGACCAGACCCTGCCTCATACATGGCATCAATACCCACATCCAGCATGCTGGTGTCTGACCCCACACCAGCAACTTGCTGCCCTGCCATAAGGGGACCCTGCCCAATATCCCCTATTGATGTGGGCTGTGACATGACCACCTCCTCCTCTTCATCAGACATGAATGCCCCCCCCATTCCTGCCTGATCATCAAAAAGATCCAGGGTGTCTGGGCCCAAGTCCACCTCAGGATCAAATAAGAGGGATGGGGTGTCATCCCACACTGAGCTAGCAGGTGATGCCCCCTCCTGCCGCTCACTGGTGCCTGCTGCAGATGAGGTAGCCTGGGTCAGCCAGTCTACCACTGCCTCTGCCTGCTGCGACCGTATGGGTCGCGAAGCAGTGGCAAAAAAATCGGGCACAGTCCTACGTGGACCAGTTGCCCCGCTGCTGCGACCCACAGCCACCTGCTGCTGTGGCATTTGCTGCTGCTGTTGTTGCGGCTGCTGCTGCTGTTGTTGCAGCTGCTGCTGCTGTTGTTGTTGCAGCTGCTGCTGTTGTTGTTGCAGCTGCTGCTGTTGTTGTTGCAGCTGCTGCTGTGATGGCAGCTGCTTTGATGGCAGCTTGTGCTGCGACTGATTTACAGTGCCCAGACTGGGCATGGCACATGGCTGTTGTGGGGTTGGATGCCCACGGCCAGCACCACGGCCTCTTCCTCGGCCACCCCTCCCTATCCCACCCTTCTTCCCACCACCACCACCACCCATCCCTAACCCACCCTTCTTCCCACCACCACCACCCATCCCCCCTCTCCCACGGCCCGTCATATTGGGCAACTAAACTTAAAAAAATATATATATATAAGGGGGGGGTTTGGATATTTCGGGGAAGGAAAGGAGAAAAAAATAAAACCCTCAACTAAATCCCCTCAGCAGAAGTGTGCACCCACAAGGAGTACACACACCAGCACAGACAAAGACAAAGACAGTTAGCCCTAAAAAGGGCTATTGGGTGGTGAGCAGGCAAGCAGAAGAGGGAAAACAGTAAACTGAAATCCACAACCTCCACTTGCACTGACTCAGAAAAAAAAAAAGCTCTCTACACAAACTCCACTTGCTAAATCACACACAAATCTCTCACTATCCTGCTCTCTCTACCTCTACCAGAAACGCCACGAGTAATGGCCGCCTCTGCAGCTCCTTATATAGCCAGTGGGTTGGCTCAGGGATGGCTCACATCTTATTGGCTGCTGTGGGTGATGTTTAGTTTGTCGCGCGTCTTTTTGTTTTGACGCGCATTAGCGGCGTCGCGTCTCGTCGCGCGACAAAAATTTTGACGCGCGGCGAAACGAGTCGCGAGGCGAATTTTTGCCGCAATTTCGCGAAAAATTCGCCCGCGGCGAAACGCAGAAATTTGCCGCGAATTTAACCATGGCGAATTTATTCGCCCATCCCTAATCACTACATATGGTTTCAAAATTTGTTGAAAAAGGGTATAGTGCATCTAACTTAATGTCTACGCGCAATGAGGTTGCAGCTATTCCAAGAGAAACCACTTTGGTTAGGAAGACTAAGAGTAACTCCACTAATCCTCGTATTCCATTTATATCATCATTTGACACCAATGCAAAAGCCTGTAGGAATATTATTCTGAAAAATTGGGGAATATTGCAATCTGATGATAAATATGGAAATCTCTTTAAACAGCTTCCTGTTTTTTCCTACAGAAGAGGTAAAACTATAAGAGATCTGGTTAAGAATAGGAAAGGAATCGAGCAAGGACCTCCCTTTTCTGTAAAAACAAAAGGCACCTTCCCATGTAGTTGCGGACATTGTACTGGCATAATACCAGGGGGTTCAGTCACTCACCCACAATCAGGTCAGAAAATTGAACTTAATGGATTCCATACTTGTGACAGCAGCAACATCATATATTGTTTAAAATGTCCTTGTGGGTTAGCATATGTAGGACAAAACAGTAGACCCATTAAAACAAGGCTGAACGAACACAAGTCCGTGATTCGTAACTATAAACCACCCTTGGTTACAACAAATTTGAATACAAACAAAGAAAAGGAAACATCGAAATTTAAGAAAGAAACTTTATTGGGAACACATTTCTTTAACCATGGCCATCAGGTTTCACAGATTCGGTGGCAAATTCTGGAAAAGGTCACAATTCAACAGGGTCTGGATAAAAAGAAAAGGTTATTACAGAAGGAATGTTATTGGATATGGAAATTGCAGTCCAGATACCCTAAGGGGTTAAACGAAGAATTCAATATGTCTTGCTTTTTATAAACATTACTAACCTTTCTTATAACATCTTTTACAGATAACCAGCAATGTGAATATGCCGCAGGGACAGATACTGTTCGCTCTCCCCATTTGTGTAGGGTAAGATAGTACTTGATCTTTTACATTGTTACTTTTTATCAATTATGTTAATATTTGAACTTTAAGCTATTAGGTAACAATTATGTAACAAAATGAACTTTTCTTCCTTTTTTCTTTCTGGTTTTGGTTGCTGCACTGAACCTTTTCTTGGATACTTCAAAAAAAAATTTTCTTGGACGTCACCAATTTTTCTGGACATTTACAATTTACGTTATGGATAATTTCGTTTTGGAACTTGCATTTTACAGTCCAGCATATATAAAAAAAAAAATTTCCAAATATTTTCTTCAATTTTTGTCCCTTGGAATCTTTATCACTGTCCCTAAGAAATTGTTTAATATGGACACTTGTAAGTATATATGCCCCTGGAACTAAAGGGTTAATCTGCATTTAATTAATTATGCTAATTAACTTGTCACATGGTGGTGTTAAATAGCTTTCTCACAGTATGTTTTGTATGCTTGATAAAGGGGTTTACCCGGAAACGTTGCACCTCTGCAAAATAAAACTTAGCAAGGGCTTGTACCTGCTTGAAAGAACCCTTGTATGCCAGTGAATTCTTCCTTCTACAGTATGGTTCTGACCTTAACAACCAACTGGAATAGCCACTAGCCTGGATATGGAAGTGGTTGCAGGATTCCACTAGTGGGTTGCTTCAGTAGATGATACTGACTGTTGACTCCTAAGCAAATCAGATACCAATACCTTTCCCTAATAATTGCATGCTACATAATAATGTCATTGTAAAACAAAAGCAGGGGAATTTGCACCAATAATTATTTATGATGGAATTATGGGACAACATTTTGCATTGTGGATAAAAACATGTCAATTTCCATTTAAAAATTGCACTTTGCACCATGTTGCATATGTGTAAATGAGACGGGGAGGCCTATTTACTGATTTGCAAGGTTGAGGGGAAAAAACACAGGAGTAAAAAAAAAAAAACGAGACAAAACTTGTGTAACTTTTTCCCCGAACGCTTGCTTCTTTAAGAAAAAAAAGGCATCAGAATATTCCTGTGCTCCTTTTTCTTTTTTTATACCAGAAAGAATCATATTGTCCCATTTATTTAAAATTAAAGCTGATTTTCTAATGAAATTTGCCCGCTTTTGTGTATTTTTTCTGGCATTTTTTTTTGGTTTTATTCTTTAATAAATGCTGACTATCTGCGGTTCCAAAGAATATTTTCAAGTATATTTGAGTTTATGTTTTTTCGCTGTGTTTTTTCACTAATTTTGATGTTGCCCCTTTGTTTTGTTTTTAAACTATGGCATGTCAGTGAAATTTGATGTCTGGAACGGTCTAATTCCTAAGACGGACGAATGGCTAGTGTCAGAGGGTTGATATTTGTCACCCCCGCCCTCTATGACGCCATAACGCTATATGGCCCAAGGCAGGATGGACTAAAAGGGCTAAATGGTCAACTGTGTACAATGGTCACTCATATAACTTATACTAGGCAAATACAAATATACAAATAAATGATCTCCACTCTGTTACTTAAATTCCAGAGTGTCAGCATAGTGTCAGCATGTCTCGTTTGCCCTTTTGCAGAAGTGTTGCTCAATAGCTGTCTGTATCACAATGGCTATGTTTAGCCAACAGATGTCTATGAGGCTGTGGACAGTTGGAACCAGAAATCTCTTATGTTGCAAAACTGCACATCTTCCAGGAATGTACAAACATATGCCAGTAAGTCTCCTCGCCAGACCATGTATGGTATTTCCGTGAACCCCTTGTCACAATTACTGTAAATGCCTTCTGAAAGCTATATAATGCCTAGACCAAGAGGTGGGTCTTTGGTAAGTCCTTGGCTGACATTCTGTGTGTTACTCCAACAGCTTACCCAGACAAAACTGTTATGTTGTATTATGTAAGAATAAATTGCCTGACTATTACTAAAGGTTTTCCTTTACTGAGTTTTGTCTTACACGAGGTCAAGATGGTACTACTAAAAATACCATCATATGGTGACCCGCCGACTGTGATCCAGTATTTTTCCAGTCATTTTTTCAGGCAATGGAGGGCTCCAGGCTGTGTTACTGGAGTGTACCTGAGTAGGGATGGCGCGAACTGTTCGCCGGCGAACTTGTTTGCGCGAACATCGGGTGTTCGCGCTCGCCGGAAGTTCGCGAACGTCGCGCGACGTTCGCCATTTTGGGTTCGCCATTGTTGGCGCTTTTTTTTGCCCTCTCACCCCAGACCAGCAGGTACATGGCAGCCAATCAGGAAGCTCTCCCCTGGACCACTCCCCTTCCCTATAAAAACCGAAGCCCTGCAGCGTTTTTTCACTCTGCCTGTGTGTGCTGAAGAGATAGTGTAGGGAGAGAGCTGCTGCCTGTTAGTGATTTCAGGGACAGTTGAAAGTTTGCTGGCTAGTAATCGTTTTGATACTGCTCTGTTATTGGAGGGACAGAAGTCTGCAGGGGTTTGAGGGACATTAAAGCTTAGGTAGCTTTGCTGGCTAGTAATCTACCTTCTACTGCAGTGCTCTGTATGTAGCTGCAGTGGGCAGCTGTCCTGCTTCTGATCTCATCTGCTGACTGCTGCAATAACAGTAGTCCTTGTAAGGACTGCTTTTATTTATTTTTTTGTTGTTTTACTACTACTACTACTACTACTACTACTATAAGAGCCCAGTGCTATTAGTCTAGCAGTGTTGGGGAGTGGGACTGGTGTGCTAATCTGCTGCTCCTAGTAGTTCAGCAGCACCAACTTTAATTTTTTTTTTTTTAATATTCATTTTTTTTTTATTTTACTTTTTTTTATTTTACTACTGCTGTAGTAGTGTATAAGTTGACCTTTTAGGCATTATTTGCCCTGTAGGCATTTTTTGCCCAGTGTGTTATTCAACCAACTGCCATCTAGCTGTGTGACCTTGTTCACATTCTGTCTAAATATCCATAATATTACCGTCTCCAGAAAAAACACCGGAGTGACTTTTTTCAAGCAGCCATAATAAATTTTACGTAATCCGTATCCATCGCTGTAGTAGTGTATAAGTTGACCTTTTAGGCATTATTTGCCCTGTAGGCATTTTTTGCCCAGTGTGTTATTCAACCAACTGCCATCTAGCTGTGTGACCTTGTTCACATTCTGTCTAAATATCCATAATATTACCGTCTCCAGAAAAAACACCGGAGTGACTTTTTTCAAGCAGCCATAATAAATTTTACGTAATCCGTATCCATCGCTGTAGTAGTGTATAAGTTGACCTTTTAGGCATTATTTGCCCTGTAGGCATTTTTTGCCCAGTGTGTTATTCAACCAACTGCCATCTAGCTGTGTGACCTTGTTCACATTCTGTCTAAATATCCATAATATTACCGTCTCCAGAAAAAACACCGGAGTGACTTTTTTCAAGCAGCCATAATAAATTTTACGAGATCCGTATCCACCGCTGTAGTAGTGTATACGTTGATCTTGTGGGCAGTATTTGCACAGTGTTTTCTTCAAACCGCCATCTAGCTGTGTGAGCTTGTTCACATTTTGTCTAAATATTGATAATATTATCGTCTCTAGAAAAAACACTTGAGTTACTTTTTTTCAAGCAGCATTCATATATTTTACGTAATCCGTATCCACCGCTGTGTATACGTTGACCTTGTAGGCATTATTTGCACACTGTTTTCTTCAAACCGCCATCTAGCTGTGTGAGCTTGTTCACATTTTGTCTAAATATTGATAATATTATCGTCTCTAGAAAAACCACTTGAGTTACTTTTTTTCAAGCAGCATTCATATATTTTACGTAATCCGTATCCACCGCTGTGTATACGTTGACCTTGTAGGCATTATTTGCACACTGTTTTCTTCAAACCGCCATCTAGCTGTGTGTATTATCGTTTCCAGAAAAACCAACTGAGTTTTTGTTGTTGTTGTTTTTTTAAAAATAATGCCAGGCAAAGGCAGGCCGCCACGCAGAGGCCGTGCTAGGGGCCGTGCTGCTATGCAATCCTGTGGCCCTAGCAAATTGCCCAGTTTTAAAAAGCCAATGACCCTGAACTCCCAAAATGCTGAAGAGGTAGTTGACTGGCTTACACAGAACACCCCATCCTCTACCGTTTCTAACTTTACCACAACATCCTCCTCATCCTCCACTGCTATGGCCACCCCACGTAACACTTCCTCCACCACCGGTGCCCCTTCTTCACTGGAGTCAGAGGAGTTATTTTCCCATGAGTTTCTTGAACTGAGTAATGCGCAACCATTATTGCCAGAAGAAGATGAAGGAGATGAGGACGTTACACCAGATTTAACTCTGGCAGAGAACACGACAGAGATGGACATAATGATGAGTGATGAGGAGGAGGTCCCCGCTGCTGCTTCCTTCTGTGATGTGTCAGAAGAAATTGATGCATCTGAGGAGAATGATGATGAGGAGATTGATGTTTTGTGGGTGCCTAGTAGAAGAGAGCAAGAGGAGGGTAGTTCAGATGGAGAGACGGAGAGTCAGAGAGGCAGTAGGAGAATAAGACTTAGAAGAAGCAGGGAGGACAGCCCGCAGGGATCAGTAGGGCAACAACATGTATCGGCACCTGTGTTCAGCCGGCCAACGCACCCGCCATTGCCGCCAATGCCGCCAACTTCTACTGTTACCGCCAGATCGCAGACTTCCAAAAAGTCAGCAGTGTGGGATTTTTTTAATGTGTGTGCCTCTGACAAAAGCATTGTAATTTGCAATGAGTGCAGTCAGAAACTGAGCCTTGGTAAGCCCAACAGCCACATAGGTACAACTTCTATGCGAAGGCACATGAGCGGCAAGCACAAAGCACTTTGGGAGCAACACCTCAAAGGCAACGGGCAAACTAAAAGCCACACTCCTTCTGGTCCAGCATCTTACTGCTCTACCTCTGCTCTCCTTGACCCGTCTGAACCACCCTCCACTCCGCCTTCCACCTTGACCACCTGTTCCCATTCCCAGTCATCTGCCACCAGCCAAGTTTCTGTGAAGGCCATGTTTGAGCGTAAGAAGCCAATGTCTGACTGTCACCCCCTTGCCCGGCGTCTGACAGCTGGCTTGTCTGCACTCTTAGCCCGCCAGCTTTTACCATACCAGCTGGTGGACTCTGAGGCCTTCCGCAAATTTGTAGCAATTGGGACACCGCAGTGGAAGGTACCCAGCCGCAATTTTTTTTCTAAAAAGGGAATACCACACCTGTACCAACATGTGCAGAGCCAAGTTACCGCATCTCTGTCACTTAGTGTTGGGCCAAAGGTCCATATGACTACTGACGCATGGTCCTCCAAGCATGGTCAGGGCAGGTATGTCACCTACACTGCCCACTGGGTGAACTTGGTAATGGCTGGGAAGCAGGGAATGGGTAGCTCAACAACAACAACAGTGGAGTTGGTGTCACCGCCACGGATTGCACGCGGTTCTGCCACCATCTCTACTCCTCCATCGCTCTCTACCTCGTCTTCTTCCTCTTCTTCTTCTTACTCTGCTGCTGGGTCCTCCTTCTCCTCCTCCACACCTGTGCACCCCCAGCTCCCCCTAGGCTATTCGACGTGCCAGGTACACCGTTGTCACGCTGTCTTGGGGATGACGTGCCTGGAAAGCAAAAACCATACCGGATCTGTACTCCTGTCATCTCTGCAGTCACAGGCCGATCGGTGGCTGACCCCACACCAACTGCAGATCGGAAAAGTGGTGTGTGACAATGGAAGCAATCTGTTGGCAGCGTTGAGACTGGGAAATTTAACACATGTGCCCTGCATGGCACATGTGTTAAATTTAATAGTCCAACGTTTTGTCTCCAAGTACCCAGGATTCCAGGACGTTCTCACCCAGTCCAGAAAGGTGTCGGCCCATTTCAGACGTTCCTACACAGCCATGGCACGCCTTGCTGACATTCAGCAGCGCTACAACATGCCAGTCAGGCGTTTGATTTCTGACAGCCAGACTCGCTGGAATTCAACGCTCCTTATGTTGGAACGTCTGCTGCAACAACAAAGGGCCGTCAACGAGTACCTTTTTGAACTGGGTGGTAGGACTGGATCTGCAGAGCTGGGGATTTTTTTCCCCCGTTACTGGGTGCTTATGCGCGATGCCTGCAGGCTCATGCGACCTTTTGAAGAGGTGACAAATATGGTCAGTCGCACCGAAGGCACCATCAGCGACCTAATACCCTTCGCTTTCTTCCTGGAGCATGCCGTGCGACGAGTGACAGATGAGGCTGTAGACCAGCGTGACGAGGAGCTGGAAGCGCACGATTTATGGTCGGAATCACCAGAACGAACCCAGGCACCTGCTGCAACGCAGGGAGAGGTGCCAGAAGTGGAGTCAGAGGAGGAAGGTGGCTTTGTGGAGGAGGAGGAGGAGGACCAACAGGAGCAGGCTTCCCAGGGGGCTAGTGGTGACCTTTTGGGGACCCCTGGTCTTGTACGTGGCTGGGGGGAGGAGACCGTGGATGATGCAGTCCTTGATAATGAGGAAGCGGAGATGGATAGCTCTGCATCCAACCTTGTGAGAATGGGGTCTTTCATGCTGTCATGCCTGTTGAAGGACCCCCGTATCAAGAGGCTTAAGGAGAAGGACCTGTACTGGGTCGCAACGCTACTAGACCCTCGGTACAAGCATAAAGTGTCAGAAATGTTACCAACATACCACAAGTCCGAAAAGATGCGGCATTTACAAACCAGCCTGCAAAACATGTTGTACAATGCTTTTAAGGGTGATGTCACTTCAGGAACTCATCAACATTCCAGGGGCAGAGGTGCCAGTAATCCTGCCACGAGCACACCTGCAAGGACAAAGCCCTTTGGCCGGTCTGTAACGTCAGACATGCAAATGTTTTTCTGTCCAAGGCAGCGCCACAACCCTTCTGGATCCACCCTCAAAGAACGCCTCGACCGGCAGGTAGCGGACTACCTGGCATTAACTGCAGATATCGACACTCTGAGGAGCGATGAACCCCTGGACTACTGGGTGCGCAGGCTTGATCTGTGGCCAGAGCTGTCACAATTTGCCATGAACCTCTTGTCTTGCCCAGCCTCAAGTGTGCTCTCAGAAAGGACCTTCAGTGCAGCAGGAGGGATTGTAACTGAGAAGAGAACTCGCCTAGGTCACAAAAGTGTCGATTACCTGACCTTTATTAAAATGAATGAGGGGTGGATCTCGGAGGGTTACTGCACGCCGGAAGACTTGTTCTGACTTCTATGCAGCTGTCCTTCTCTTCAAGCCTCATGACTCCACACACAGCTGTCCTTTAGCGTCCTCCTCCCTCCGCCACCGTTACAAACTAGGGTGCAAACCCTACTGGTTTAATTTTTTCTGGCCTCTGTGCTTCAGTGGCTGCAACCAAAAAAACGGGGCAAACAATGTCTACAAGGTCAACGTATGGCGAAAAATGACTATTTTCAGCATTTATATGGCATATTTTTTCTGGCAACTGTGCTTCAGTGGCTGCGTCCAAAAAAATGCATATTTTCTGCATTTATATGGCATAATTTTTCTGGCCTCTGTGCTTCAGTGGCTGCAACCAAAAAAATTTATATTTTCAGCATTTATATGGCATAATTTTTCTGTCAACTGTGCTTCAGTGGCTGCGTCCAAAAAAATGCATATTTTCTGCATTTATATGGCATAATTTTTCTGGCCTCTGTGCTTCAGTGGCTGCAACCAAAAAAATTTATATTTTCAGCATTTATATGGCATAATTTTTCTGTCAACTGTGCTTCAGTGGCTGCGACCAAAAAAATGCATATTTTCTGCATTTATATGGCATAATTTTTCTGGCCTCTGTGCTTCAGTGGCTGCAACCAAAAAAATTTATATTTTCAGCATTTATATGGCATAATTTTTCTGTCAACTGTGCTTCAGTGGCTGCGACCAAAAAAATGCATATTTTCTGCATTTATATGGCATAATTTTTCTGGCCTCTGTGCTTCAGTGGCTGCAAACAAAAAAATTTATATTTTCAGCATTGATATGGCATAATTTTTCTGGCAACTGTGCTTCAGTGGCTGCGACCAAAAAAATGACTATTTTCAGCATTTATATGGCATATTTTTTCTGGCCTCTGTGCTTCAGTGGCTGCGGCCAAAAAAACTGGCCAAACAATGCCTACAAGGTCAACGTCGTTGACCTTGTAGGCATTGTTTGCCCAGTTTTTTTGGCCGCAGCCACTGAAGCACAGAGGCCAGAAAAAATATGCCATATAAATGCTGAAAATAGTCATTTTTTGCCATACGTTGACTCAACGTATATGGCAAAAAATGACTATTTTCAGCATTTATATGGCATATTTTTTCTGGCAACTGTGCTTCAGTGGCTGCGACCAAAAAAACTGGGCAAACAATGCCTACAAGGTCAACGTATGGCAAAAAATGACTATTTTCAGCATTTATATGGCATATTTTTTCTGGCAACTGTGCTTCAGTGGCTGCGTCCAAAAAAACTGGGCAAACAATGTCTACAAGGTAAACGTATGGCAGTTGTTTAAAGAGAACAGTAGATTACTAGCCAGCAAAGCTACCTAAGCTAAAATATCCCTCAAATCCCTGCAGACTTCTGTCCCTCCAATACAGAGCAGTATCAAGCAGATTACTAGCCAGCAAACTTACTATCATCTGTCCCTGAAATCACTAACAGCTCTCCCCCTACACTATCTCTTCCAAGCACACACAGGCAGATTTTTCAGATACATTTTTGCCCTTGATCCCCCTCTGGCATGCCACTGTCCAGGTCGTTGCACCCTTTAAACAACTTTAAAATCATTTTTCTGGCCAGAAATGTCTTTTTTAGATGTTAAAGTTCGCCTTCCCATTGAAGTCTATGGGGTTCGCGAACCGTTCGCGAACCGCTCGCATTTTTGCGCAAGTTCGCGAATATGTTCGCGAACTTTTTTTCCGACGTTCGCTACATCCCTATACCTGAGGACCTTTGTTCTCGGATGTCTGTAGATACCCGTGGATATTTTCTTTTCCAGGATGGTTTCCCCGTAAAGCTTTACTTTAACGGATGATGGATGCACGCGCGTAAGTACCCCTGGGTGGGGTATATATGTTTTTTCTAACTTCTTCTTTTTGCCTATTGTTTTGTTAATTGTTGTGTTTATCAGCTGAAATTATCTGCCATTCATGATAGGAATCCGTAGTTTCCTTCCTGTTTTTGTATTTTGTACGTCTCTTATTCCTTATCATGAAGTGTAGTCTAAAACATCTTGAAATAGAAATTACACGTGTATGTTGTTTGATGAATGCAAAAGGATCCATGAATGTTGCAAGTTTGCCTAGCTGAGTGCGTGAATAACAATAGTGTAACTGTCATGTGTATGATGGTGTACGAGAGAATGTGTGGCTCTATCTCAGAGTCTGCCTGCTGTTTAGGAGTTTTTCTTTAGAGTGTGAAGTGTGAATCACTTTCCTGTCCGTTTGAATTGTCAGATGAAAAACGAGAGCCCTACAAACATTTAGGTGTTGTCCATCTGCAACTTCAAACCTGTTTTCTCCCTTTACGCTCAATTGTAAGCCTGTTAAAAGTATTTTTCCTGCAGGTGACTCCAGTTTATATGTATGTTTGTTTCCCTGTTTGTTTTATAAACCAATGTTAATTGCTTGCTGCTAAGCTTTTTTGCATCCTACAGGTCTGTTAGAGCAGATTTTGAATGTAATACTTGTGTGTATGTTAGAAAGAAAAGGACTTGACTTGACTTGACTTGACGGTTATATGATTTTGATGTGTCTGTAATGAATATGTTTGCCTTACTGTTTTTGGTTCTCTTTAATGTTTATAAGTTTTCATAGGTACCTCTTGTAATATAATATTTGTTCTATGTGTCTGTCACTAAAATATTGTCATTTTGTCTTAGACTATCATGTCACTATTCTTATTTTATCCTAACATTGTCTTCTTTGTTCTTATTCTCATAGTAACATTTATTCTCTTGGTATTTCTGTTTGTGAATGGGTTACTCGTGAATAAGGTTAATTCACTCCACTTGTCTTTCTATTTTAACAGAAATATTAGTGTTGTCTCTTTAAATGTTCTCTGTTGAAGTTTTTTGTCTCAAACAAACCTTACTTCTCTTTTTTTATCTTTATGTGTCAGATTGATAACTCTTTTCTAAGTGTATTATGTTTTACTTGTGATCTGAAAAAATAACATGCTCCATCAGTTTAGAATATCTAACAATCCTCCTAGATATGCTAGTTGAGTGCCCAAAACATTTTAAGTTTCAAAGCCTTTGTTAAGTGTCACAGTGGAGGGGACAAGACTGCGTTTTCCTGGCCAGAAGGCGATAGTATTCTTCCCTCACAACTTGAAATTATACTGTGACAGATAAAGGATACGTGTAAGAGTAAATATTTTACTATACAAATTGCATGCCATTTGATCTAGCAGGCTTTTGCCAACCAATAGAAAGTGATATTTCTCACATATACTTCAGCTGAGACATTACACCTATGCTCTGCTCCTTGCTCAGCAAACTTAGATCCAGTCCTTTATATGGATACCCAGGAGCAATTAAATGCCATTTAAATATGCCTTTTGGCAACCTTAGAGTGACACCGGGTTACACAATCTCAGAACTTTTGGTTCCACAGACGGTGCAGCCCCAGTAATGAAGATTCTTATTGAGTTAATGGTTCAGAATGTTTTAAGCTTATTAACAGTAGTATATTAACAGTAGTACTTCCCCTGAATATTCTGAAGACAAATGTCCTGACGACCAAATAAATCATGGTCAGTTGTTTCACACTGAAGTACTTAATGGTGCATTAGACTTACAGCACCCTTTAAGAGGAAATCTAGTTCATAGTCCAAATTAATAACAAGAAGGATTCTATTTGCTGGTACTGTCATAAAAACTACACTTCCCAGAATCCTCCGTAGCACGATATTTCAGATTATTAACTTCTCTCACTGTTTTGTAACTTCCTCTTTTGTCAGCCAGTTGGCTCAGGAACTTTTAACCACAGCAAATATTTTTAACTTTACCGTTTCATATTCATCTGTATTTTTTTTCTGTATCTCCTGCATCTGGATCTTTTTCACCAACATGTAAGAAACTTGATGCAGTTTGGATCCATACCCGATTCATTCATTGGTACAGGTTAAATTCCTTTCATTATTCTCTAGACAGAGGTGAATATTATTTCATATTATTGTACTGCATTTGCAGTACAACAAGAGAGGAGTATTATATTGTGGGTTATGTTGTTGTTACTATTTTTTCTAATTAAATAAGCTTCAGTTCATAAAAATGCAGCTTATGTGCTTGTGCCGCTGCTAAAAAAAAAAAAATTCTTCCGTAATCTTTGCACTTGTGTATCTTGCATCACAAGTCTGCAAGTGTAAGAAAATGCAGAAGTGACTTATTGAGTTATTGTTGATTTCATTTGATAAGCAGTAATTTCACTACCAAATTTGTAGAAATAAATGATGCTACTAAAATGGGTCTGTCATTCTCATTTAGGCTAAAAATATAAATATATATAAAGGTACAAGAGAGAACTTGTTAAATGTTTTTCCTGGTTATGATTAATCAATATTATTTTGTTATAAGAGGAAACAGTACAGGTTGTATTTGATAGTTTAAACAATTCAATTTTCGATTCTGTTACAAATTTGCAAATGACACTGATATTAAGTGGAGTTGTGTCTTTGTACCATCCCACTTCCAACAACACAATTACTGGCAGCATTTGGTTGGATTTACTCCCAGCTGTCCTGTCAATTCTCTGCAACAATCCTATCAGCTGTTGTGGACTTTCTTCATATGAATTAACCACAAGAAAACAAAAGTCCTTCACTCATATCATACATGTACAACCACTTCTCATTACTGACAGTTCATACAGTTTCAGTAGAGTTCTTTAGCTAGTACACTAGATAAGTCAGTATTACCAGAACACCAGATATTGTCACATTGTCTCTTTGTTTCCAGGTTGGTGATCTGAGCAAAATTCCATCAGTAGCTGTTGAGATTATTCCAATCCATTCCAAATAGAACAGCTATCATTGATCACACCACTCATTGAAAGAAACTCTGCATACATACAAAGAGTCATTTCAAAGTTTGCCATTCGTATCTGTGATGTCTTTACATTTTTGCCTATCCTAATATCGAATCCATGGACTGATTATGAACTCTTAAGAACTGTACAGAGACTGCTGCATTGACTGAATACAAGTGACTGTTGAATATTTCTTCATATGTCTATCCACCGCCATGATGTCTCTCTGATTGGACTTTCCCCTATAATGAACTGATGGACTGATATTGAAACTGTTTAATTTTGAGTTTTAGATTCATACAGTATTGAATGTGATATAGTTAAATTGTGTGCAATTTATAAGAACAATGGGAATGTGATAATGTAACATTTTCTCTATATGTTTAGTTATAATAATAGAACTCTGTCATGTGCTAAAATTAGTATTGAGTAGAGTCTAGATTCCAAGACTAGTCCCGCCCATAATAAACTAAGCTCTATAGTTAGTATAGGTATGGGTATATAGAATTTATGTGAAAGTGGGGAGGGGTGTGTGTATGGGCTGGGTTTTCATTTGGAGGGGTTGAACTTGATGGACTTTGTCTTTTTTTCAACCCAATTTAACTATGTAATTATAAACATAGAGGTTGTTCAAATAAATAGAGTAGCTGACCAAAATAGTATGATTTTAGATTAGTATGTGTTTTGATAGGAAAAAGAAGGTTGTACTCATATTGTTTCTGAAATGTTTGTTGAATGTCATATAGTCAAAGTTTTAGAGCTGCAACAATAAGTGTAATCTTTTTAGAGAACAGTTCAGTTATTCCAAATGATTAGGTAAAATTTTATAGCTGGTTAAACAACTCCATTGGAAGTTTCATTAAGTCTATCCATGTCATCCTAGCATTAATACTTGGTCTATATTTCTCTGTTAGAATTTGTGCTATAAGTACCTTCCAACTTCTGCTCTCATTTGATTTACATCTATAAGATAAAGCTTTTCTCAACCATATGTGGGGAGGTTTGAAAGAAAGAAAGAATAATTTTTTACTTTTCATTAGTAATGAAATCAGTATTATATTTGTCTCTGATAACATGTTACATATATATTATATATTCTTTGTCATTTTTATAGGGTTTTCTGTTCCCAACTGCACTTAACCAAGTTATTTCATGAAACAGGATGTATCTGTAGCTCCCTAGCTTCCTGTTTTTTCTTTTCACTGATTTCAGCTTTCAGCTGCACTTCTGTATTGGTGCTGCCACGACAGTTGAACTGTAACTCACAGTAGCGCACACCACTGTCCCATTTATATTAGACCTCCCTTGTTCCTGGGGGTCCTCTCAGCACTCTTACTGTGCCTGTAATTACTAATATGAAACATATTTAATGTTTCAAGAGAGGTATGTCAGTGAAATTTGATGTCTGGAACGGTCTAATTCCTAAGACGGACGAATGGCTAGTGTCAGAGGGTTGATATTTGTCACCCCCGCCCTCTATGACGCCATAATGCTATATGGCCCAAGGCAGGATGGACTAAAAGGGCTAAATGGTCAACTGTGGACAATGGTCACTCATATAACTTATACTAGGCAAATACAAATATACAAATAAATGATCTCCACTCTGTTACTTAAATTCCAGAGTGTCAGCATAGTGTCAGCATGTCTCGTTTGCCCTTTTGCAGAAGTGTTGCTCAATAGCTGTCTGTATCACAATGGCTATGTTTAGCCAACAGATGTCTATGAGGCTGTGGACAGTTGGAACCAGAAATCTCTTATGTTGCAAAACTGCACATCTTCCAGGAATGTACAAACATATGCCAGTCTCCTCGCCAGACCATGTATGGTATTTCCGTGAACCCCTTGTCACAATTACTGTAAATGCCTTCTGAAAGCTATATAATGCCTAGACCAAGAGGTGGGTCTTTGGTAAGTCCTTGGCTGACATTCTGTGTGTTACTCCAACAGCTTACCCAGACAAAACTGTTATGTTGTATTATGTAAGAATAAATTGCCTGACTATTACTAAAGGTTTTCCTTTACTGAGTTTTGTCTTACACGAGGTCAAGATGGTACTACTAAAAATACCATCAGGCAGAACCAACAATAATCATAGTTAAAGACCAACACAAATTCAAAAATGAACTTATAGCATGATGTAGACCAGGAATCCCAATTTTATGCACGTGAGCTACATTCAGGTGGAAAAATTGTTGGGGAGCAACACAAGCATGAAAAAAAGCTGCAGGGGTGCCAAATAAGAGCTTTTGATTGGCTATTTGGTAGCCCTATGAGAAATGACAGCCTACAGAAGGCTCTGTTTGGCATTGCTATGGGTTTTATGCAACCAAAACTTGCTTCCAAGCTAAGAATTCAAAAAAAGGCCACTGCTTTCAGGCCACTGGGTGCAACATTCAAAGGGTTGGTGAGCATCATGTTGCTCACGAGCCACTGGTTGGGTATTAGACAATACCCTGAAAACCCACAATCCCCACTTTCAACAGAAGAGCCTTTCAAAGCTAATAAAGACTTTTTTTTTTAAAGACTTTGATGGTGTTGTCTTCTACAATTTTGGTATACGGAGTTGATAGAAGTGGATTTTATGTGACCTCTAATTATGGAAGCTGAAAAGGCTTGGTGAATGCTGGCTGTTCATTAGCTCATTGCTAGAATGTTATAGGTTAAACTTTTTAAATAAAAAGTAAAAAAAGTGGTATAAAGGTGATACCTTTATTTTTAGAGATACACTATCTCTGGTACTATCTCCAGTTTTAACAAAATACCAGTTTTAGTTTATTATGTAGGAATAAGAACGCATTATTCAAGAATTTGTGAGCCTGTGGACATTCAAGTATTGCAAGGTAGGGAAATAATACAATAAAATCATATTTGAACCATAATGTAGGACTGTAGCAGTTTGAGAAACTCTTTGCATTAGTAGGAAATTCTGTAAGGCATCTATGCTAAACTTGGACACATTGAGAAATGCAGACTGCATTATAATTATAGTATATATTAATCATTTGTATGTGATTAGAAAGTCAGGCTGGGGATTAGAGAAGTTTGAAATATAAAAGAACTGGTCTTAAATACTGAGTTAACCAATATGGGCTCATAGTAAAAAACAGGCAAATCCCCATCTCTGTGCAATAACAATAAAGATATTGTAAGATTTAAGGTTAACAAATCTCTGCAAAAGGATAAAGGACATTTAAAAAGAAACATGACTGTAAATATTTTTTTAAGACATTATAGAGAAATAGAAGAAATATGTGAAAGCTGTATCTCTTTATGCAGTTTTATAGGATAATGGGAATTGTGGCTTGTTTTATAGCTGTAGACACTAGTAGAAAAAATATGTTCAGTGCAAGGGGCCAGAAAAAGTAATAAATAGAATACAGGTCATCTTCTGGAACAGGAAGGAATATTGAGCTTCCTATGGAGCATCTCCCTAATGAAAGAAAGAATTTACAGATACAGGAAACATTTTGCTTTTAAGAAATATTCATGGGAAATTCCTTTCTGTGGATTCTACACATTACACTGCAAAACTGTAAAATGTGTTGTTGATCAGCACCCTGCTTGCTAGAAGCAGTAAACATGCTTTTTGTGAACTTTTGTGATATGCCAGCGAAACCATTATTTACAAGGTACTGTGATCCACTTCAAGACTTGAGATCTACTTTGCAAGTTGACAGTTTGTATTTGAGAGGAGGCTGTGGATTGTTTCTCAGGAAAGGGGCCTCACAGTATCACTGATTCATGGGTGAGCGTATCTAACCTTTTTATGCAGTAACAAGCTTTACCCTCAAGAACATTCTCTGAGATCTGGAATTTATTTAATACAATAACTGCAAACATTGACCTTGACCAGCTTTGTAGAACTGATTTATTCATGGATACTATGTACAAATTGATACTCTTACCAGAGATCTGTCAATTTAATCCACAGTTAAAAGTGACTAATTAAAAGTTGTACCGCTGAATTGCAGTTAGGCTGAGTAATGTAACTGAAAAGTAACAGCCTAGTCATTCCTGCTTAGTCTTAATGCATGAAGCAGAACAATGCCTACATTTCCTTTTAGATCGTATGCAACCCCTGTATAATGTCATTTCAATAATTTGTTTTTATTGGACATACTGATAAGATTCCCACAAATGTCATTACATGAGCCAACCCACCAGAATGTTTAGCATTCCATCCTAGGCTGGAGGTGTGGAACCCAAAAAGCTTGAGAAAGCAGATGAACAAACAGGAAAGAGATGAACTGATGCAGAAAGACGTGAATGTGTTGCATAATCTCATGTTAAAGGACATGGAAAGTCTAAAATACAGTATAATAAGGCTAGAAAAGCTGTATTTTGTATACTAAACATATCACAAACTTACTGCACCACAAAGCCTAATCAAATAAATGATTTATGCTTTCAAAGTTGGCCACAGGGGGCTGACATCTTGTAACTTTATTAAACATCTTTGCCTGACCCTGCACATGTTGTCTGGGCTGCTTAGGGGTCATCATAAACAAAGCTGCTTGAGTTCTGCATGGCTGGTAAGTAAGCGGGGGCTCCCCCTGCTGTTCATAAGTATGATTGTTTCCCTGCTCAGCAGTTAGGGACCATCTGACAATTCCTATCCACAGCAGTAAATGAAGGGAGAATTTCACTGCATACAGTCAGGTTTCTTATAAAAATGGTACACATTTTTTAATTAAAGTATATTGGAGATAGGTTTCTTTTTCATTAAAGAAAGTAAAAATTAGATGTTATATTTTTGCCTTTCCTTGTCCTTTAAATTATTCTTGTGGCATTGTAATATGATTAAATCCCAGTGTTTATGCACAAAGTTTGCAGTCACTTAATTTAGCCATTCTGTTTATATTCCTCATTACCTAGTGCTACGGATTGTTATGTTATACTTTTATATATACAGAGCTGGCATATTACATAGCATTTCTTGCAGTATGATGTTTATTGCAGTACAGGTATGGGATCTGTTATCTGGAAACTCATTATCCAGAAATCTCCAAATTACTGAAAGGCTGTCTCCCATAGACTGCATTTTGTCCAACTAATACAAATTTAAAAATGATTTCCTTTTTCCTCTGTAATAATAAAACAGTACAGGCATGGGATCAGTTATCCAGAAACCTGTTATCCAGAAAGTTCCTAATTATGGTAAGACTTGCTCCCATAGACTACTTTATCCAATTATCCAAATAATCCAAATTTTTAAAAATGATTTCCTTTTTCTCTGCACAATACAATACAACAGTTCATTGTGCATGATCAAAACTAAGATATAATTAATCCTTATTGCAAGCAGAACCAGCATATTGGGTTTATTTAATATTTACATGATTTTCTAGTAGACTTAAGGCACGCAGATCCAAATTACAGAAAGATTTGTTATCTGGAAAGCCCCAGGTCTCGAGCATTCTGGACAACAGGCCTCATACCTTGTATTTGATCCAAACTAAGATATAATTAATACTTATTGGAAGCAAAACCAGGCAATTGGGTTTATTTAATTGTAGCGCTATAGTAAACTGACTTGTGCTAGGGCAGTTTAGCTACTTTCCTTGGTGGGCTGAGACCACCGATGAGCTCTCTTTATCAGGGGTAAGCCCTCGCAACGGTGTGGAGGCAAGGGTGTAGTGTAACTGTAACCTGATGCGATAGCACAATGATGGGCGCCAGTAGTTCTTTAACAGTTGAACAAAGAACGGTATTTATTGAACAATAGCACATAGATCATTTAGCACATTGATCCACAATGGAGTATAGAACATACACAGCAGCATAAAGGAAGCATATACTCACAGCACGTATAGGCTGAATCCCCACAGGCTAGGGAATATACAGCAGAGAGTAAGTTGACAGCATGTGATGGGTATTGCCCAGTTTTCAGGATATCTTCCAGTGGCAGACTAGGGGAACTCCTGACATCCCTAGCTCAACACTTGGTTCCTTACTCTGGGTCAGTAATACCCTGGGATCTTAATCCCTCTAATCTCCTCGGCGGAGCCTTCAGCTGTTCGACTAAATAACCTCTCTAGAGCTCCTAGAGCGATCTATAAAAAGAGTATAGCTGTCTAATTACTAGGGCCAAGGCGCCTAGGGTCAGCACTACCCATTCCCTTCCAGCCTGCTTGGTTGGGCTAAAGCAATGGACCCAGAGCACATGGTTCCTAAACCTTTTATACTCTGGCACAGTGCCATCTGGTGTACACTATGTGAACTACAGGGGTTACATAAGCACAAGGTCCCCATAAGTACCCACTAAGGTGTCCATATTACTAGGGATGTGCCTGTCTGTAAAATGTAAGGGTGTCTAAGATTTTCACATCCCTACATAATGTTTACATTATTTTCTAGTAGACTTAAGGTATGAATATCCAAATTATGGAAAAATCTGTTATCCAGAACCCCCCAGGTCCTGAGCATTCTGGATAACAGGTCCTATAACTGTATTCTATGACAATTTGCATCTTAGTGCAGTTTAAATGTAAAAATATTTACATGCCATTTTCGACCAATCACAGAGGAATTTACAGTCTAATTTCTCTTATGATTAACACAAACACTAAGGTCAGTTTCATAACGTGCCATATAAACTGAAAGTATATATTTGCACTTTGAACTCCAGAGCACCCTGTGGATTGTAACATCATAAGAACTCATCATAAAGTGCCCTGGTCAGACCTGAACCCAAGTACCCAATAATGTGCTCATCAGTGCTAACTGCTATATTATTGTATTGTTCAATTATGATCATAATATGTTTGTGCTTGTAGGAGAAATAATGACATCTTTTTTTTCCCCAAATGATTGTCTGGTGTAATTTACTGGATCTTTCAGATGCAATTCAAGCTTTATTTATGGCTGTCTACTGTACCATTAACAGCTTCCTGACTGTCTGGAACATTGTTCATAACATACTGTACATCTGAGATTTGCCAACAGCAAACAGAAAGATATACACCAAATCTATGGAAAATGTAGTCCTTTATATTTAAAGTAATTTCTGTAAATGTTACCACTGTATTTTTCAAGTATATGAATCTTAACAGGTATAAATGATGCTGCACATTGCATGTCAATTGCCATGATAAAATTATAATCCTAGATCTGCATTCTCAAACATTATAAAATTAAGATCACGATGACGATAGTCCTGTTATGTGTTCTGTTTGCATTCATGTGGTCTTGATGCTGCAGGGAACTTGAGATAGAATTAAAATTGAAGAAAAGGAAATCCAAATTGTTTTTTTGGATCCAGTCACAGGAAGTGCTTATTTGTTATTTACCGTATGTGAACAACTTTTTATAGAATCCAGATGTTAAACTCTGTTTCAATCTATGCCATGCTGTAGAAATCAAATTGGCTTCTAAAATACCATTACCAAAGCTGTACAAATGTGTCATTTGTTTTAATCTCAGAAATCTAAAAATATTTTTTTTAATTGTTCCATCAATACACTATATATTATTGTATGGCTTGTTCGTCATAATACAGGTATAGGATCTGTTATCCAGAAACCCATTATTCAGAAGGATTTGGGAATTATAGGAAGGTCATCTCCCATAGATTATATTTCATCCACATAATTCCAAATTTTTAAAAGGAGTTCCATTTTGTTCCGTAATAATGAAATTGTTCATCCAAATGAACATTATTATAGTTATGAATATATAATTACTCCTTATTGGAAACAAAACAAGCCTTTTGGGTTTGTTTAACGTTTAAATTACATTTAAGTAAATTTAAAGTAATGTGAGCGAAATTACGTTAAAATCCATGGAGAAGCCCAACTTCTGAGCATTCTGGAAAACAGGTACCTGTATTTAAAAATATTAAAGTTATTGTTTTATTTATGGTTAAGTCTTTCCAGCTAAAATTAAACAAGGCAGAACATTTTGCTGCATGGTTGCTTATCTCTGTACTGTGATCAAGTCATTATGCTAGATTATATTTCAGTTTCTGATGTATGAGTTATTGGAGCCTGTGGCAAACTGGCGGCTTGAACACATAACTTTTAGGGGGATTAGTCAATGGTGAGCAGGCAGCATAGGAAAAAGGAGCAAAAAAACAGGGACACACAGCTTCTTCAAGGAAAACACACGTTTATTTTCCCACTTTGCACAAACAGTCAATAATCCACATACACAGGTGTGACCATTTTCAGGATACAAAGAAATCATAAAATAAAAACCTAGCCCACTGGGCACTACCTTCACACTTTGAAGCAGTCCCTGACTAGACTGGGCCCAGGGCCGCCATCAGGGGGGGACAGGGGGGACAAGCGTACCGGGCCCGGGCATGAAGGGGGGCCCGGCAGCGCTGCATTTTTTGAAGATCCGGGCCCCCCTTACGAGCGCCCGAGCCGTACGTCTTGCCTCTGTGCTGCCGAATGCGGAAGTGCCGAAAAGCCGAAGCCGATGCGCCGAAAAGACCCGAAGTCACGGAAAAAGCCGAAGTCACGAAAACAGCCGAAGCCGAAGTCCTGAAGCAGCGCAAAGACCCGAAGTCACGAAAACAGCCGAAGCCGAAGTCCTGAAGCGGTGAAAAGACCCGAAGTCACGAAAGGAGGTGAAGTTGAAGTACTGAAGCCGTGAGTTCAATTCTACTGAACACCAGTTTGTGTATTTTTTTTTTTTTAATCTCCTGGCCACCAATGTATTATTTTAATATTCTATAGGCCCCTGCAACCAATCTTTTTTTTTAAAACATGTTTTTTTGGGGCCCCAATTTTTTTTTTAACTCGTAAGGGGCCCCTGACGCCAATGTTTTTTTTTTTTCAAAAAAATTTTTTATTTTTTTTTGGGGCCCCAATTTGTTTTTAACTTGTAAGGGGGCCCCTGCCGCCAATGTTTTTGTTTTTTTTTTTCAAAAAAAAATTTTTTTTTTTTCAAATTTTTTTTTGGGGCCCCAATTTGTTTTTAACTTATAAGGGGGCCCCTGCCGCCAATGTTTTTTTTTTTTTTCAAAAAAATTTTTTTTTTTTTTTCAAATTTTTTTTTGGGGCCCCAATTTGTTTTTAACTTATAAGGGGGCCCCTGCCGCCAATGTTTTTTTTTTTTTCAAAAAATTTTTTTTTTTTTTTAAATTTTTTTTTGGGGCCCCAATTTGTTTTTAACTTATAAGGGGGCCCCTGACGCCAATGTTTTTTTTTTTTTTTCAAAAAATTTTTTTTTTTTTTTAAATTTTTTTTTGGGGCCCCAATTTGTTTTTAACTTATAAGGGGGCCCCTGCCACCAATGTTTGTTTATTTTTTTTTACATTTTTTTTGTTGGGGCCCCAAGTTTTTTTTAACTTATAAGGGGGCCCCTGCCACCAATGTTTTTTTTTTTAAAAAAAAAAAATTTAATTTTTTTTTTTTGGGGCCCCAATTTTTTATAAGGGGGCCCTGACCATCAATAGCTTTTTACAACTTGTGTGGGGGGGGTTACTTTTTTAGCGCTGATGTCTGTGTGGTCTTTTAACTGCGATGTGGAGTGGGCGGGAAATGGGGTGGAGCTTGGTCGTCAGTGTGGGCGGGGCCCAGGGGCCCCCAAAAATTTTGTTGTACGGGGCCCCGTGATTTCTAATGGAGGCCCTGACTGGGCCCCTTGTGGACAACCAGCACAACAAATAGTTTGGCTCACCCCTGTACTCACAGGACTTTCTCCCAGGTAATATTCAGCCTCCTGGCTTCCTCACTCTCTTCATAATACTCTTTGTGAGAGTCACAGGATCCCTCTGCTTCTTGCAGTAACAGGCAGCACCCCCAGCTCCTCTGGGAGTTCCTCACACAGCCAGATCTCCTACCTGCTGTACCCTGCTGAGAGACCCACTCTCCTATTCCAATTAACTTTAAATAGTCTTTACACAGGACAGCTTTCCTGTGGAAGGTGAACTCCAATCTCTGGACTGGTTCTATGGAATGGAGTCCCTGGCTACTAAAACCTTTAAACAGACTGCTGATTCTCTGTTTAATAACTCCCTTCCTGGAGCCTATCTCAGTACCTGGGAAGAAATTAAAGGCTAGAGTGACCTTTTTCCACCTTTTCCTGGTCACTCTACCACAGAGCCATCTGTAAGATACATGGCTGATATGATAAAATGCCTAATGTGTACAACCATGTAATTTAATGTAAATCTTATAGGAATTCTCTGCATATTTTATACGGTATCAGAGGAACAAGAAAGAGGTTGACATTGTTTCCTTTTTAAATGGCAATTTTACTCTAGCACATAAGTTCCAAATAGTGATAGGTGAATCTGTTTGTGACGTGTTAAAAATTTGCAAAAGACATTTTAGTTGCATTTTTTTCAATGGTCATTTGTTTCACATAAAATTCATTGAAATTTTTTTGGTAAATGGGTGGCATATTGAAGTTACCCAACTAGGTAGATGTTTTGTAGCAACTGGAATTGCCCAATGGAATGCTGAAATCTGAAAGATCTGATAGAATAATTGGTCTTTGCAGACAGAACAACCAAAGGTATGTGAACAAAAAATAGTTTCTGACTTTCTCCCAGATGAGAGGTTGATCTCTGAAAAGTTTTATGTTTTGTGTCCAAAATAATGATTTGGGGTAAATGGTACATGAGATTTGCAGTTGTTTCTTGTCAATGTTGCTATCTCTTGTAGACAATAACCAGGACACTGTTACTCTTTCTAGTACAGGTATGGGACCTGTTATCCAGAATGTTTGGGACCTGGGGCTTTCCGGATAACAGATCTTTCTATAATTTGGATCTTCATACTATAAGTCGACTAGAAAATCATGAACATATTAAATAAATCCAATAGGCTGGTTCTATTTCAAATAAGGATTATTTATATCTCAAGTTTGGATCAAGTACAAGGTACTGTTTTATTATTACAGAGAAAAAGGAAATAATTTTTAAAAAATTTGGATTATTTGGATAAAATGGAGTCTATGGAAGACAGCCTTTCTGTAATTCAGAGCATTTTGGATAACAGGTTTTCGAGATAATGGATCCTATACCTGTACTTCATTGCAGACAGTGATATCATCAAAGCACTAAGAGGGTTCTCTGCAAAGAGGGAGGGTAACGCAGTACCTTTTTACAGATTTCTACATACATAGGACCAATTTTATCATTATACAGAAAACAGGAAGTTGCAAGCTAACAGTTATTATTTTTAGAAGAACTGTGAAAAGGTACACCAATCATAAGCCATAGATCCTTGTGGTTTTCTTATCTTTCATTCCCTTGGCCTTAATGATCCTAATTTAGCCCTGGTTTTATTTGTTTGTCATTAACACTTACGTGGTTCTAGCAGTTGTGTTACAGTTCAAAGTAAAAAAAATTATTTTTTTTGCACAGAAAAGATACATTTTAACTATACAAAAGGAAAATAGCAGCAATAGCCATAGCGGTAGGCAAAATGGCTGCAGATTAGCTCTGACCTTAACATGCTGCTGAACAATGCAGAGCTAAATTCCGAATGTCTGTGAATAAATGTAGATAGGATAAAGCCAAATTATAAATTATCTGGCATTTTATTAGCTTGAAAGTTTAGCTTTGTATTTATCAGAAGCATTTAGCTTTTCCTTCTTTAGACAGTATTCTCCTATTTGTCACTTCACGTCAATTAGGGATGTTCCCTTTTTGCAGTATTATTCTTAAAATAAATACATATTGTTATTTTAAAAAGCCACAGCGTCTAGGTCTTGAAAGGTAAAAAAGTAAATGTGTTTTAAAAAAATCTTAATACCTATAATAAAACATATACTGTATTATAAACTGTGTTTTTTTTTATTTTTATATTTTAAAACACATAAATAGCTAAAAAGCAGATGTAAATATTTTAGTGGAGTGAAATGCATATTAACCAAATGGACCAGCCAAATGTGGGAAATTGGAGTTAGGAGGCAATAAACAGACAAAATCACTGTGCAAGTTAATGACTTACTGCTTCATACTGTATGTTAGACATTGCTTGCAACTTATGATCTGCATCAGACAACAAAATAGCTATTCTAAAATCTCTGACCAGTACCAAACTAGCCCTACATTACATTACAGCTTTTTTTTCTTGTCATTCTCCACATTTTTTCAACTTTGTCCAAAAGTGTTGCCATAAATAGATTATTATTAATATATACAGTATATTAGTATCTGTTTGTGCCAGTATTATACAGTAGGGGCAATGAGCACATTTTCTGCATAACCACATGGTAGTGCAATTACCAGAATGACCTATGTATGTAGGTTCTGATTTATTCATTTTTGAGATTTTCTCAAAAAATTATGATTGCAATTCCTTAATCATAAGTTTGTGATCATGATTTTTTTCTTCAAGACCATATTCTTGAAAACAAATAAATCAGACAGCAAATGATCCCAACCCCAAGTTGGTAAGCACTTATGGTTATTTCTGGTAAAGTTGGTAAAAGTACAGAATTAACTTATTTCTTAATTTTGTATGATACACCCCGGGGCAGATTTACATATGGTCGAATATCGAGGGTTAATTAACCCTCGATATTCGACTGCCGAATGTAAATCCTTTGACTTCGAATATCGAAGTCGAAGGATTTAATACAAATAGTTCGTTCAAAAAATCGACCTTCCCCATAGGCTAACATTGCACCTCGGTAGGTTTTATGTGGAGAGAGAGAGAGAGAGAGAGGGAAGCTACTAGAGCAGGGGTGCCCAGACTTTGTTACACTGGGATCTACTCTCGACACCTGGCCCCCATCAGGAGATCTACCTTGATAACGCGGTGCGACATTTTTTGGCCTTGCCCATATTTGTGGCCACACTCCCTAATTACCATGTTCATTTTACAAAATTTGGCAGGTCATAAAAGTTTCAACACAGCTCTCATTCATTCACTCATTCATTCACTCATTCACTCATTTACTCACTCAGCCACTCATTCACTCACTCACTCAGTCAGTCAGTCACTCATTCACTCAGTCAGTCACTCATTCACTCACTCAGTCACTGAGTCACTCATTCACTCGCTCATTCAATCACTCACTCACTCAATCATTTATTCACTCACTCAGTCTGTCACTCATTCAGTCATTCATTCAGTCACTCATTCACTCACTCATTCACTCACTCACTCATTCACTCAGTCAGTCACTCATTCACACAGTCACTCAGTAAGTCACTCATTCAGTCACTCACTCATTCACTCACTTATTCAGTCACTCACTCGCCAGAAAGTCCATGGGAAAGTAAAGGTGAGGCAGTTGTTGCTGTGAGTGCCGTGAAATACAGGAGCTCAACAAAAGCAGTCCCTGTATAACTGTGGTTCAGCTCCCTCCTTTCTTCTCGCATTCCCAGCTCTCTGCCATGTTCCCAGCAATTGTCCCGCTGCCCAACAGTCCTGCTATCCGTGAGCTGTCCTGTTTTTACTCACACAGCCACAGTCCCGGAGCACTACTTACCGCAGTACCGCAACGCCGTTATTATCCAGCTCCTTGCCTCCAGTCTGACAGCCAAGCCCGACGTCACAAATCTCATCACACGCGATTGAGGCATCAGCATTACTTGTAACCGTGGTGATGCTCCTCTGCTGTCAGCTCCGCTCTCTTTTTCCCTCTGCTGTCAGCCCAGCCAGTGCACTTCCCACGCCAGGCCCCAGGTCGCGGTCTACCAGGAACATGACGGGGATCTACTGGTAGACCGCGATCGACGTCCTGGGCACCCCTGTACTAGAGGGCTGTGTTAAAAGTTTGCTTAGTAACTGCTTGTTACCTGTGTTCAAAGCATAAGGACTTTTATTGCTGGGTTTCCAGAAAGAGACAAGTTATATGGTAGCAAGGACTGGCCACCAGCTACTGCCTTAAGTGTTTGGGGAGCGGCTGTTTCCAGGAGAAAAGCACAAGGAATCTCCAAAGGACTGTGAGTTAACAGTTAATTTTGTTTGCTGGACTTATATTGCCCAAGTGGGAGACTGTGGGACCTTTGGGAAAAGGACATTTTCATTTATCAGTACAGCTGGACTATTTTTGTTTACTGCCTTCCTAAAGGGTATGAACGGTTACGGTATGTTGGTGTTTAAGCTGCTGTGTTAAATAAATGCACACGTGAGATCAGCTGGAAACCTGTGTACTGTCTACTATCTGTGTGAAAGGAGTTGCTGCTGCTACTACCTAAACAGCGATTCCCCACAGGGGTCGAAGTTTTTTTTAAAGAGACAGTACTTTGACTATAGAATGGTTGAATATTCGAACGATTTTTAGTTTGAATCGTTCGATTCGAAGTGGAAGTAGCCAATTCGATGGTCGAAGTAGCCAAAAAAACGTTTGAAATTCAAAGCTTTTTTTATTCTATTCCTTCACTCAAACTAAGTGAATGTGCCCCTATATGTTTGATACCTGTGTATGAGACACAGCTATAAATAAACACAGGGCCGGAACTAGGGGTAGGCAGAGTAGGCACGTGCCTAGGGCGCAAAGCTGAGGGGGCACCAGGCACGTACCTGCTATGTCGCCTACCCCGTGTCCGGTCCTGCATGCGCGCAAACATTTCACGCATGCGTGCTGGAGTGAAGTTTTGTGCATGCGCAGTCGAGCGCACACTGAGCCGGCGCCGTGGCCCGCCAGGTTGCCTAGGGCGCCTGGCCGGGTTGGCCCAGCTCTGAATAAACAACCCTTTGCCTCTCTGGGTTGTTTTATTCCTTACCTGAGAGTCTTCTTCAGTAAATAAATGTTTATAATAACATCTGTCAGGTAGAAAAAATATAGTTAAAGTTATATGAAAAAGAAGACAATAATGAATAAAAGGTGAGTGTGTTATTTGCCAACTATAAAAAAAAGTTTTCTATTTTTGAACTGGTATGAAAGACTGGGTGGGGGGAGATGACAGAAGGATTACTTCACTGATTCGTTGGCCATACGGGCACTTCATGAGACAAAGTGTTTGTTTATCTATTCTTAACATTCCCTTTAGACACTAGTAATTGCACATATGTATGTAATAAGGTTACTTTTTATGTGGGTGGGCTGGTATCCAAAATGTGTGTAAAACATTGAGCTGAGTGCTACTCTCTAATCACATGCTAACTTTCAAGTTAAGTGTTTATTTGTCTTTAAAACAGTGTTTGATATAATATTATGTCTCATTTCACAATGTGGTAAGATGAATTCATCTTACATATACATAAAATCTGGAAACCCAATACCCAGTAAACTCATTTACAGGAAGACCATCTCCCATAGACTTCAATTAAATAATCTTGTTAATTAAACAAACTTTTAATGTAGATTAATATTTTGAAAAGAGAATTTTTAGTGTTGGTATCATTTTAAGTCTTAACTGTCCACCAAGTTCAGCAGCTACATCAGATAACAGTTGTCAAATAATATCACTGAATGTACACAGTTACATGTTTCCTTTTTATTACTGTACTCCACCTTATAGAAGTGGTAATTGTATTTAAAGAAATCCTGGAGGTTGCACAACATGGGTTTATGTTTTTCTATGGATAATGAAAATTAGTATGTTAAAGCAATGCTGACTTCCAATTATGATGCTTGTATGGTTTACAGACACATATTTATGTTATCAACGGCATATACACAAATCAAATGCATGAATCTGGAGATTAAGAAGTGTTTTTGTTGGGGATTGATAAACATATAGGGGCCGATTTATCAAGGGTCGAATTTCGAAGTATTTTTTACTTCGAAATTCGACCATCGAATTTAAATACTTCGAATATCGATTTCGAACTTTTTTCATCGAATTTGGGTATTCTGCAGTCGAAGTAAAATCGTTTGATCGAACGATTAAATCCTTCGAATCGAACGGTTGTAACGATTTTATCGTACGATCGAACGATTTTACTTAGAAAAATGCTAACATAGCACGTCGGCAGGTTTAATTTGGCAAAGTATTGAAGTTTTTTTAAAGAGACAGTACTTAGATTATAGAATATTCAAACTATTTTACATCGAATCAAAGTCGTAGTATCCTGTTCGATGGTCGAAGTATCCAAAAACTTTGAATTTCGAATTTTTTTACTTCGAAAATTCCCTCGAATTCACTTCGACCCTTGATAAATCTGCCCTTTAATCATATAGTATATGGATCTCATGCCATATTATATTGTTGCCATATGCCATTGTTTGTGAAACGAGATCTGAGATGATATTCATCAGCTGAAGTAAATAGTGTGTGTTTAAGGCAGTTCTTCAAGTTTTAAAACAGAAAGACCATGCTTAACTATGTTGTATTTCTGTTCTACAGGGTTATTGCAAAAAAAGAGAGAGAGGGGGGAGAGAGAGAGAGCGAAATAATAGATACCATCCAGACTACAGAGCAAAATTGTTTGCATTTGTTTAGAGTTGCCTGTGTATATGGCAACAGTTGTTCTGCAGCAGAATACTCACATGTAATATACACAGATGGAATCTTAAACAATTAAGAAACTTTAATAAAATCTATTTTTGTATTCTCCTGAGTATTTCTTTTAAATATCTAATTATGCTCATGCTCGGTGTATTACTTTGAACTATTTTTACATCCTTCAGCCAACAGCAATTCTTACTACAGACACTTTCCACTCAACAAAGCTGACCACATTCTTGACACTTGTCTGTTACTGAGTAGATATGGTTACATTGATAAAAATGTAATGTAATTTAAATATAATATACTGTTGCTATGCATTGGTGATTCTATAGAATGCATTTGTAATGTGTATATAAACTGTGCTTTGAATGGCTGCCCCCATGGCTACACAGCAGCTTGTTTATTATGTTTTTTTAAACTATAGTAGTGTTTCTAAAGCAAACACATCAATTGGACCAGTGCAGATAAACACTACATTATATTTTAAATCATTTAATTATTTTTGTTACTGTTCCTTAAGTGCTGTGGCCTGTTATCCAGAATGCTCGGGACCTGTTGTTTTCTGGATAATGGATCTTTCTGTAGTTTGCATCTTCATACCTAAAGTCTACTAGAAAATCGTTAATATTAAATAAAGTAGGCTGGTTTTGCTTCCAATAATGATATCTTAATTTGGATCAAGTACAAGGTATTGTTTTATTATTACAGATAAAAAGGAAATCAATTTTAAAAAGATGGATTATTTGATTATAATCGAGGCCTTTCCATAATTCGGAACCTCCTGGATAATGATTTTCCGGATAATGGATCCCATACCTGTACTAACTAAAGGGATTAAAACATAACTTTACCTCTTTTGGTCATCGGTCATTGGTAAGACCTCCCCTTGAGTATGCAGGGCAGAGAGGAGCTATCAAATCTGGGGTTGCTTTACTCTTTACAAATACATTTGAGGACATTAAAGTCAAATAGCAGAGGATGTTTTGCATACTAAATAGAAAAAGAGGCTACTGCCTTTATACTCGAGTAATGGAATTTTTATCTGAAGCAGCGTAGGTTGTTCTTCACAGTGAGGGCATTAAAAGGGAACTATAGCGAAAATTAAAATTTTAAATAAGCTTCAGCACACTGAAATAAATGCAATCA
The DNA here is from genome assembly GCA_038501925.1 of Xenopus petersii. Taxonomy (NCBI): domain Eukaryota; kingdom Metazoa; phylum Chordata; class Amphibia; order Anura; family Pipidae; genus Xenopus; species Xenopus petersii. The sequence continues at coordinate 132,019,203 of CM076673.1, read as the reverse complement.
GTTATTTGAGTGACCTTTAATTAATCTACTAGAAAGGAAGCCCCCTATAAGATATATTGGATCTAACTGTCAATGATTATCTGACACCCAACTGCTGCATGAAGAGAGAATGAAGAGAAACAGATGCTGAGAGAGGGATAGTGAAGATAAACTTGATTATTTCAGAAACAATGCAGAATATTTAATTGATTGTATTTAGAAAGTAGGGGATGTAAAAGCGAAAAAATAAAATCCCATTTTTACTTTCTTTAATGAAAAAGAAATCTATCTCCAAAATACTTTAATTAAAAAATATGTGTACGGTAAGTTTTTTTAAGAAACCTGACTGTAAGCAGTGAAATTCCCCCATCATTTTACTTGCTTTGACTGCTGAGGATAGGAAACTTCAGACAGCTCCTGACTGCTCTGCAGGGAAAAAATCGTACTTTCAAACGGCAGGGGGGAGCCCTCACCTTACTTCCCAGAACTTTAGCAGCTTTGTTTGTTTCCCTGTAGAGCAGCCGGTGGCCGTGTAGAGATTCGTATCCGTAGACCCAGTGCAGTCTGCATTTCTAGCAATATTCTATTTTAGACTTTAGTTCCCCTTAAGGTTGTGGCATGCCCTACTGGATGTTGTTGTGATGGCTGATTCTATTAATATCTTTAAGAGGACTTGGATGATTTCTTGGAAAAGCATAATATCCAAGGGGACAGTAATCTCAACATCAACAGTTAGTTTAGTTTGGAGGTACATCCAAACATCGTCAGTGATATTTATCTCTAGTTTTAGTAAGTATGTCGCTTAGTGAAATCTAATATTAAAATCTAAAATTGTATTCTTGTTTTTGAGGCCATGCATAATGGGCCTCAGGCACCAAGCTGATACTTAAACTCTGGACTCTGACTCTGGACCGCGGATCTGCGAAAATCACCAACCCCGCTCTGGTTAGGCAGGTTTCCGCATACAGCTACAGATCTTTAGGCAGTTCTTTGGACACAAGGATCTGGAGGGGATTTTCTGTGGGTGAAGGGGTTTGTGACTTTCGCAGATCCCCGGTCCAGAGTCTGTTATCGTCTATCTCTAAGTATTAGCTATCGGTCGGTGCCTGAGGCACATTATAGATATTAGAGAGTTAAGGGTAAGGTCACACTGAGCGTTTCGGGGAGAGTAAAGGTGGCTATACACGGGCCGACAAAAGCTGCTGACAGACCAAGTCGGCAGCTTATTGGCCCTTGACTAGAGTAGGCTTCGATTCATATACCATCCCCGACAACAACCCACCCCAAATAATGCATATCCACACAGAATATTTTGGTGAAAAAGGCCGCAGCTTGTTTATTAAACCATTAACCTTATTTATTCATTTTAATTACCAATAAACATACCAGCATAAAACATCATACTGTATAACACTTTTACATTTTGTATCCAAATACTAGCCGCTGAAGGCTGCACATAACCTTTAACCTTGTTTACCATAACTTCCCGACCCTTCTTGGTCCAAACCGATTACCTAGCCTAAGGCTGATACTCCTTTCCCTGTTTCCACACTTACGTTGCCTCCTTGCCCCCCTTTGCCTTGCCCCAGGCCTATCCAATCAACCTCCCTTTACCTTGCAGCCCCCTTTTTGGCTACCCCGTAGAGGAGCCCCATTATGCCACAACGCCGCCTGCGTAAACCCCTTATGCAGGCCGCGCTACCCCAGACACCAGAAAAGCAGCCTTTTCCACCCCATCACCTAAACCGAGAATGAACAATTCGAGCCCAACTTCGGACAAATGCACCCCATCCTGCCTGTAATGTCCAGGCACTGCTTGCTCCAAGACCTTGTGCCTGACAACCACTCCACCAGACCTCCTGATAAAAACACTCATTAACTGGTTGATCTTCCTCCTGCTCCTTTCCATAGCTGAATGGTCTCTAGCCCACCTCCACACCAACCTGGGTATCATTTCCGACCACACAATCACCACCCCCATAAATAACGACCGCAGTTTATCTACGTCATGTTTCATTAAACGAACCAAATCCCTTTGGGACATTATGCCCATATCATTACCACCCACATGCAAAACCAATACGTGGGGGTGCGTCTCCCTCTGCGATAAACTTACCACTTTATCGAACATACCAGGCCACAATAAACCGGGAAAGCCAAACCATTGCACTTCCACGAAACGGTCCGGAAAGCCCAGCTGCTGACCCTTCAACCGAACTGCTGCTCTCCGTTCCGCCCAGCGCACAAAAGAATGCCCGAGTATCCAGACTTGTAAGCGTCCACCGTAAGTGATACAAATCGTAACCACACACATGAACAAAACATCGACACATTTTTTTTTTTTTTTTTTTTTTTTTTATATAACACCCACAATACCCTTACAGACATCCCCATATCAAAGTAACGTTGGTCTCACGTAACTTCGGAATCTGTGTGATTCCCATCTGCCAATCCTCTTGACTACTGCGTCACTCAGACCGAGCCGTGCCGCCTCAGTGGCCGCCCCGATCCGGAAGGAATGAGAGCAATATTCGAGAGGGGATCTATTCAATCTTCCCAGTCCCACCCGGAAAACCCGTATGAACTGGTACCTTGTCAATGGCGTGCCATCCATGTGAATAAGTAACGAGCCCTGGAACCCCGGACGGGCTGCCAAAAATTGTCGAACATTCAACAAAGGGCAAATAACCATCCCTTGTAATGCATACACCACAATGTTTTTACCTTTGCCTGCTCGATCTGTCTTAGACTTTCGTAGCCATATATCCATCCTGTCTGTCCCCATCTCGACATCCCCAATTTGCAAGCCCCCTGGGACCTTTTTACTATGACTTACCAGCTCCCCCACATTGAAGGCTCCGAAAAAGGCCAATACGAAAGCCGCCTTGAATAATGTCACCTCGTAATTTGAAATACAAATTTCCCCCAACACCCCGAGCAAATCTCCCAGTAACCCGACTGATACCGGTCTACGGGAATCCAACCTCACCTTCCCTTTTTTCAGCCCTTTCAAGGCCTGTCTGACCGTAAAACTTTTTGTTAAATCAACCCCACCGTTAAGTTTAAACATAAAGACCAAAGCCGACATGCTCCTCTCAATTTGGGATACCGATGTATTTCGTTCAGCCATCCAGTCCAGTATATCCACCACAACATCACCTCCTGTCCCCCCGTCGGGTCAGGCAGCCTCCCAGCCCAACAGCTTAATTGTTTCCACTCCTCCCAGACCTTACCGTAGGAAGCCCAGGTTGAATCGGCCACTGATGATCTCACCAGCCCTCCAATCCTGATGTCCCGATTTTCCACAGACCCTCTGGGAAGGGGTGGCCCTCTTTGTCCGCTCCCGGCGCCAGATGTCGAAAGCGCTCCCACTGGAATCGAGACAAAGCATCAGCAATTTCATTTCTCACACCTTCCAAATGAACTGCTCGGAATCCCACATTCAACTGTAAACATCGTAAGACCAAAATCCTCAAGAGTCGCACCACCTCTGGCGAGGAAGCCGACTGCCTATTCACAGCTTGCACAACTCCCATATTGTCCGTAGTAAACACCACCCTCCTGTTGGCCAGAACATCCCCCCAAAGGAATAACGCGACCACAATGGGGAACATTTCTAAGAAGCATAGATTCTTGGTCAGTCCTAACTCGTGCCACTCGAGTGGCCACTTTTCCGCGCACCAACGCCCTCCTAAGAAAGCCCCGAAACCGCATCCACCCGCCGCGTCCGTGAAAAGCTGCAAAGCCGTACAGGTGGCTTCTTCATTCGGGAATATCAGTTTCCCATTAAATGTGGCCAGGAACTGTCGCCATATCTCCAAATCCGCCCTCACTTCCGAGGGCAACCGCAATTGATGGTGGGGGCCCTTTGCACCGGACAGCAACATGCCTAGTCTGCGGCAGAAAACCCTTCCCATCACGATCACTCGGCAGGCAAAATTAAGCCGGCCCAACAAGGACTGTATTTCCCGAACCGTCGCTTTGCGCTTCCGAGCCAATCTGTTCACCCACTCCTTCAGATCAGTCAACTTATCCATGGGCAGCCTGCATTCCCCCGCCACCGTGTCCAATTCCAAGCCTAGGAAACACAGGCAAGTCACCGGTCCCACCGTTTTGTCAGGCGCTAACGGGACCCCGAATTGTTCAGCCACCTCCTGAAGAGATTCCAAGATATGGAAACACTCGTCAGAATTGGCCGGACCGACGCACAAGAAATCGTCGAGATAGTGCACCAGACCCGCGGAATTCGCCTGGCGCCTCACCACCCACTCTAAAAACGAGCTAAACTTCTCGAAATACGCACACGATATGGAGCACCCCATAGGCAGGCACAAATCGACGTAAAAATAACCCTCGAATGCACATCCCAATAAGTGATGGCAGTCCGGGTGAATAGGTAGCAATCGGAACGCCGCTTCTATGTCTGCCTTCGCCAACCATGCCCCTGGCCCTGCGTTCCTGACCGCTGCCACCGCCTGATCAAATGACGTGTACGATACCGAGCAAAGCTCCGGGTCAATGTCATCATTCACTGACAAACCTTTTGGGTAGGACAAATGATGAATTAAGCGGAACTTCCCTGGGTCCTTTTTCGGAACCACCCCCAATGGCGAGACTCTCAATTCTGCCAATGGGGAGGCTGCAAATGGGCCGGCCATACGGCCTAGCTCCACCTCCTTCCGCAGCTTCTGCCGTACTATCTCTAAATTCCCTGCAACCGATTTAAGATTCCCATGTACCTCCCCGCGTGTCCTAGGCTGAAACGGAATCCGAAACCCTTCGCTGAACCCCAACCGTAGCAATTCTGCGTCCCCTTTCCTAACGTACCGATCTAACCACGGGAGCATCGCGGCGAGGTTCACTGGCGTCCTCCCCTTTGTTAGCCTCTCCTGTCTTTGATCCTGCCTTTCCTCGTTTGAAACACTTCGCGAAGGGGTGCGCACCCCCACATCCCGAGCACTCATGCTTAAATCTACAAGCGCCTCCCCACTTACACTGTCCCTCGTTAAATTGCCAACAGTAGCCAAACTTGAGTCCCGCCGGTGAGGTCCCTGACTGCGGCCCCCCGGCGCTTCTCTGAAAGGGGGGAGCCTTCTGGGCGGTCATTAACCGCAACCAAAGAGGCATGTCCAGTTGGTCCCACCCCATCCCCGGGTTGGCCGCCACCTTCTGCCGGAACTGCTCGTCGTACCGCCACCAAGCTAACCCGCCGTATACCCGGTACGCTTCCCAGATCCCGTCCAAGTAGCTAAACAGGGAAGAGCATCTAACCGGATGCTTTTCACCGATTATGCTTGCTAAAATACAAAATGCCCGAAGCCAACTGCCGAAGGTCTTCGGAATTTTCCTATATCTTTTGCTCCTCTCCTCTTCCTCTTTCTTCCCATCTTTTTTATCGTCCTCCTTAACCTCCACCGCCTCCTCCAAGGGAAGGAGGGAAAATATTTCCACAAATTCCCCTTTCCAAATTTTCTGTTTCACCTCCTTCTTCACGTGTGCTCCTAAGGGCCCCGTAAATGAAACATATGCGCCCTGCCGTGCTGAATCAGGGACGAGCCCGGGCGAGGGTAACTCCGTTTCCCCTTTTTCTTGTTGTGTAGCCCCTTTCTCTGTCTCCTGGGCCACCGTCGCCTCACCTGGTGCCGATGTTGGTGTGCCGTGCATAGCCGTGGAGGGGCCAGCCTCCACTATCTGGGCCCCCCCTTGAGACCCTGGCACCCATGCCCCGGTTACCCCTTTGCTAGGTGTTCCTGCCTCCCACCTGGATAAGAGATCCTTCAGTCCCAATAATAAATCATGAGTGACATTGCTCTGGGCACCACTGGTGCACTCACCGCCTGGTCCAGTGCCTGGTTCATTCCGCACGGCCGTCTGCCTGCTAGAGCCGGCTTCCCTTGACTCCTGCCTCTGAGTCGGTCCGTGTCCACGACTCCTTGACCGAGATTCCCTCACCGGATGTCTTCCTTCATGACTACCTTCACGCTGTACTGAAGACCTAGTCGGAGATAAGCGACAAGGAGACATGGCAAGCCTGGTGACCGAAGATCGCCGCGTGACGGCGGACCGCCGCCTAGGTTCCCACCTTCGCCTGCCCCCCGTATCATCCTCCAATTCCCATGACCTGCTGTGTCCCCTGCTCCTGGACCGTGTGCGCTCCCGTGGCCCGTGTCTTGCTTCCCTCCAACTGCAGACCGACCCGGAACCCCGGTGCGATCCACCCCTCCGTGATTCCTGAACCGACAGTGACCTGCTCCGATCCCTGCCCGACCCATGTCGAGGGCTCCTGTCGCGGTCCCTCCTGACTGACCTTTCTCTCCCATCATCCCCCGCTCCCGAATCCCTTGTAGGGCCAGACCCGTCTCCCTCCACTCCCAGGGGTCCTACCGACGCCGCATTTGAGGCTGCTGTGTTCAGCCTAGCTGCCTCACTCCTACCCGGGGACCTGTTACCCTGGGGGCCTGTCTCCCTTACCTCCCCTGTGGAGGTGCGTGACGGGGTTAATTGCACTGCCCCGCGGGCCCTGCCCGACCTCGTGGTCATGCCCTTATGTTCCCGGTCCATGCGGGGGCCCCTAGCCCCGCCCCCGGTGCCTGCCGTTGCCTGTCCTGAGGCACCGGAGGTCAGAGCCGCATTATCCTGCCCCGCACCACGCTTCCCTGTTTGCCTGCCCCTCCCGGCGCGAGGAGCGCTCGGCCCTGCCCGACCCGACCGAGGCCCAGGCCCCCTGCTGCTCACTTGCCTGTGTGCGCCTGGAGGCGCAGTCCGCTCCGGTCCCTCCACTCCGGCCTGCCGCCCCGATACCCCAGGCGATGCGCTCCGCCGCCTGCGCCCGCCTGTACCTGCTGGGCTGAGGCGATCCGGTGGCTGGGCCCGTCGTTGCGGCCTCCTCCTCTCCGCTGACGGATCCCCTGCTTGAGCTGCTGTGCCCTGCGGCTGTCCAAGGAGCGCAAGCAGCTCCCTCCTGATCCGGTCCCCGTCCTGGCCTGCCAACGCCATCCTGAGGCCTTCCAGCACCATGGCTCCGCTCTCCATGCCGTAAGGTAAGGTCAGTCGTTTACTTCTGCTGCCTAAAACAGTACTGTGTTTTCCCGCGCTGAGGAGCCCCCTATATCAAGGATAAGCCCCACCCCCTTTTACTTCCCTTAACACTACAAAACCCATAATACCATACTCCCATACCACTGTATAAACTCTCCCCCCAGTCATGTGCCCCATTGCTCCACCTTTCAGGCTCGCTACTTTGGGCTTCTGTATGGGGCCCCCCAATGGGCTTCCCCAATCGAGATCTGGCCGAAAGTCGGGCAGATCTTGATTGGATAGGACTAAAAATCCTGCCGGATCGCGGCCGCATCGCTGATGCAGTCCCGCGATCCGACCGCCCGTTCCCGTTCGTTAGTATCCGATCGTTGGGCCCTAGGGCCCACGATCGGATCAGCCCGATATTGCCCACCTTAAGGTGGGCATATCGGAGACAGATCCGCTCGTTTTTCGACATCGCCAAACAAGCAGATCTCTCCGTGTATGGTCACCTTTAGTCGTCTGGCGACTAATCGCCTTGTCTTTGCGGTGACCAATCTTCCCTCACTCTGCGCTGGCTAAAATGAAAAATCACCGGCGCTAATTACACACGGCAATTCGTTTTCCGAAGTTGTCTCACGAGGAAACTTGGGGCGACTTCGGAATCGCTGCGTGTGATTAGCGCCAGTGATTTTTCATTTTAGCCAGCGCAGAGTGAGGGTAAGGCGTTTGGGGAGATTGGTCGCCGCAAAGACGAGGCGATTAGTCGCCAGGCGACTAAATCTCCCCAAAACGCCCAGTGTGACCTTACCCTTAGCCAGCATTGGTGTCTGAGGCACAGCTTAGATATTATAGTAGATAGAGGGACAGCTCAGACAGACTATTAAGCCAGATCAGTCACCTGAGAAATATCAGATGGGAGGGTGCAGACACAGGTGTCAGTTCTTTCCTTCTCTTCTTTTGATTATATGATGTGTTAACACAACATGCTAACAAGACAGGAATTTATCAACAATAAGGAAAAATACAGTCTTTTATAAAATAGATTGTAGTTTTTAACTTTCCACATCAAGTCTACAACAAAGGCAAAAAGATGCCTAGTTTTGTATGTAATGATCAGTGTTTGGGCTGACAAAATAAAGAATAAGTGTTCCAAATAATTGCTTTAAAGATGCTCTTCTCAATATAGCAAATCATTATACTGGGTACAAAAGTCAAATAATAGCTCCAGTTCAGGATACATAGGCATTGTTTTTTTATTTAAAGCCTGTGATTATCCAGTTAAATGTATATGCAAATGAAATATGTATGCAAATATACATTTGAAAGTAGTTAGTGGTGAGGATTCAATTTTTTTGACAGCAGCTCAATGCCTGTTTACATTGCAAGTGGTCTTGTTCTGGGGCAGTTAACAATTATGCAGAATCTGGGTGTCTAGAAACCAGTTCAGAAAGGAAGGAAGCTTGTAATGCAGTTATGGGACCTGTTACCCAGAATGGTTGGGAACTTGGTTTTCCAGGTAACAAGTCTTCCCATAGTTCAGACCTTCATACAGTACCTTAAGTCTACAAAAAATAAATTAAATATTAATTAAACCCATCGGGATTGTTTTGTCTCAAAGAAGGATTAATTATATCTTAGTTAGGATCAACTGCAATGTTTTATATTACAATAAAAAAATAAATACTTTTTGAAAATGTGAATGATTTGATTAAAATTGAGTCTGTGGGGGAAAGCCATCCTTTAATTTAGAAATTTCTGGATAACAGATCACATACCTATATTTTGTGACTATTCTTTCACTGCCAAAATATTGTGAGGCTGATTATAAAGGTAAATAATAATAAAATAATACTAGTATCTGCATAAGCAAGGACTCCAGGGTCCATGAATACAACAGTACTTGGATCTGCCTCAAAAAAAATGTATAAAGTTCTCCTTTGTGCTGCCTGTACTCTGAAATCAGGCCAACCTCTGATAAATCTACAATCTTCCACTTGAAGTTTACATCAAGGCCTTGGCCTCTAGTTCCTCAATCAGGAATTGTTGTTATATTATGTCACTTTAGTCTCTATGAACGACTTCTGTCATAGAGAATTTGGTGAAATGTGGAACAGTAATGTTACAATTTCTTGCAGCAAGGTTCACATTGTCTAATTAAACAAATTTTCCATAACTAACAAGAGTTGTACAGGAGCTTTATCCATTTAGCCATTATCCTTAGTCTTGAAATTCAGAGAAATTAATTTTTTAGGTTACTGGCACACAAGGAGATTTGTTGCCTCATGAGAAAACGTTAGGCAATGTTGTAGTTTAAGTTTTCAAAAAAATAATTTAAATGTAAACATAAACCCTGTAAGATTATGTTGCCTCCAATAACGAACACTAGTTGTGATTAATTACAAGGTTCTGTTTTATTATTACAGAGACAAATGGAATATTTTTTTTTTAGATTTGCATTAGTTAATTAAATAAAAATAAATTGCAATTTTAAAAAATAAGGGCCGTCCCCTGGGATCCTAGGATTCATGGTGCACAAACAAACCATACATGTTAGGTCACAGGAGCCAATTAATAGGCAGAGTTCTGTCTTTTGCTTACACACTTCTTCCTTTTAGATTTAGGGCCATATTTATCAACGGTCATATTGAGAATTTGAATATTTTTGTTTTTTTATGATCAAAACTTTCAAATTTGACTAGGGAATTGTTAAAATTATATTTGAGTTTTTTTAAAAAAAAAATTCTAATTTTGAAATTTATCATATATTGGCCCTTTAAGAATTTGAACTTGACTATTTTCCACCTTAAAGGAACAGTAACACCAAAGTGTTTTAAAGTAATGAAAAGATCATGTAGTGTTCCCCTGCACTGCTAAAACTGATGTGTTTGCTTCAGAAACACTACTATTCTTCATATAAACAAGCTGCGGTGTAGCAATGGCAGAAATTGAAAAAAGGCTATATGGCACAGGTTAAATAGTGGATAACAGATAACACCATTATGTTCTACAGAGCTTATCTGCTATCTGCCGTGTAACCTGAGCCTTTTCTCCTTTGAATGGCTGCCCCCATTGCTACACAGCAGCTTATTTATATAAGCAAAAGTAGTTTTTCTAAAACAAACAGCAGTTTTTCCAGTGCAGGGCAAAAGTTCATTTTATTTTTATTACTGTAAAACACTTTCTTTTTTTGATTTTACTGTCCCTTTAAACCTGCTGAATTGCTTTTTTAGCCTATGAGAGATGTCCTGGGATTAATTTGGATTTGTTTGCAGTCTTCCTGAAAATCAAAGTTTTTTTTGGAGAAAAAACTCGAATCGAAATTGATTCGAATTTGATTTGAGTTTGCGGGTCAATCCCATTCACCCGAGTTTGAAAAATTTTAATTACATAATGAATTGCAGTTGGTCAAATTTGAGTCGAATTTTGAGTTCATGGGAGTTCTTCAATTCGTCCCATGATAAATCTGCCCCTTAGAGTTGTAGTATTTCTGGTCAGGTGATCTCTGAGACAGCACACAGACCATCACGAAATGGCATCTCAAGGCAAGAGATGTAAAAGGGCAATATTTACTTAGATATTTATACCAGTTTGGTAAGATTCTTTCATATGCCACTTAATCTAATATAAACCATCTGTTGCTTAAGTATTAATTTTGGAGGTATAGATTTCTTTTAACACGCACCAAGCCAGTAAAAAGATGTTGAAGGAACCTTTAGTGGCAACTTCAAGGGTCTCATTTAAACTGCACTGATTACCATGGAGCAGTAGCACTGCTGATATAGATTTGATTGTGTCATTAAACACATTTTTTTTTATATATGTGTTTAAAGGAGGCTGGCCTGTTACATTCAAGAAGGCATTTTTTGAGGTGAACATCATGATGTGTGGGTTTCCTTTTTGGACACTGTTGTAAATATGTATAGTTGATGGAAAGCTGATATTAATTTACTTCCCCACAAACAGTATATGGACAATGGCATGTGGAGTTAGCCTGATAGCTAATGTAATTACAGAGACCAGGTTCATCCAGGTTCAGTAAACCATCTGCAGGTCTGTTATTTGAAAACATGCATGTAATTGACGCTATTGGTTACTGGAACTGGAGCGAACACGCATTATGCCTGTTATTACCTTATCATTCTGTACTTGTTTTGCTTTAAATAGCCTCAATTATGTTTCTGAAATGCTACCCGAAAGCAGCATGCAACTATTATTTATGGTTTGCAAAACTCTTCAATCCAAACTTTACTCACATATTTTTTAAGTACTCAAGCATGTGTTGAAAATGGAATTTTAGGAATTTAGGATTTTTTTTCCTAAAATATATAAAATGATACTCAGAACTCTCTGCACCAGCACCACCTATACTATGTTAATATTGTCATTTTTATTCAACATCTTCTCCAGTTTGCATATTGGTTAATCGTCGTTAAGTCTGTAAGGGGCCCATTTACTTAGCTTGAGTGAAGAACTAGAATAAAAAAAAAACTTCGAATTTCAAATGATTTTTCTATCTACTTCGACCTTCGACTACGACTTTGTTCAAATATTCGACCATTCGATAATCGAAGTACTGTCTCTTTAAAAAAAACTTTGACCCCCTACTTCGCCACCTAAAACCTACCGAACCTTATTGTTAGCCTATGGGGAAGGTCCCCATAGGCTTTCTAATGTTTTTTTGGTCGAAGAAAAATCTTTCGATCGATGGATTAAAATCATTTGAATCAAACGATTCGAAGGATTTAATCGTCCGATCAAACGATTTTTCGTTAGATCATTCGATCTAACTATTTGCAGTGAATCATTCGACTTCGATATTCGAATCATTCGATTGAACTATTGGATTTACATTCGGCAGTCGAATATCGAGGGTTAATTAACCCTCGATATTCGACCCTATGTAAATCTGCCCCTAAGTGTTACGATGTGAATTGCACGCTTCCCCCCCCTTATGTTTCAAATGAATTGGTCTCCACTAATTGATTGTATCATTTTTCTGAAAATATTTTTAAATCTAGCACAGATGGCATTATACTGCAATCTCTAAAAGAAAATAATCACAAGACCCCCATACAAGCAGCCTGAGCATTCAAGCAACAAGTCATATGGAGGCAGTTAACATTTTTCTCTAGGGTCTCCTGTTTCCAGTTACGTGGAGAGATCTGTTTCATTCTGCAGATGCATTATATACTTTTTAATTAAAGCATTCTTTCAATAAAACTGTGGGAATGTTTTGTTTAATAAGTGATCTGGCAGGAACAATCAAATGTCATAATCTACGAGAAGCAATTTACATTCTGTTAAACTATGTTAAACCAGCTTTGAAATGCAGCTGAAATGTACACACTATGTAAAGGAAGTAAAAAAAAGATTTCCTGTTCCTTGGCAACAATCATTTATATAAGAAAAGCTGGAGAATGTATAACGTTTCCAGTATTTAGCACTGCAGGTCTTTTGACCTTACACTACCCCTGAGCGCAACTTCGGATTTTAGTGAATTTGCAGAGCGCTGGCTAAGTGTGGCGAAGTGCGGCGAAGTTACGCCTGGCGCAACTACGAATCTTAGTGAATTTGCCCCACTAGTGTCCCTGGGGTGCAACGTTTCCATTTACAAACATAGTCTGAATAGTCTGAAATTTTGTGTCTTGTGTGTTAACCAACTTTCGCATTAAACGCAATGCTACATAGAGGCGTGACAGACAAATTGCAAATGAAAGTGGCATTGCTCCAGTCTCACCTTCCGATGATCTCTGCTGCCGCTCTCCACTTTAGTCCATGTGGTCCTGCTGCATGTCTTCCAGCAGTCCCCGTCCATAGAATTTCAAATATGTAAGGCATGGCTCGAAATGTATCAGGCTTGATGGCCCAGCGTAGCTGTTCCTTAAAAAAAGTAGTGGTTCTCAGTGCCCCTCAACTTTTCTTTACAAGTGTACTGTATATACAGTAGGTTAGAATAACCTTAATGATTATTAATAACTTGTATCTATATAGCGCCAACATATTCCTCAGCTCTAACCTTATCATATTATACACATACAGTATATGGGACAGTAGGGACCAGATCAGCAGATTTTCTATATGTGGTCAATGTAAGAGAAGACTTGAAATAAATTATATTTGTATTCAATGCAACCAACCAATAATTCTCTATCGGAGTAACATTCTTTCAAGGTATGTGAGTCTCTCAAATCAGTATCTCTAGTTAATGTAAAACATTTACATCATGCATTTACAAATTGTTTTCCTTCAGGGAGTGTATATACATCAGAGTAAATGTCAATGGTTTCAACTTTTTGCATAAGTTAAAGTACTTTTAAATGTGTCTCACGGGTTGGGAAGAAAAATCAATGTGAACAGTTTTAATGATGCACCACTCAGTAGATGTTAAAAAGATGTATTTCGGTACAATGGTCTCATTAGGCATAAATGGGTCTGGAAGTCAACATTAGAAAAAGCAAATGATTCGAGGAAAGTTACGTATGCTTTTACTAAAGGAATGTGAACAATTCAAATGGTTTTATTTTCCAAAACAGAACAGCTTTAAAATGTAATCGATCTGACGGTTCCCTCTCGAATCAAATTCCAACAACTGCATTAGCAATTTCTACAATATACATTTTCCCTGTGATTTTCCCCAAAAGGAAAAAAAAGTATCCTGTGGAATTCCTCTAATACATATTCTGCAACAGACAAGTTGTTATAGCTTATACAGTAGCCATGGCCAGCTCCATGTTGTAGCTCCCACCCTTTCCAGCTATAGTCAGGTGATCCCAGTGATGGCCAATAAAAGGGCAACCATGTTGCAACCAAGTTGCAAGTAAAACGTAGTTCCTGTGTAAAATATGTATAATGAAGCAATATAATTCTTAATGAATCAGATGAAGATTGGGAGTAGGACTGGTCATACCAGGGATGACTTTGACGTAGTTGGCCAGCTTAAAAATATTGCAATATATGGACAAACAATCCCTGTTTTGTTTAAAGGGTAAGGCATTTTTAGTAGCTATGGGCACAAAATGTCTCAATGATAATTGATACTTAAGATAATATATTGATAATGGGTTGAGTGCAGAGGACAGTATTGTATTACTGTATTATCATACTCAGTTCAGGAAATGTTTTTTTCCAAAAAAATGAGTTGATGTAAATTCTCCTCTCTGAGCACTTTTGCAACTGACATTCTACAACTGAGAGATATTGATGTTGAGATATTTGCATTTTTACACTGCTAATATCAGGTTTTGAATAAAATGAGAGTCAACAACGCCAGCATTTACTGCATACAGAAAGTGCATAGTGAGGTAGTCACTGGCTTCAAGATGAGCTGTTGAGCTGAAAGCCTGATATTAGCAGTCAAACTGTCTAAAACGGAGAATAACTCAAACTACTACAAACAGAAATTGATGTAAAAACTTACAATTTTTCTGGGTTAAGATGCTTTTTAATGTTGAGATTACACAGATTGCTGCCTATAGTTCCGCAACGTACATACATACTTGTGCCTATACACGCTGCTCCATACTTGTGTTGTTTGGCGATTTGCCAGTGGAACCTGGATTGATACATGAAGTGCAAGGGGCACCATAGTCTGTTGCAAGGGAGCCTTGTTTTTACAGATATAAAATTTGTGTGTTTTGTCTATATGTACCACTGAGTGTCATTTTTTTTCTTTTTTTTGACAAAACTCTCAAATTCAAATAGTGAATTATCCAAACTCGATTTGAGTTTTAATCATACTTAATCATATTTAAGAACTCAAATTCGACTATTCACCACCTAAAACCTGCCGAATTACTCTATAAGCCGATGGGAGAGTTCCATGGATCAATTTGGTGATGTTTGCAGTCTTCCTGGATTTGATTTTTCGGTCCGATTCAATTAGTCCGAGCTGAGAAAATTCTATTTTATGAATACATTTCCATTGGTCGAATTTCGAATTTATGGGAGTTTATGGGAGTTTTAAAAAAACTCATATAAATTCAAAATCTGAACCTTGATAAATGTGCCTCCAGTTGTGCTACCTGAATCTCTTGCAAATGCCATTTGAAAATCTGTGTACTTTAGAACTGCCACACCAACATCAATGCAATTTTTCACATAAAGTAAAAATAATGGCTTTTTACCTTTTTTTTTTTAATTTGGCAGTAATGTTGGGTTAAAACATGTAATTGTGGGTTAAAACATGTAACTGCGCAGAATATGTACACTTTGCACATGGTTTGTATATGTGACCTGGAGAATTTTGTTGCTACAAAATGTATACAGCTCTTCAGCAAAGCCAATATACTGTTTTAACAGCAAAACTGACCCCATCAGTTAGTCTTCATTGGTTTATACCATTACAGACTGCGTTTATTTGTCCTTGACAGCGCCAATCCTGTGGTAATTGCCAGCTCCAGTAATGCCATCCCCCCAGCCCGATTACATTTCCGAGTGGGGAGGCAGCAAAATTAGTGCGGAGATCGCAATTGCGCTCTCTCGTCCTAGTAAAGCCGAATTTTCGGTTTAAAAAAACGGAAATTCGGCTCTTAAAGGCACCAGGAGAGGCTTTTTGCCCCCCCTGGAAACCTAGTTGGCGCTGCCGTCTGAGGCCTCAGCTCGCCTCATTGGTGGATCGCCCGTGGTCCTTGAACCTCTCCCCACGCATCTGGGATCACCCTGAGGAGCTTTTCTAGAGTCCTAATGTAACCTACTGTATATCTCTAAATAAGGAATGCTAGAGTAGAAAGAAAACATTTAAATAAATGTTAATAATCTTACAAGATACTCTTTTACATACAAACGTACAGTACATTCACCTTTTTTAAAAAATTGATTTTATGGTTAAAAATATTGTGGCACGTAATGAAGGAATAAATGAATACAATTTATGCTAATAATGTAAGCACTGGGAACAACAAAAAACAGCTGTCAGACTGGCAATAAAGCTACACTAGTTGAATGACTACATAAATGTCTAAACAAACTGTTCTTAGGACAGCTTACAAAGGATTCTAATGTTAACTGATGAAGTGGCAGCTCTCTCTTGGTTTCCAAAGTCTGGTGACCTGGTCATGTTATCCAAACAGTTTTGTTGCTTAGATATCCTTGGAATTGCACCCTCAGTATTATGTACATTTTTGCTTATTTGGAATAAATAGAGTATTTTTTAAAGCAACCTTGAATCCATGAACAATGTTTTCTTAGTCATATTGGATTATTCATTACCATACAACCAGATGCAAATTAATTTAGTTCAACAGACAGACATAATGCGCTGCTATCTGTTGAAAATACATTGATAAATCTTGATTTTTTAGAAAAATAGGAAGATCACACATTTTTTGTGATTCCTGAAAAAAATCACAATTCGATTGTTAGTAAATGACCCCCTTTATGTTCTGCGTTCTGCATGGTGTTATTTTGTAACCCCCATTCACTTTCCCTGTGTCCACCGAGCAACTACCCCAGTGCTGTTCTCCACCATTTTCTCTCATCTTCTTTCCTAGTGATCTATTTATGTTGTGTTCCATTTGCTTCTACTATGACATTCCATTTCCATTTTATTTCAGTCTACTCCCCAGTTCTTTTACTCTTCCAGTTCCATAAGGTCTCTGCATCCATATTACTATCCCAAATTCTACATTACCTCCTTCAAACATGCAAATATCTCTGTATCCATTCTTTGTGTTATGCCTTTTTTCTGTTTACTATTAAGTACATTTATAGTGCTACTCCTATTTTCTTCCATTGTGCATCCCTCCATACTTCATCTAATTGCCCTCCTAATCAGTATGCAAAACTTAATACAAGTAGAGCTGCTGTGTCTCACATGAGACTGGAGGTTTATTTACTTACATGGCTGAAAGTAATTAAAGAATGGAGCAACAGAAATTACTAGCCCCCAACATGTGCAATTTCATTGTATTGACACATCTGGCACAATTGCTGCATTGTGAGTAAAAAAAATATGATCCAATGCATACAATATTGCACTTGCAATTGTGAATGAGGACTATGGCGTGACACTGAATAGAAATTTTGGCCAGCGAACAAACTCTTTTTCTGACATTAGGCTGAACTCATTCACTTATGTCACTCCTGACCTGTTCCTCTTCTTGTCCCCATAGGATAAATTGTTTTTTTTTAGCTGGCACTATTTTGTCTGCACTTAAACTACCAACTGATATCCAAATAAACTATATAAGCACCAGGCCTAATTCCGTATAGTTCTTAAAATACTTCAGTAATTAAATACCAGACTTAAATGGTCAGTTTGAACTATATTTTTTTTCATTAACTCTTCCTAGTTCTTAGATGGCATCGTTTATAATATCATTTAGTATAGGTCATGAGAGTGCTTGGAGTTTTCCATTACTAACCTGTCTGCTCACAATATAATCAACGACTATACAAAAATAATTATTATTTAGTGTAATATAGTAATACCATTAAAAAATACATGTAGTATTCTTATAAAATAGCTCTGCGTTGGTTTCCAGTGCCTGATGAATTTTCTGTTATCCAAACAACATTTAATTACCTAGATATTTTTAGAATGTCAGACTTCTACATTCCATATAGCATTATCCGAAATTTTCTCACTATTTTCTCAAAACCACTCCACCCACATCCACACGGACTCCCCCCCCATCTATCAATACATTTTCCTGAAAATTTCTTGTGCGGGAAAGGCTCAATAAAATCGTACAACTTTTTCTGATTTGTCAATGAAAACCACAGCTTTTCCGGATTTGACAGCCAAAACCTGCGACTTTTCAGATTATTGCCTGAAAACCACAAAATCTTTGGGTTATTGAAGGAAACCCAACACAGATCAGGATAGCTTCCAATTGTAGACAGGACATCTGCCATTGACTCCTACATGAATTCGGCAGGTCTGAGATAAAGTACTTTTTATTTGGACATTTAACAGCATCAGGGTTTAATAAATCACAAATTTTTTTTTGAAAGTCCGACAAGAAAAAATTTGACTTTAGTAATAACTCCCTACATGTTGTGTTCAACAAAATAACTATTAGACATATTATAGATATTCTTTTGAAGTGTTTTTAAGCACTACATATTATGTTCATTACCATAGCCAAACATTTCATCCTTTAGACACCAGTAAATTACAGTTTTTTTTATCAGCCATGAATTATAGCCTATTAATTATTTTGACTGAAGTATGTTAATACACAAATTGTAAAGGTTCACTAATTGCTTTTAATTTTTATTGTAGGTATGGGATCTAATATCCAGAATGATTACAACATGGGGTTTTCCTGTTTTATTGTATTATTGGCAAAGTGAACTGAGTTAAGAGGTCAGTATTTCATGTTTTTACCCCTATAAAAATAAGCTTTTTGTCATGGTACTATGATGTACTTTAATAAAATTACTGAATGGAAATAATTTAACTATTAAAACTACAGTACTAAACCAGATTTTACTAGGAACAAATTCCAGCAAGTCAACACAATCCTTTGCATAGAGATATTGGCCCCTTCACAGATAAAAGCCATCCATCCCCAATGATTGTTCAGGGAGCTGCTGTCTCGGTTTTGTGTTCACTCCTCATCTCTACAGATTTCTGATTTGCTACACCAGGCAACGATTCATAATAAAGGGCAGAATAGAGCGATCTGTGCCTTCACCTACTGCTGAACCTAGCATTAGTAATAAAGCTCTTGTAGACATCTGACACATAGGGGCAAATCTACTAAGCAAGGAAAATTTGCCAGCGAGAGCTTCGCAGGCAGCGCAATACTTTGCCAGTCGAAAATTCGCTCAGACAACGCTAATTCACTAACATGCGAAGTTGCATCCAGGGTGCTGAACGGTGACGAAGTTGCGCTAGTGTTAATTCAGCAAGCAGAGCGAAGTTGCTCTAGCGTTGGCTAAGTTGCATATGGCGGGAAGTTAAAGTTGAATGGACGTATATGTTGCAGCAAATACATTACACTACACAAGCCCAGGGAAGCTTAATAAAATAAAAAAGAGTTGTTATAATGCCCTACACATGAGCCCAGTGTATAGTTTATGTGCCATATGTTAGGAAATGTAGGGGGGAAGCCGGTTACCCCAAAAACAATTTACGCTCTTTTGCTGCCTATGTTTTTCGCCTGTGTTTTTTGGGACTTAGGACTTCTATCTACTCTATTGTACTTTGTCTGGTCTGAGGTGGCGAAGGCAAGTCTAGTGCAAGAGGTAACGTTCAGTAAAATCCACATCTTAGTGAATTTGCGTAGTTACGTCCCTTCACCAGAGCACAACTTGGACTGACGATGGAGTGTGAATGAGCGCCAGCATCAGTCTCTTTCACTAGCGAAGTTATGCCTGGGCCCCCTTAATAAATCGGCAAAGTACCGAAATGAGGTCACGCTGACAAATTTTCACCAGCGTTAGTCACTTGGCCCTTTAGTAAATTTGCCCCATAGTCTTTAATATATAATAGCATATATGGCATGTCAATTGGCAATTACAGTATCCCTTTCAAATGTAACAACATCTACTGCTTATTTCTCATTTATTACACAAACCAATTTACATTTCCCAGAAATTACAGATTATTATTGTCTTGTATTAGAGAACCAAACTCTAAAAAGAAATATGGCTAGAAATACCTTATTTTATATACTCAATGTACTGAAGCAATGGTTCAGCAACTCTGCAGTAATAATGATCCAGTTGGCACAGGAGTTTCCAATCTTGGATTCTGTTAAGGGGCATATTTATTATGCTGTGTACAAAACAGTGCAATAATACATCACACATCGAACGCGTTCGTCGTATAAAATGCAACGTTTTTCTTAAAATCTGGCATTCACATCGAACACAGCTTTTTACACCATATTTTTTGGCAAATTTCATTTTACATAGCATAACAAATATGCCCCTAAGAGTCTGCGACACTCACATGCTCAGTGTGCTTTGAGCAGCTGTTAAGAAGCTAAGCTTAGTGGTAGTAGCAGAAAATTAAGTTGGCCTGTAATATAAGCTGATGGTACAGTATGTATGTTTATTTATATATTATATGTGTAACTTTATTTGTAAAGTGCTGTTAAGGAGCCGCAGTGCTGTACAATGCATAAAAGTGCAATATACATAAAATTATACAGGGGGAATACAAATCATACAATAAATATAAACAGAATTCATATCAGGACAAAGTGGTAAGAGACACCGTGGGAAGAACGTCTAAAGCTGGCCATAGACGCAAAGATCTGATTGTACGAATCAAGGATTTGTACGTTTTTTGGACCGTGTGTGGAGAGTCCCGTCATTTTTCGTCCGGCGGAGATCGGTCGTTTGGTTGATCGGGCAGGTTAAAAGATTTCTGTCGGCTGCCGATAATACCTCTGCATGTATTGCCGATCTTACGATTTTCAGAGGGAGACTGTCACCAGCTTTGGTCGGACATAACTTTCATACGATTGCTGTCAGGGGCAGAACATCGGCTGATCTGTTCTTTTACTACTTTATTTGATTGGAATGGTTAGTGGCAGGTCGGGAGATGGGGAAGTCGATCGTACGTTGATTCATACGATCGGATCTTTGCGTCTGTGGCCAGCTTTAGTCTACAGGGCTGATTATTAATTGTCATGCTAATTGTGCTGGTTTCTGTCCTGCCATTTACCAATAATCTGAATTATTTACTAATCAGCCTTATTTTGTGAATTTTATATTATATATTCAGTCGGTCCCTAAAATCAGTAACTTACAGCAGCACAGAGCATGTGCAGTGAATCAGCAGAAAAGAAGATGGGGAGCTACTGGGACATATTCATAGACACAAATCTTCCTATGGTTGCTTTGTGCTGGTACAGAAGCCCAAAACATTATGTAGAACATTAATCTTTAGTCCTCCTTTAATTCTGGAGAATGTTAAGGAGAATTAATAATCACTCATAGCCATCCCTAAACAAGTGTTGCTTCAAACATATTACTGCAATAATGCAGGGTTAATGTTTCATCTCAATCCAATTAACCTTTGTGTATGATTTTGGACTGTTGATAAAGGTGAATTACAAAGAGGAAAGGCAAAGCAAGTCCAGGGAGAACATACAGATTCCATATAGATTGGTCCTTTCTCAGAATAGTTGCTGAAACCACAGAATTATGGGGCAGTGATTCTAACTACTGTGATTCTAAACAACCTGTTTTACCATGTCCTATCTTTTACAACAGACCGTATGTAGAAAATAAGGAAAGAAATTACAGACAAAACTAACAGCAGACCATATAGGCAACTTGCACAAAGGTCAGTATGAAAATAAAATATTTGGAGGTATTATTATAGCTTTAACAAAAAGCAAAAAGAGACAAATATAAAATATAAAAAAAAAGTAAATTAAAAATAATGTGGTTAACATCATTGGGTTAATTTCATCATGGGTTATTAATATACATTAAGAAAAACACAAAATATTTTCCCCCAGTGTAAACACTGAAGGTACATGAGGAAAAGATTTGCCTGCACAGAATATCTACATTGTCTGTGGATTAATCCTTGAGCATTTGAACTTCTACGTGCCTTTATCAGTGCCAGACTCATGTTTGTGCAAAGCAGATATTTATCATGTCATGCATTGTCCATGGGTTTAAAACTTTTCATTGCAATATGGGGTTTTCATTGAAATAGCTAAACAGGAAAAGGGTTAGTTTAAAATCACATTGGAATCAGTTAGCACTTTGCAATTACATGGATTTTTGTGAATCCAATTACTATTGTATGTTGATTTTTAACCGCAAAACCTGTTCAAATGTAAAATCAATCATTGTTTTCTGTTTTACTTCTTTGTGTGGTTGACCACTTTGGTTTTAATTATTTGTCATGAAGTTTGGTATTTTTGTGGGTTAGGGATGAATGCAAGATGAATAAAATTGCTACGGTTTCAAATGACTGTGCTGTAAAAGTTATAGGGGTAAATTTACTAACCTACAAAAATTCGCCAGCGATGGCTTCGCACCTATCGCTACACTTCGCCAGGCAAAAATACAACACTAATTTACTAAAGTGCAAAGTTGCGTACAGGGCGCCGAACACTGGCGAATTTTCACTAGCGTTACTTTGGCAATAAAAGCGAAGATGGGCTAGCATTCAATTATGCCTAGCGCAGCTTCGTTAGAGATCTTCGCTCAGGCTAATTTGCATACGGCAAGAAATTATAAAGTTGAATGGACGTATATGTTGCAGCAAATACATTACATTACTCAAGTACAGGGAACCTTAATAAATAAAATAGAGTTGTTATAATGTCCTACACATGAGCCCACTGTATAGTTAATGTTCCATATGTTAGAAAATATATGGGGGAACCCATTTACCCAAAAACATTTTAAAGGACTTTCGCTTTTGGGACTTAGAAAGTTTTTCCACTAAAAATATGATGTAAGTAACAGAAGATTGAGAAAGATATATGCACTCCAGTGCACTTCGCCTGGTCTGAGCTGGCAAAGGCAAGTCTGGCAAAAGAGGTGACGGTCAGTAAAATCTTAGTGAATTTGTGGAGTAACGTCCGTTTGCCAGAGCGAAAATTCGGCTGCTGATAGAGTGCGAATGACCACTAGCATCTCTTTCGCTAGCGAAGTTACATCTGCGCCTGTTAGTAAATTGGCAAAGTCCCTGAAAGCGGTAACGCTGGCGAATTATCGCCAGCGTTTGTCACTTCACCCTGTAGTAAATCTGCCCCATAGTGTTTTCTACCCTTGTCAGGCACAGCTTCCTTTTTCACACTTTCTTCGTCTCTCTTCGTCATCTTAACCCCTTCATAAAAACTTAATAAATCAGTCTGACCTATGAAGTCTCTTCACGTGTCACTTGTATATAGGGGCCAATAGAACAGGACAATGCAGCGGCGATCTCCTACATTTAAATTTGGCAGTTTAAAATGTGTCTCTCTGCACACGTCATTCACTTGCCTTATAGAAACTCTTGGCTAAGGTTTATCTTGGAAATTACTATATATGTAGTAGTTCGGAAAATACTTCTTGACACCTAAATGTGGTGTCAGTACTGTCACCGGTGGTTTCCATTCAGGGACGCTTCGCCAATGAGGCGAGTTGAGGCTGTCGCCTCAGGCGGCAGCACCCCACTGGGTACCAGCGGCGGCAAAAATGCAGCTCCTGGTACTTTAAGAGCAGAAATTTGGCTCTTCTAGTGCAGAGAGCACAGTTAGACTCTGCGCTAGGGTATGGTCCTCTCTGCTGCCCTCATGGACCCCCTTGGACCTCTCAGGCGCAAAAAGGTAAGCGCACAGGTGAGGGGGGGCGGCAGCAACTGCTGCTGCCTCAGGCGGCGGAGGGGCCAGGATCACCCCTGTAAGTGTGGAGTACAGTTTTGTTTTAGCTGAGCAATTCACAATGCCTTTAGTCAAACTCACACACCACACAGAAGAATGCACAACATAATCCCCACATTCCAGGAGCAGACTGACAGAACGTGGCATTATTTGGGGATTATGTTGCTGACATGATAATCCAAACCTCTAGTTTGTATTAAAAAATGCTAAAATGATGTACAATAAGGCAATTCAATAAATAAAACAACTTGCATTACACTGTGATGGCTCCTATTAAGAATCTAATGCTGAATGTAATCTGCTTCTACTGATACATTACAGGAAGGAGGGAAAGAAAAATGAAAATCAACTCACTTGAAAAGTAGCAGCCCATGCCGGAAGTCCGTCTCCTCTCATGTTATAAATGATTACATGTGGTTACATGAGTTTGTACCCAGTATACACATTTCCTGTTTTGGAAAATACATTATATTTTGATAATATCGCCCATGGGAATTTTTTTTTTATTGCTGTGAAGTGGGAAAAAATTAAACATTTATGTAGATTTGTTCAGGAAGACCTTAAATTGCACTGCTGTGTTCTGTTGGTTAAGGAAAACATTCAGTTCAAGGGTGGCTAACCTTTGGCTGCCCAGCTGTTTCAGAAGTATATCTCCCAGCATCTCGTTCCTGACAGATTCTATTTGTCCATACCAGTGTAGGTTACCTTGAGTTCATGGATATCCTTTTTAGTGTATACAACACACAATATTTCTTTTTTACCTGCGGAGTTAACAGAAGGATAAATTATACACCTGATCGGCAATTACACTGATACGAATCCATATCAAGCCCTTTCTGTAAAACGAGTTACTTAAAGGAACAGTAACACCAAAAAATTTTTTAAAGTAATGAAAATATAAAGTACTGTTGCCTTGCACTGGTAAAACTGATCTGTTTGCTTCAGAAACACTACTATAGTTCATGTAAACAAGCTGCTGTGGAGCAATGGCGGAAATTGAAAAACGGCTATATGGCACAGGATAACTAATGGATAACAGATAACACCATTAGACAGACAGAGCTTATCTGTTATCTGCTGTGTAACTTGAGCCTTTTCTCCTTTGAATGGCTGCCCCCATTGCTACACAGCAGCTTATTTATATAAACAATAGTAAGGTTTCTTAAGCAAACATAGCAGTTTTACCAGTGCAGTGCAACACTGCATTATATTTTCATTACTTTAAAACACTTTTATTTTTTGACGTTACTATTCCTTTAACATTAATCAAATAGGAATTTGTTGCCCTCTTGTGGAATTAACTAAAACTAACCATTTCTTTAAACACAGCATAAAGCAAATCAGCAACATTCAAAAATGATCCATTTTTAGCACCCCCCAGGAACTTTTTGCATACTTGTATTGTTCCCCAACTCTTTTTACATCTGAATGTGGCTCGGGGGTAAAAAAAATAACCCAGATGCATAAAAACCTTTAAAGGCATTTTTTTTATATTTATGCCTTTGTTTATGCATTGGGTTCTTTAGGGACTTATTTTCAAAGATTACCTTTCACGAACAAATAATCTGGAACAAGATAAAGGGGTTGCAAATACTATATAATAAATGTACTACTAGCAACCCTTATATTCTCTCCATGCATGCCTTCATCCCTGGAAGCGCAACTATATAGTCTGAGTATCTGGCTAGTTTGAGGTATATGTTTTCTGATACACATTTAGTATACCTAAGAAATACTGGAGGTACAGGGTCTCAAAGCTGAACTATAACTTATATACATTTTGCACAATGATTGCGGCACCAGTGGTCCCAGGAACAAATATATTTCAAAAGGAAAGGGGACATTGAATACTTATAGGCTTATCACATCAAATCACATTAAATGATTTTAAAGGAGAATTTAACCCTTAACTAAAAAGGGGCATTTCCCCGGGGTAGCAGCTAAGCTGGGAGGAGGAGGGAGCGGGGTCTACGTATGGTAGGGGGGTAGGGATTTTTTTAAGGGTTGAATTCTTTAAGGGCTACAGCAAATATGAAGATTAGTTGCCCACAGTTATCGTGTGCAACTTATCGCCTAAAAATGCTTTCCCTCCGGCAATAATCTAAATCGCATCTGCGTTACTTTGTTTCCTCATGAGGAAACTTTGGGCTACTTTTGAAAAATGAAATGACGCATATGTTTCCAATTATGTGACTAATCCCCCTGTGTGCTAGTACCCTAATGAGGTATGTCACAGCTGGTGTTCAGCTCCTAGCATATCCAGTTCTCTCAGTGTGTCTCCGAGGATTTCTCACTACCCTGGGTCATGACCACTGATGTCCCACTGTCTGTCAGGTGTGGTCTGGGGAACTACCAACACAACTTCTCTTTGGTGGAGCACAATCTTTTTTCTCAAATTTGTTTTATTTTGTGTTTTGCTTTTTCAATCAAAAAACAATAACAGTTAAAGGGGTTGTTCACCTTCAAACACTTTTTTCAGTTAAGTTAGTTTCAGACAGTTCACCAGAAATAAAGACTTTTTCCAATTACTTTCTATTTTCTATTTGTGACTGTTTTTCTAATATTGAATTGTAAAGTTTAATTTTCCCCTTCTATAGCAGCTCTGGGTGGGGGGGTCGCTGATTCTGTAACTGTTCTAAATGATATATAGTTGATCCATTCCTTATCTTTGACCTTGCTGAGCAGAAAACATGAGTTTTATTAAAAGCAGCTAATATTTCACAGATACATACAAAGGTAACACGCATGCACCCAGCATTGGTTGGATATTCCTGATTTGCACTGGTGCTCCATCACAGGCAACCACAAGGTTAACTTCAATATATTAGGGTAGCAAATCAAGGAAAACAGCAAAGAGCAGAATAACTGCTATTCAATCTTTATTGTGCCTTTCACACAACATGTTTCGGGCAGCAAGTACCCTTTATCAAGTGTGTATAAACCAAAGTGAAAAAGTGCTTTATAGTGCCATACAGGAAGTCCCACCCCTCCATCAAAAAACTTTTTAGCCACAGTTAACCCTTACCACTGGGAGGTTCAATAATCAATTGCATAAGAACACAATTCGTGTATAATATAATATAATAAGATATAAGGATAAAATAGAAAATTTAAAACACTTTAAAAGTCCAGGATATCATAAAAATATTGTGTAACTGTGCAGATTCACGATTCAATCCGTTGTATCATAACTCCATAACCATTAAAATGAGGTCGTCTGTAGCGGTTTCCTCGTGTAATAGTAGAGACAAACTACACATAAATAAATATAAAAACAATAACCAAATTACTTGAAGGTACTGCTCATAAAAAGAGCCTACCAAAAGGTTACATTGTTTCAACTGCCTATACATTAATAGCTATTGCCGAAACTTGCAACAAAGTATTCTAATCACAAGCTGTACTCAATATCTGTGAAGAAAGAGATACATGAACAGTTTAACTATAAAAAAGGAGATAAGCTCCAATGATCATTCAAACCTGCAGGGGCCATTGTATTCATTCTTTTTATCCAGTAAGCTTCCCGTTGTCCAAGGGATTTTCGTATGTCACCTCCCCTTTTTGGCTGTATAATTTTTTCTAAGACCAACCATCTTAGCTGGCTAACGTTATGGCCCTGATTATGAAAATGTCTCGAGACAGTTGTATCAGTTGCTGTACCAATTTTATAATTCCTTATGTTGTTTCTATGTTCTTTAATTCGCTCCTTGACCATTCTAATGGTCTGTCCTATATATGCCATGCCGCAAGGACATTTCAGCATGTATACTACAACTTTTGTCTCGCAGGTAAAAAAGTTTTTTATCCTTATGGGAGTACCCTTCGTTGGGTGGTTAACCGTATTGTTTTTTATAACTGAAGAGCAGCAAACACATGGGAAGGTACCTTTTTTTGAGGTTTTAGCAAAATTAGTATCCTTTTTGTAAATATCAGAAGGGCACAACATATCTCTCAAAGATTTGCCCCTTTTATAACAAAATAATGGTGGTTTTTTAAAAAGACCTCCATAGTGTTTATCTTGTCCCAAAATAGGCCAATATTGTTTTATGATTTTCTCAATGCAGTTACTTTGTTTACCATATTTTGTGACAAAAGGTACTCTCTCCACATCTTTATTCGCTTTTCCTTTTGTGCGTAATAACTCCTCCCGATCTAATTGGTTCACCTCTTCCACAAGGGGTGCCAATTTTTTCTTTTTGTAACCTCTGTTAAGAAATTTATTGGTGATATTCCGCATTGAGGACTGGAATTGTTCATAATTGGACGAAATACGCCTTGCTCTTATATATTGTCCCTTCGGAATAGCATCAATAATACGTGGGTTATGAAAACTACCACAGGAGAGGAGAGTATTTCGATCTGTTGGTTTAGAAAACATTTGTGTCAGAATTTGTTGATCACACAGTTTTATATTAACATCCAAAAAATTAATGGAAGAAGCAGAAATCTCACAGGTGAATTTAATAGTAGAATGCTTTTTGTTTGCTTCCTCAATCATCTGATAGAACAACCCTTCCGGTCCGTTCCATATGATAAGAACGTCGTCCACATATCTCCAATATTTGATAATATGACTGCTGTATGGGCCTTTCGTGAACAGTTTCTGTTCCAAGTAATGAACAAAAATATTTGCAAATGAAGGGGCAACCGCTGCACCCATCGACGTACCCTGGCGTTGCCAGAAATATTGCTGGTTAAATCTAAAATAGTTTTTTTGTAAGACCAAATACAGACAGTCAATTAAGAAATATATCAGGTGATGTGAGAGATTGGTTTCTAACAGGGCTTCTTCAATACAATCAATCCCCTCTTTCTGTGGTATTGACGTATATAGGCTCTGGATATCAATGCTACACAGA
This sequence comes from Xenopus petersii, assembly GCA_038501925.1. NCBI lineage: Eukaryota > Metazoa > Chordata > Amphibia > Anura > Pipidae > Xenopus > Xenopus petersii. Next base: position 131,991,059 of record CM076673.1, on the reverse strand, counting down.
TAAATATCACCTTGTGGTAGTACGGTATCCTTGAGCCTTCTCAATAGATCCGTTGTATCCCTCAAACAAGTGGAGATACTTGACACAATTTTTTGTAAGTGTTGATCAACAAATTTTGATAACGGTTCAAGTATTGAACCAATGCCAGATATTATTGGGCATCCTGGGGGGTTCCTGAGTGATTTATGTACCTTTGGGAGAAGATATAAGACTGGGGTACGTGGATGTTCCGTACTTAAAAATTCATATTCTTGGTTAGTTATTATCCCATTCTGTCTAGCATCATTTATTAATAAATCTATCTCCTTTTTGATTTCAAGTACAGGGTCATGTCCTATTTGTTCATAATGTTCCATTACATTTAGTTGTCTATAGGCTTCCTCCATATACTCATTTTTATTCATAATCACGATTGCCCCACCTTTATCTGCTTGTTTTATAATAATCTTATCATTATTTTGGAGAGAATGTAAGGCTTGTTTTTCAGATATTGAAAGGTTGTATTTGCCTAATCTATGATGGGTATCCCAATTTCGTGACACTTCATTAATTACCACATTAGAAAACGTGTCTATGGATGGATTGTCTAATATGGGGATAAAAGTACTAGGTTTCCTTAACGCTGTAGGGTTATACTGGCCTTCCCCCTCTGGTTTACCCAAAAAATGCATTTTTAGTTTCAATTTTCTAATATACTTAAGGAATTCAATCTCCCAGTAAACAAACTCATTCTCATAATAAGGTACAAACCCCAGTCCCTTATTCAGAACCGATCGTTCTGCTCTGGTAAGAGTATGTGAAGAGATATTAATACACAAGTCATTCACCTCCTGTCCTTCCGTTTCCTCTGCGGGTAATCCTCTCGAGGTATTGGGGCTCTCGGATTCTTGTACTGGCGTTGCGAGGATCGCACTGTCTCCTCTGAGTCCCGTTCCAAAAAATGCTGCTGCGAGGTGGAGGAAGAACTGGCTTCATCACTGCTGGTCGTCCCCTCCCTCCGTCCTCCATAGTGTTGGTAGGGGCGCTGGCGTGACATCCATTGTTGTGCAGGCTATTGATATCTGTAGCCTCCTCTGTAGCGGGGACGAGCATCGCTGCCATCCGCGATATACTCCTCTCTCCTGTCCTGCATGCCGCCGCGTCTCCCACGTGGCTCCCATCGTGCACCGCGTTCCTCCCGACGTACTCCGCGTTCGTCTTTCCATGTGTAAACCTGATCTAGCAGGTAATCATTAGTATCTCTCTCAAATTTAGCGGCTTTCTTAGTGGAGATATTTTCGCGCAACCGCTGCAGCTGTTCAGAATGTTGCGCCAATGATTTAGCAACAAACTCCTAATATTTCACAGATACTGCTGGGAAATGTATCAACTAAATGTAGAAAATTGTAAAAGTTCAGAATGCTCCTGGATCACTGAGTTGTCAGACTGAAACACCGGACACAGAAATATCACATTTTACACAAAATTTTTGGGAAAATGGTAAAAAATAAAAGATGGAAAGCAATTGTAAAAAGTCTTTGCAGTGAATAAACAAAAAGTGTTTGGAAGGCGAACAACCCCTTTAAAACTAACATGAAGTCTCAGTGATAGCTTGTTTTCAATATCAAGTGTTCAACACAAGATTGTACAATCAGTTATTACATGACACAATTGAATAGAGTACCATCACACATGCAGCTGTAAAGTGATGACTGAGTCTCTTGCTTAACCAATAAACTAATTACCCAACCAATAATGAGTACTGTTAATTGTTGTATAGGAACTGAGCTGTTGACCAGTTCCATCTATTGTTTTTTCTTAGGGGATTGCTCAGATTTCCACCTGAGTGCAATTAGCCCTTTGCTTGAACAAATAAAAAGGCCCATTCTGCCACAATAGAGGTAGTTTATTCCACTTTGTTCAACAGGAGGATCATTGGGTCCAGAGGTATTATAAGTGCTAGGAGGCTGCTAATTTCCTCCATCACCTTGACCCAGAACCTTCGGTTATTCAGAAATTGCCACAAAATGAAGATTTACAGCAATTTGCAGAGGAGTGTGCACATTTAGGGCAGATATCGGGAATAGTAGGATTGTGAAGCACAATTTACTCTGTACTGTTCTCGATGTACATGCATCTTTTTGGGAGTCTTTATCTCTTCATTTTGCCTAAAATATAATTTACTGTATTTCCAGATGGCATTCAGATATATCTAGACACCCCTTTACCTACCACTGACATTCTAACCAAAATCTGAATGCTTACTATCTCCTCCTGGATAAACCAACATCACTTCACAGATAACATGACCATTAACTCTTTCCCTATCCTTCAAAAAACATCTTGAGGTTTAGCTCATAAAAGTTCAATAGAGGTCTATAGGGAAATCAGGAGACGAATTAGGAAGTTTTTCTCTTCAAATTAAATTCTAAACTTAATGGCATTTATTGTTATTTATTATTATAGTCCTCCCTGTGTGTACTGTTCTATATTGTAAAATGTTAGAGTCTTGTATATCTTTGTAGCGGTTAATAAATAAAGCTATGCATACATTAGAGGATTAAAGCAGCACTCACTTACTTCAACCTGCCTATTCACATGTATATTTCCAACATTTGAATTAAGGTTTCCAGCCTACTATAAGGTCCCGGCTTTTTATTTCTGTGGCTACTCAGCAGCATACTTGATACTCTATAAAGACTAGCGATTAACCATTTCACTGCTGGGCGAGTAGGAAAACAGCAACCCACAGGAAACAAATTACATTCTCTGGGGCAATAGGGGCAAAACACATTCTATGATTTGGAAATACTATTTTGTTCTGCAGTGATTTATGTTTTGATTTCATTTGATTTTTGCAGCACTTGCTCATATGCAGAGCAGAGAGGAAACCGTTTGCAAATCTAGCAGCAGTAGAATGTTGTTTCATCTATTATGGGACCAGCACACAAGAAATGAGATATTTCTGCATGCTTTGTCTGATGCACAGATACTGTATAAGTTGTAACATTTGTAGCTTTTATTCCTCTAATAGAGTTTCTGGTTAATAGATTCTGGGAATCATTTTTACATGGGGCTAAAGACTGCCTACTTACATCACTCTTTTAAATTAAAAGTTTCTAGGTTGCTCATTCACATTTCATAAAAAATGTGGTTTTAAATTTATTGTACTCATAATATATAGTGCAAAACCCTGGGACAGTAGCTAAAGGAAAGCAAAAAAACAGTAGCAGGACAACAGGATAAGGAAAGAGAATAGAAGAGAAGAACCGCTCATCACAACACATTACCAGCTAGAGATGCCCCGTCTTGGGTCATTCTTCTGTTTAGGGTTGTCAGGGGATGCTGCACTGTCATTATATGGTCACAACAATCAGCCAACTAGAGATTCGTTGTTGTTACTCATCCCGCAGTTGACCTATCAATATTAGTTTAAGCTGGCAAAAAATAAAATAGTGAAATGAAGATTTGTACAACAGAGATTTTGGGGGTTTGTGTATTTGTTTTCTCTGGTCGAGTAATCCATATTAGCCATAAGTTCAACTGCTATAGAAAGTAAAAGCTAATTTCTGATCTGCAGTTATGGGATACTAGATCACGTTGACCATTTTACTACCTATCCTCCAGCTATTTACAAATATAGCACAGCATTTCTGTTGCTTTCTCATGGCAAGCTCCTTTATTTTAAACTGAGCCTTTGTTGCCAGGCAACATGAAAATTGACAAAGTGACTGGTTGATGCATTTGAGTAATTTGTTGTAATAACCCTCCATTTGAACTACGGAAAAAAAGTATAATATGTTTAGTCTGCAGGTGGCGATCCACTGTTTATATTTCTAATTCAGCAGCAGTTTTTCAGAACAGTGACCAATAGATGAGTGATCAGATCTGCTCCCAGCCTCCCACATGCAAGAAAACAGGCCTCTAAATTCCTGCAGCACATTAAAGAGACATCTTAGAAACAGGGCTGGTATCATTCTAAGTGTGTGTGTATTTTATTAGAAGGTATTTACTTGTCACTAGTGATGGACGAATTTGCGGCGTTTGCGAAACGTCGAAAAAATCGTGAAACGCCGGCGCCCGTTTCTGACGCCATTTTTTTCGAAAAATTTTTTTTGACGCGGGCGAATTTTTGACACAAATTTTCGCGGGAGTTTCGCGAATTTATTCGCTGGCGGCGAATCGCGCAAATTCGCCGCAAATTCGCACCTGGCGAATAAATTCGCCCATCACTACTTGTCACATGATCACTTGATCAACTATACATCCAGAACTGCTGGTTTATAGCACAGATACAGCCTAATGGTTCAGAGCCATATATCCAAACTTGCAGACAGTCTGTTTTGATCTTGTTAGATCTCATCAGTGCAAGATATTGGAACATGGCTTCTGAGAGGAAGGACTTGGAGAGTAGCAAAATGGGGAGCCAAATCTGGTTATGGCTGAAAGGAGCCAAAAAGCCCTTAGCTAGCAATTATATGCAAAGTGATGCCTCTCATAAGCCATGTTCCAATATCTTGCACTGGTGAGATCTAACAAGACCGAAACAGGCTGTCTGCAAGTTTGGATTTATGGCTCTGAACCATTAGGCTGTATCTGTGCTATAAACCAGCAGTTCTGGATGCATAGTTGGCCAAAGGGACACAAAGGAGTGAATTGCATGTCTCTGCCCATGATGCCTTATGAGAGAATCAAAACTCTAATTTTTGGTATCTAGGCAGTGCTGTGTATATGGCATGTGACAAGTAAATACCTTCTGATTGCAGAAGGCTTCACTTTGCATATAATTGCTAATATAATTCCTTTTAGCCCTAACCAGATTTGATTCCCCATTTTGTATTTTATTAGTTACTATGTTTATCTCATCAAAGCATTTATTAATGATAAGTGAAAAAGGGGATCATATTCATAAACGGGGTTATTAATTAAAGCCATAAACCTTATTTCATTAATCCCATTGATGTATATCTTTCAGAAATTGCAGGAGTTCACTGCTTTTTTAAAGCTACTAGACACTATAAGATTTCAAATTCCATCAGGTCTTACATTGTTCTTTTTCTCTCTCATGCTACTGCACTTTCTCACAATCAAATTACTGTCTGAAACATCCTTGCATCTATCACTATCCCGCTCTCACTCACATCTGTAATACAAATTTCTTTTGTAGTACACATTCTTTCCTATCAATATTCTGATATGGGGCATTTTAGCAGAGGCTTAAAAGTAACTTTATGGGACATCGCATTGTTTAATAAGAAGTTTATCTCTTTTAGTGCACTATTAATTGCACCCTGCATTTAGTATTTAGTGGCGCACCATGTGCAACGCATAGAGGAATTAATATTGTGGACTGAATATTTGTTCAATGCTGTTTTAATTTCTAATCTTGTTGTAAAGATTGAATTAACTGTGTTTAACCTCTTAAATCTGGTTAGTAGGCATTCTCTCCAGAGAGTTTTTTTTTTTTACCTTTATTAGTGGGGTTACCATACTGACAAAGTGTATGTGTTTTTGCACATTACATATCCGGATATCCGGATATTTTGCCCCATGAGTTTTCTTTTATGTGCTTCCCCACAGAATATATTTTCAAGCCTGTGTTAGTTCTGCAAGGTTTACACGTTTGGTGGGTGCTGCAATCTAACATTCATACCTTGAATACAGCACCAATTGTACTTTTCTACTATCTAGTTTCTGTCTAACATTTTTTATCTTGTAACGTGTTGGTTAGTTCTTCCCTGGCAAACCTGTTCTGTCAGCAAATGGGCTCCAGAATGTAATGCTGGCAACGAAGATGAGACATAGGGTGAGACTCAATCCCATACCTCCCAACTGTCCCGTTTTTAGAGGGACAGTCTCTCTTTTGACAGCTCAACCCGCAGTCCCTCTTTTGACTGCTCAACCCGCAGTCCCTCATTTGTACTGGAACGTCCCGATTTTCTCTGCACTGAACAGCCAGAAAAAGAAACAAAGTTAATTTCCTTTTGGCAAAGAGCCCAGAACAGCCACAGCAGAAGATAAGATACTTTTGTAACAATTTCCTTTAAAGGAACAGTAACACCAAAAAATTAAAGTGTTCTAAAGGAATGACCGTATAATGTAGTGTTGCTCTGCACTGGTAAAACTGGTGTGTTTGCTTCAGAAACACAACTATAGTTTATATAAACAGGCAGCCATTCAAAGTTGAAAAAGGAGAAAGGGCACAGGTTTTCAGATTTTCGGCTCAGAAATAAACAATGAGATTCTCCTGAACGTATCTTTTATCTACTGTGTTTCTTGTGCTTAAATGGCTGCCTCTATGGCTACACAGCAGCTTGTATATTATAAACTATATTTGTGTTTCTGAAGCAAAAACACACTAGTTGTATCACTGTAGGGCAACACTAAATTATATTGCCATTCCTTTAAACACTTAAATTTTTTGGTATTACGGTTCCTTTAATGCATAAAAAAACGAATGTGTGGTTAAAGAGTCTTATTGTGTCCTTGTGACACAGAGGATTTTGCCATTGAGAAACCGTCCTCCTGGTATTCCTAGGCAAGGAGATTGCATTTTGTTTCTAGAAGAAAACAAGGTGACTGACGCGGTTCAGAAATATGCTGTGCTGATGAGTCATAGGCACAAAACAGGGAATGTAATTAAAAATCTCAAGTGATGTTTAAAATGGCCTGTTTTGCGAATGCTTAGCACTGCTTGCAATGTAAGATCATTTTCTGGCAAACATTACATTGCTAAGCAAAAATAACTGTTAATACCTGCTCTGGAGTTTCGTTAAATAATTAATTTGCTAAATTTCATTACATACACTGCGAATGTTTGCAAAACCATTTGATCGTCAACTTTGCAAGGAACTCCTTGAGGTCTGTGACAAATACATGGTCACTAACATTTGCAATTGTCTTTGTGAACGTTTTTTTGCGCTAACAAAACTTATTACATTCCCCCATAAGACTTTTCATACTGTTTATTCTTTGGTAACCCTTTGGCAAAACCCAATGGGGCTCATTTCTAAGCACTGGGCAAATTTGCATTTGGACAGTAACCTACAGTAACAATCAGTAAATTAGTGATTTTCAGCCAGCTGCAGATAAAATAATAAACCTTTGCTTGGTTGCCATGGGTTACTGCCCAGGTATAAATTTGCCTGTTATAAATTATCCTAGTGACTGCTCATTTGGAAAAAATTATCGAGGAGTTAAAAAATAATTTTGCACCAGCACTGTTACTGAAACTGTTATAAAAGCCATTTTAACAACCACAACAAGCCAGCGGCTATTTACATAGCAGAGCTGCTGAAATGATTATAAAACTGCAGATTGGGCAATAGCTTGAAATCTTTGGAAGACTGACTTGCGTTGTAGGGTCAGGGCTGCAACACTGAAAAAAAAAAACAGCTGCTAGCAAAGCACAACCTAACCTCTACCTTTGCAAAACATTCCTTAAATGTTAGATAAATTCCCTAGATATTTAATTTACAGAGGTGGAATGGGATGCAAGTCTTCTAGCTCAAATCCACTAAGAGGATTGTTTTAGGTAATCAGATTGCCAAGAACATAGTAACCACAGCCTTGGCCTTATTGGGGTTCAGCATGTTGTTAAGTATACATCTTTTTTTTTTTTTTATTAACAGTTTTGAATTTACATCACTTTGAAGAGAATAGAAGAAAGAAGAAGGAAAGAAGAAGAAGAAAGAGATTTGGAGTACTGGTTTCGTTCGTATTAATGCAGGTAAGTAATTTAGCACTTAGGTATTTTTGTTTTTAAGCTAGTTGGGAAAATGTGTTCTCATATAGGGTCATCCGTTCTATTTCAGCCTGGATCTGTAGTTTGTTGGGCAAACTGGTCGTCTTCCAGTTTCTCGCTAGTAAGCATCTGCTTGCTAGTAAGAGGCGCATGATTTTCAACTTTGTAGCTTTATCTCTCAAATCTGTCTCGTATCCCAAAAGAGCTAATGCCGGGTGTAGATTTCCATTTTCTCCGGTAATGTCTATTAGGATGGATTGTACTTCCTCCCAGAATTTTTGTGCTATCGGGCATGTCCACCATATGTGCCAGAATGAGCCGTCTCCTGAGTGGCATCTCCAACATTGGTTCGGTATATTGCGATAGGCTTTTGAAATTTTGTCAGGCGTCAGGTACCATCTGTACATAATTTTAACAGTGAGTTTGTGGTGGTTTAATGCTCGAGAGTATTTCGAAGTTTGTAGGAACAGTTGGCACCACACTTGCGTATTAAGTGGGGTATTTAGCTCAGATTGCCATTTTTTCATCGCCGGTAAAGGGTTGTCTTGGTCAGTCATTTGGAATAAGTTGTATAAGGATTTTGCGCCTTTCTTTTTTTCCTTGGGTGCCCAGCATTTGATGTCAAAGAGGGTTGGTTGTTGTAAGCCATTCCATTTGTTTGAGTGAAGATAGTGCCTTAGTCGTATATACGTGTACAATTGTGTGTTCGATATTTTAAATTTGCTTTGCAACACAGAGAAAGTAACTAGACCGTCCTGGTCATATAATTCTCCCATTTTGGTGATGCCTGCCTCTTGCCATTGAGTTAGGCACAGGTCTGGAATAGCCCCTTCCAGTATGTGGATTGGCATGAAGGCAGATGGGGGATTGGTTATGAGCCGGTTAGACTTGGTTGTATACCAAGTTTGTAGCGTTGCCTGTATAGTGTGCGGTAGCGTGCTCATAAGTAGTCTCTGGTGCTTGGTCATGGACCAGACGTGGTCTATAACTTTATGTCCCATTTTTGAAAGGTATATCCACCTCTCCATGTCCACCCATTGTTTGGTTCCGGGTGGTAGATGCCAGTCTGTCATTTGATCAAGAATTATAGCTTTGTAGTATTGGTGCAGGTTAGGGCAAGCTAGCCCAGCTTTCCTTTTGCTAGTATACATGATGGCTTTTGAGATTCTCGGCTTCTTCTGGTTCCATATAAACGCGAAAAGTACTCTTTGGATCTGATGGAAGAAAGACCTGCATAGTGGGATAGGCAATGTCCTGAACTTGTATAGGATTTTGGGGACAAGTAGCATCTTTATTGCGTTGATCCTTCCCAGCCAGGAGATATAGGTAGTTTTCCAGCTCTGGAGTGTCGTGTGAATGTCTCTCAACAGTTCCGCATAATTCTGTTGATATAAATGCGAAGGATCCGCCGTGATCTTCGAGCCCAGATAGTTGATTCCCGTAGGTTGCCAGTCAAGTTTATAGTCCCTTTTAAGCAACTCAATCTCTGATTGGGGCATGAGTATTGGTAAAGCCTGCGTTTTTGTGGTGTTGAGCTTGTAGTAGGATAAAGAACCAAATTGTTCAGTCAAATCAAATAGTTCCTGCAATGCAATACCAGGGTTAGCCACAGTTAATGCAATATCATCAGCGAACAGTAATATTTTATGTTCTTGGGGGCCTATCACAATACCTCTAATATCTTGTAATTGTCTGATCGCTTGGGCTAGTGGTTCAATACTTAACACATAAATAATAGGCGAAAGCGGACACCCCTGTCGAGTCCCGTTTGACAGAGAGAAGGGGTCTGACAGAAAACCATTCACCGTGACCTGAGCTGTCGGGTCAGAATATAGGGCCATAATTGCAGTAATTAATGTGATGGGCAGGTCAAACTTTTCCAGGACTTTCCTGAGGTATAACCAGTTCACCCTGTCAAACGCCTTTTCTGCGTCTAATGCCAACACCAATGATGGTAATCGTCTATTATGCATTTGTTGTATTAAGGTAATGAGCCTTCTAGTGTTATCATGTATATGACGACCTTGTATGAACCCTGTTTGGTCATTATGGATAATTTTTGCTAATATCGGTTGGAGTCTTTTCGCTAGAATCGCTGCATAGATTTTTATGTCACCATTTAATAGTGATATAGGTCTATAATTAGAGCACTGCGTTTCATCTTTTCCTGGTTTGGGGATTGTTGAAATATAAGCTTTAAGCATTTCTTGGGGAAAAGACCCTTGTGTGGCTGCCGCGTTTAAAGCTCTGGTAAGATAAGGAGCTATGACATTACTAAATTTTTTATAATACATGTTCGTATACCCGTCAGGGCCCGGGGCTTTGTGTTTTGGCATGTTCCTAATCACTTCCAAGACTTCCGCAGTCGTAATTTGTTTGGTTAGAGGTGGCATAGCTTCGACAGGAACTGTCGGCAGTTGTAGCTTTTTTAGGAATATATTTATGTCTTCCTCTACGGGCAGTGTTATGGAAGGTTCGTCCCTGAGGTTATACAAATTGCTATAAAATTTAGCAAACGTATCGGCTATATCCTTAGGATTAATTCTAGTTCTTTGGGAGGCATCTTGTATTTTCCCAATTCTATGCTGTAAGGTTTGATGAACAAGTTGTTTTTTCAAGATAGCCGAGGCTCTATTTCCCATAATGTAGGTCGCGCTCTTAAGTTTCATAAGCTGCGCTTGACATCTACCCAGAATAAGGAGGTTTACCTCCTCTTTAAGTTTGTTCAGATCCTCTATTATAGCTTTTGAAGGGTTTATACGTTTTTGTTGTTCAAGGATGTTAATTTTCAATAAGAGCCGTTCTTGTTTTTCCCTTGCTTGTTTAGTTTTGTATGATGCTATACTGATCAGTTGTCCTCTAATAGCTGCCTTGTGGGCACACCACAGAGTTAGGTCTGCTATGGTCGGGGTGTCATTTAATGAGAAGAATTCAGTTATGTTCATCTCTATCTGCTTGTGGGTAGTATTGTCTGTTAGCAAGTCATTATTGAGTCTCCAAGGGGGCTTAGTGGTAAATTGGTGCTGTTCTTGGAGCGAAAACTCTACTAGAGAGTGGTCTGTCCAAGTGGTAGTTTTGATATTGCATTTTGATGTCATATGTAATGTTGATGCGAAGGTTAGGAATAAGTCAATCCTAGAGTACGAATTGTGGTTAGCCGAATAAAAAGTAAAATCTTTGTGTGTGGGGTGCTGTACTCGCCATATGTCATACAAGTTATATTGCTCTAAGAGTCTAGAAAATTTTTTGAGATTTTTTGATAACTACCCTACTATAACTTTTGGGTAGGGACTCTACCAGAGGGGTTCTGTCCATCTTTGAGTCGGGTATGTTATTGAAGTCACCTCCAATTATGACTGTTCCTTGCTTAAAGTTATGAATTTGTTCTAAGGCTTGTGTTAGAAACACATTTTGTTCTGTATTTGGGGCGTACAGGTTGACCAAGGTATATAGCTGTTGGTTAATATTACAAATGACAATTAGACATCTACCTCTGGAGTCAGCCAAGTGCCTCACACTTTTTATATTTAATGACTTTTTCACCATTATGGCTACACCTCTCTTTTTGGATGTTGAGGTCGCCGCTGCCACCATCTTGTAGTGTTTATTTTCTAGTTTTGTTTTGGTCTTTGGTCCTAAAATGGGTTGGACCCAAATTAGGTCCGCTTGTTGTCTTTTGCATTCCGCTAGCAGTAGCAATCGTTTGCGGGGGGTATTGAGGCCTCTCGCATTGACACTCATACATTTAAGAACCATTGCGGTATGGTAAATTGCTAAGTGGGCTGTACCTGGCTGACCCCACAGTGAAAATTACATATGCAATCTTATACAGTGTACCAGTCTCCAAAGAAAAATAGAGAAAGCGGAAAGGAAGAAAAGTAGCATAAACAAATCTAACAAAACATATATACAGTGCAGCCAGATATCGTGGCTGTTCTCTACTTGCATGCATGCCTTTACTAGGCAGAAAGTCCAGCAGTTAGAGATTGTAGGAGGGGGGTGCTGGGATCCGGTGTAGTTAGATCCATGGGTCTCCTTTCCAGTGTCAGGAGATGTGTGTCAGTTAAGTGACCAGGGTAAGCTTCCCCTTGTTCAAGGTTGGACTTTGTTCCATTCCTGTTTAATTTGCAGAGAACCTTTTGATGGTGAAGGTGCTTGCTGTGAATCCGTGTAGATCTTCCACTGTTTAAGAGCTGCTGTGCCCTCCGCCACTGTAGCAATGATTTTTGTAGTATTTTGCCAGTGGACTATTAGCTTAGTTGGATAGCCCCACTTGTATTGTATTTCGTGTTGGCGTAAGAGTTGCGTGATTGCTGCCAGTTCACGCCTTTTGGCCATGGTAGCTGTCGACAGGTCAGCATATATTTGGATGTTGTTATATGGTGCTAGGAGTGTCTTGTGCTGCCTAGCGTAGTGCATCAAGGCTTCCTTCACGTGGAAGAAATGAATTCTCAGGATAGTGTCCCTAGGAGCACTGCTAGGGGCGTTTTTTGCCTTAGGAATCCTGTGAATTCTATCTATTATTAGCTGGTCCGCTGGGGTGTCCGGTAGTGCCGCTTTAATGAGGTCTAAGGCATATTGGCGTAACTGGGGTGGAAGGGCTTCTTCAGGGATCCCCCTTAGCCGTACATTATTCCGCCTTGAGCGATCCTCAATATCAGCTATCTTATTCTGAATTTTTTCCAGCTCTGCGTCATGTAAATTAACTGCATCTGCCATAGTGTTGTGCACTTCCACAAGGTCTGCCATTTTATTTTCTAGGCGGTCAGTACGTTCGCCTAGTTCATGCAAATCCCTTCTTAGGTCCTGCACTGTACGCTTGGTGTCCGCGCAAATATCTTTCCTGAGCTGTGTAAGCATAGCTTTTAAGTTTGCCTGTGTTAAGCTTGTACAGAGTCATCGTACTTATCTGGCTGTTGCTCTATTGCAGCTCCTGCGTGTGCAGGTGAGGATGCGCTGGAAGAGGAGCGGGCGCCATCTTGGCTGCTACTTTTTTGAGAGGCCTTCGGCTAGGAGCCGTAAAAGTCCGTGAGCTGCAGCGGTTGCTGCTTGGTTCTCCTCCTGGACATTGTAGCACTGACCGTCGGTAAGTGTGCGGTTGAATTCCGCCCTGGATCTGCTTATTGCTGCTCTGTTTGCGACACCGGACACGGAGCTCCACAAAGACGCGTGTAGCTACATGCACGCGCAAGCCACGCCCCTTAAGTATACATCTTTTACTAGTTATGGATACCATATTTAATACCAACTCCATTTCTTCTCTACAGCTCATTCTGTGGCACTGGGCTATTGTAGCCCTAAGGTTGAGAGATCTGGTAAAAAGTGTTACTGCAACTAATTCTGTTTTAACTGCATAAACTTTCAAACATATAACATTGAAATCCATGCTATACTATATGCCCATAATAATCTGGACACATTTATTATCCATACACTCTAACTTGGGTTGTCTTAATTTTTACTCACATCTGATTTCTCAGTTCTGAGTCTCCAGAAGCAAAGTTAGTGCAAGAACTATTTGTAGGGAGCATGGGTTTTTTAAGTGACCCCCGTACACAATGTGAGGTCCATTTAGAATTGTTTACGAGGAACTTTACTGCCCTGCACCCGACCTGACCTCAACCCAATTCAAAATTTCTGGGATAACTTAGGACTGTATTTCAGGCGTTATCACCAACACTAGCCTTATTGATACTCTTTTATCTTATTGGAATATTATCTACTAATAATGTTCCAAACTCCAAATGGACACATTGTACATGTAGATGTAGTATATTTGTGCATAGTCTAGAAAATTACCATCACTGGTGCTATAGTGGCCATCTGACTGTAGATTGTGGATATTTTGTAGTAATTTAAGCTATATCTATTTTCTAAAATACTTTTTTTAAAAAAATGAATTTGATGCAAAATGAATCATTTTGTGTTGCTGCTTACAGTGTTAACCTGGTGATAGATTTAATTACATAAGATCTCAGTCGTTTCTAATTTTGCACAGAAGCTGGTTTACCATTCACTGACATTGACAGATCCCTGGGTGCAGATTATAAAACCACTGGGGCTAATATGCATCTGTTCTGAAACTATCTTTACTCTTGTTTTATACTGCCTTTCTACCTTTCATTTGCTGTTTTAGTTGGTCACTCGGCATATTATAATATTTTCCTCAATGTAAAAACTGTATATTTCCCATTATGCTTAAGAGCCAATAAGGGCTATTGCATAAATCGTGAGGATTTTATGGGTTCCTGTAAAAGGCAATGGGACACATGCTTTGTCTAATAACTGGTTAACTGAAAATGGGACAACTCAGGACTATTTGCAGCAATTGGTATTGCATTTACTGAAAATGTACTGCAGCAATACAGAATGTTTTCATCAATGCTGCTTTGTAGTAGCAATAAAAGTGTTCCATAACCTAAATAATCAAATGAGCATACTGCAACTTGTTTACTTATTAATATTCCTCCTTTATTCTTCGCAGATAAACTATATGTACTACAAAAACAGGTACTGTAATACCAGGTCATGAGTATTAGATTGTGAAAAGAATTGTGAAGTTGGTGAATGCTGACTGAACTGTATTGCTAATTTTACTTTCAAGGCCACAGAAAGTGAAATGGACGGTGGGATCAATTTCATAAGAGACTGATGAATCTAAACATACAGTATGTTTTTGGACTCTGTGAGGAACTGGAGCAAAGATTAAAGTGATGCAAGGTAGTAGTTCTAACCAGTTTACTGCTGTGCTGCCCTATATAGCATACTATAGTGTCCCAAACTCTGCTATTGTCAACAATAGGGTCGAATATCGAGGGTTAATTAACCCTCGATATTCGACTGCCGAATGTAAATCCTTCGACTTCGAATATCGAAGTTGAAAGATTTAGCACTATTCCTACGATCGAAGGAATAACTGTTCGATCGACCGATTCGAAGGATTGTAATCCATCGATTGAAGGATTTTCCTTCGATCAAAAAATTGTTAGGAAGCCTATGGGGACCTTCCCCATAGGTTAACATTGGCCTTGGTAGGTTTTAGGTGGCGAACTAGGGCGTTGAAGTATTGTTTAAAGAGACAGTACTTTGACTATTGAATGGTTGAATATTCGAACGATTTTTAGTTCGATCCGAAGTCGAAGGTCAAAGTAGCATATTCAATGGTCGAAGTAGCCATATTCGTCCATTCGAAATTCGAAGTATTTTTTCTTCTATCCCTTCACTCGAGCTAGGTAAATGGGCCCCTTAATGTTTTTTTTTAGTTGTTGGTGTAGATTACCTGGGTCTTTTGTTCTTTTCTCTCCAGGGGTGTTGTGTGTTTTTATTTTCTTCTTTTTTTACGTCCATAGTCTTTAAACATATGTTATACCCATGGGATTGTTGAGAATGGTATCAGACCTCTGTACCCTTGATAAGCCTGGCAATGCTGATGCCTAGAAACCTGTGGAGATTGTTAAGCAGGTGATGTTTTTATAACTGCCCAAGGGATTTAATGGGAATATCATTGTTCTACAACAATAATATTACTAAGTGATGCATACAATATACAGTCAAAGAACAATCAAGCAAAGTCACAAAAAGGTTTGTCCTATCAATATAAATATATATATATATATATATATATATATAGTCCAAAAGTAAAAGGAAGCACTCACGGCTTCCTTTTATTTTTGGAATTTTTATTTTTGGAATTTATATTGAATTGGGTTAGCACCCGGCGAAATGATCGAATGGCGGAGGTGAGTGCCGGCTTTATGACCAATAGCTTTATATATATATATATATATATATATATATATATATATACCAGACCCATGGTCGGACCGGGACTGCAGTACTTTGATGTACCGTGCGGAACCCCCTTGGCGCACATGTGCGCACGGGGCCCCGCGCACAGGACACTACCCGTCATGGAATTTTATATTTTAAATAGAGCATCAGGAGAGGGGGTCTGGCCCGGTTTCCCGCCAGGCCAGTCCGACACTGACTGGACCTAGGGTGGCAGGATTTTAGGGGCATGCTGCTCAACCACATCCACATTGGTTCAGAAACACTGGGGATGCACAGGAGATACAATAGGTTTTTAAATTTCCTGTGCACCAATCCCCATTTTCCCAAATAAAAGGGAGGGGATGGGGAAGATAAACATCAGCGGACCTAGGGGGGGGGTGTGTGTGTGTGTGTGTGTGTGTGTGTGTGTATATATATATATATATATATATATATATATATATATACGTTCTGATTAGAAGAAAGTAAGTTCTGCCTAAATATTCGGAAGGGGTTTTTTTACAGTGAGAGCTGTAAAGATTTGGAATTCTCTCCCTGAACCAGTCGTACTGGATGATATATTAGATAAGAAGGGGTTGGATGGCTTTTTAGCAAGGAAGGGAATACAGGGTTAAGATAGTTGATCCAGGGACTAGTCCAATTGCCATCTTGCCAACAGGAAGAAAAGTTTTTCCCCTCAAATTGGAGAGGTTTTAAATGTTTGTTTTTTTTGCCTTCCTCTGGATCAACTAGTAATTAGGCAAGTTATACTTGAGTTAAATGTTTGAACTTGAAGGACATGTGTCTTTTGTCACCTGACTTACTACGGTACTATATATATATATATATATATATATATATATATATATATATATATATAACATCCAAGATCTCACACCATGGTATAAAAGTTTAAAACATATCGTTTACACAAAGGTGACCACATGGGATGCCACAGGGCTTAAGCGAGCCTCTGGGTATTGTAGTCCTAGTACTGCATGGAGACCAGCTTGAGAAAGGGAGCAGCAAGCACCTGAAACATTGCACAGATCTCCATATGGATGAGTATATTTAAACTTATCTTGGCTGTTTTTATGTTGACAAAATAAACAATATGTTTTAAACTTTTATACCATGGTGTGCAATCTCGTTGGACATTGTACATATTTTTAGTGGAGTGACCCACCACATTTTGAGATAACGTACCCAGTACAGCTCTATCACTGCTTTTCAGTGAGTGTGCAATACACATGTTGGACTTGTAATATATATAAATAAACAAAGTATCGGCACTCTTTGTAATTTGTGAAATTTGTGTAACTTGAGAAAGGTCCCCAGATGGGACCAAAACTCTATATATATTCTATACTATATACCAGGGAATTTTATTTGTGAATTGTTACATCTAGCTCTAAAATATAACTATTTATATTTAAAAACTGTTATTTTTTGCAGAAAGAAGGACGACTCTGGGGGCTGCCATGGCCCCTGCAAATGCAAATTGTTTCATGTCCCTCTATGAAAACAGATACATCATGCCCAAATATGATCATAACATTTTACATTATTATCATTACATCAATGATACCTTTATCATCTGGCAGGGTGACCATAGTTCCTTAAAAAACATGGTGGCAGACCTTAATAGTCTGGATACCCCAGTACGTTTTACACTTAACATTGGTTACGATGATGTACAGTTCTTAGATGTGACAGTCACATTGGAAGATGGTGGTTTGAGCTATAGTTTGTTCGGAAAACAAACAGATAAGAACACAATCTTACACTATAACAGCTTCAATCCACCATCCACTAAGGACAGTGTCCCTTTCTCCCAATTTCTTCGAACAATTCGCAATAATTCTAACAACGCTAGTTGCAATAAACAATTACAAGAAGCATATAATCGCTTCATTGAGAGAGGATACAGTGAGCAAACACTTACCACAGCAATGCATAAAGCCTTACATCATGTTTTGCAGCATAAAAAAGTGGCATGTGGTGAACAAAAAAGGTTGGTTATCACTTCCCAATATAACACTGGCTCCTTCGCAATCAGAAACATTATAAATAAAAATTGGTCCATTCTGGCAAGTGATAACACCCTTCCCAGCACATTGAAACAAAAACCCATATGGGGCTTTAGATGTGGTAGAAATATTAAGGATATTTTGATGCCCACTGATCCCCTGGAATGTTATAATGTAACACCATTACGATTGGCACCTTTAAAAAATGGATGCTATAAATGTGCAGGTTGAACCACATGCTGAAACATGCTAACTGGTAGGAGCTTCCGTCATCCACATACGGGGAAATCTATCGAGATAAAGCATAGGATAACTTGTACCACCACGTATGTGATTTATATACGTAATAGTATGTCCCTGTGGGTTGACCCACGTGGGAAAAGCCCAGAATTCCATGCGTGAAAGCATTGAAAATCATAGATCAGCATTAAGAGCTGCATTTGAAATCAAACAGACATCCCGTTATATAAACATTATTTAGAAAAAGTCCATGGTCAGCCAACTTTTCGGTTCAAGGGGATAGATATCATTCCAAATCCTCGGCGTGGTGGTGATCGTCGCATGCTACTACAAAGGGAAATATTTTGGATTCAAAAATGAAATACATTATCTCCAAGGGGTCTAAATGAATATTGTTCATTCTTATGTTTTTTCGATAAATGTTAACATTTGTTTTTCACTAACAAAATGATTATCTATCTATGTTTGTATTTGTACTCATTTATTCTGAGAGTGCAATATATGTAGGTTAATTAACATTGCATCAATTGACATATCTCAATACATCTTTATACCAGTTGTACATGAATTATACATTATGGTAATAAAAAGAAAAACAGAAAAAAGGAAATAAAAAGAAACAGAAAAATCAACATTGTCTGGAAAACAACAATACGATGGTACATTAGCTTTTGCATAGGTGAAAAGGTATTCCAAATATGGGTATTGATAGTGTCCAATAACAAGTATACATATTATACACAATAGACCTAGCCATTCACTGTGCCTAAGGGATTTGCCACGATCCCCAAACCTTTTCAAATTTACTAGAGGATTTTCTTTTAGTGTATAGGTAAGACATACAGTTAATGTAGTGAAGCATTTGTTCCATCCACATCTGGTGGGTTGGGGGATCTACATTTTTCCACTTTCCATGAGTTAGGCATTTACGTGCTTGGAATAGGTGACGTACAGTAATTAACTGATCCTTGTTGAACTGAGATTCGTCACAAGCACCCAATATGGCTAATTCAGGGGTTGGGACTAGAGGGGTTCCCAGTACATCTGTTAATGAAGCAAACACTTCTTTCCAGTACTGCTGTATTTTCCTACAATCCCAAAACATATGTTTGAGCGTTCCCATCTCTGAGTTACATCTAGTAAAAGTAGGGGGGTTCTGGGGATTCATTCTATGTATACTTACCGGGGGGAAATAGGCCCTGTGTAGAATATACCTCTGAATCATTTTATGATTTGTGTTGGGGGATAAAAATCCAGGTGCCTCCAAGGTATCTAGCCATTCCTCATCTGTGAGTGTACGGATGTCTATCTGCCAAGTTCTGAATAGGCTAGCATTGGTTTTATCATATTTACTGGATCGCAGAGCTTTATACACATTTGAAATTAGGTGCTGGTTGTCCTGCAATTCCAGTATTCTCCAAAAAGGAGGTTTCCCAATTTTAAACGGGTCAATAGAATATGCATGTTGAATCTGCCTATATTGCAACCAGTGATTGGCTGGGATATCAAATTCCCTTTGGATTTGATCAAATGGTTTAATGGTATTATTATGAAACAGATGGTGCAATAACTTTATTCCTTTACTGTCCCATACCCGGCCCACAGTTACCAAAGTAAACTCATGAAGTTGTTGATTATGCCATATAGGAGTATCTGGATGTTTTGACACAACTTGTGCTCGCTCCCACACTTTACGGGCTAATTGCATTAGGGGGCATAATTAGGATTTGTTCCTATCTGGTGAGGGTCTCAAAAGCTCATGTAACAGTGGATTCTCTTGATTATAGATGGCCATCAGCAATGAGGATGAGGGGCACTGCAGATCTAAGCAAGCCCAAGGTTTGACATGAGCCAATAGGGCAGCTAAATAATATAATTCAAAATCTGGCAAGGCCGCCCCTTCACTATCTGTCGATTTTTTAAGGGAGTCTAGTTTTAGCCTACTTCTACCAGATCCCCATATGAATGGGCTCATCAGTCTGTCTAGTTTTTGGAAAAATACCTTGGAGATCACTATTGGTGCTTGCGTAATTATATATCCAAGTATACAGTTGTGTGTGCTTCAACCACCTCATATAAGTTCCTTTCGGTCAGAGTGCAAAGCAGCATACAGGCCCTTGCCATGGGCCAGATATACAGCAGAAGAGAAAAACTGCAGCACCTCTTGTTTGCAAATTGTGAAAATGTATTACAATTGGTCAGTAACAGGCAACGTTTCGGGCCTGGTCTTGCCCTTTCTCAAGCCTCTCTGCCGGCCTCTATTCCTTAGGCATAGAGGAGGGGCAGACGATATTTGATTGACAGCTGATATTTCTAAATTAGCTTACAACAGCTATGAATGCTTTAATAAAAAATAGAAACTGGATTTCATGTTTAATTTAAGCTGTATAATAGGACTTTTATTATACAGCTTTTTGTGTCTGGGTGAAAGGTCAACTTTAAGGTGTGCAGCCTATACATGTTATAAATAAATTAATGTTTTAATTGAATTTGCCTTTAGCCACTGCAAGATACAGTAAAAGCTTCACCCAGAGAAATAGTTTATGTCCTATAATGTGGTTTGGCAAAACCAACAGTTTATCTAGCTCATTATAATGTGCATTTGGAAACCCGCTGCTCACACACTTATTTTGCTTTGGAAAATATAAATGAAAATAGCTTAATTGCCATCAGCTGGCACATCTCAGGGGAGACAATTACTGCACTGTCAAGGTTATTAGCTCCCGTAGCCACACAATTGCTCCCATAAGTATAGGTGCAACCTTGAAAGACTGAAGCTGATTATTTACACAACAGTAAAGAACATTTACAAGTCATGTAGTGACAATTAATGTGGGCGCAAGATAAGCTTTAGCATTTTATGATAAGGGATAACTACATGACAGATTTATTTCCACTGGTTATTATCAAGACAAGGAACCTGCGTAAAAAACCTTTATACAGTGATAATGTCATCTACTTAAAAAAAATATCAGAGCAGACACTGAAAATGGCATTTAACATATTACAGTTGGCTTTCATTAAAGGTACTCCTTGCACTCCGGTATAACTGTCAGCCTGATTGATCTGTGCACCAGGAGACATCCAGGATCAACCCACACATCTCAGGCCCACCTACGGGTGTGCTATATGTAGTATTTACAGTGCAGAATGTATACTGTGGGGAGGGTGTACAATTGTCTCTGCAGTTACAGATGCACAGTCTTTCTATACCTTCGTAACTGCAGACAAACAGTAAAATACCTATGGTTTAGTTCTAGATTCAATGGAACACATAACTTGGAGGTGCACAAAGCTGTCGTCTAACTGGCATGGGCTAGGCAATGTTACAATTTTGTTCCTAGAGAGTCACCTAATTTCTTGGTTGAGGGCAGAACATCCTACAGGGCCAGGTGTGTCTGATACAGCACCTGCAGGGACCCAACCCTGCATGACTAACACAGCAGCACAAGTGGAATGCTAGAAAAACCTAATTATGTACAAGACAAACAAATATTCCCAAATTGAGTGTTCCCATTATCCAGAAACCTGTTATCCAGAAAGCTCCGAATTATGGAATGGTCATCTCCCATAGACTTTTTATCCAAATTATAAAAAATGATTTCCTTTTTCTCTGCAATAATAAAACAGTACCTTGTACTTGATCCAAACTAAGATATACTGTAATTATTTTTTATTGGAGGCAGAACCAGCCTCTTTGATTTATTTAATGTTTAAATGATTTTGTAGTAGACTTAACGTATTAAGATCCAAATTACAGAAAGATTTGTTATCCGGAAAGGCCCAGGTCCCGAGTATTCTGCATAACAGATCCCATACCTGTAGTATATCTCTGGTCTTGCATACTATTAGAAACACATATTATTATTATTTATAATAATAAAAGGCTTTACTTACAGTATCTGTAAAATATAGGCTGTATACAATATATTTTTTTACAGATGTGATGTTCAGGGCTATAATTTCTGTTCAAGTGTACTGTTGCACTTACTGCAGCTAATGATCATGTATGCTGCCTGTGTAAATAGAAAAATAAATGAAGTTAAACAGAGCTGGCCACATCGAGATAATTGTAGAGACCAGAGACACCTAAATAGGTGAAAAACAGGGGAAACAGAAAAGAAGTTGCACTGTTTGTTTTCATATCTTTTGAACTTGACAGTTGTGGAGATAGGTGAAAGATAGGTCAAATATATTAAAAATATTTGTTCTATTCAGTTCTGCACGATACTTTTTTTATAATCTTAAAATTAAATATATAAGAATATCTAGAAGTAAATATTTTAAATAAATAAAGATAATATTTAAATCGGCGTCTGATCATTAACACGCTGTAGTTATCTGCAGTTCTTTTATTTAATGTCTATAAAATAAGCATGGCTGGTGAATGATTTTTATCAATAGTGTTATTTTCTCAGTATTTATTATAATTCGTACACATCTCCGAATAGTTTTGCATAATTAAACGTACCAGATCAACTTAAAAATCAGGCACACTTCTAATATGTGTATTTAGAATGGCTGCACTGGCTGTATTCAGATTGAATGATAGCTGGATTTTCTAACAGTGTCATTTTTTTTTCAGATGATTTAGCAACTTTTGCATAATAGTAAGGATCACAGAGAGATATTATTTAGTCAGTGTGACAAATTTTATAATGGCCATTTAGCCATTACATTTAGCAGAATTACCATTATTCTCATTATTTTATACACGTATAATTTATATTATATATATATTTCATGCATAGATAAATTATCACCAAGGTCTTTTGAGAACCAGAAATGATAGCATTCTAATTGCAGGTGAAGTTCTGAAACACATCTCCCACTTCAAGCCATGCATGGAGACAGCTCAGACCTCGTTCTCTGATCTGTTTTCGCCCCTTGTCTGTAATGACGTCTCCATTTTGCTTCACTATGACTAGTTTAGGTATGGCGCTTATCTTGTACTTGTTCTTTAGTTCACTAAAAACAGAAACAAAGAAAATGTTTAATGTGGCTGACCATGAGAAAGATGAAAGAAAAGGCTATAGATAACGGATGTCCAAAAAGAAAACAGGCATTCTGAGCTGGATATCCAAGCCATAAATAGATATAAAAATTAAAAAAATGCTTTGTTACTCTATAATAATGATCTTCAACCTTTGGCCTCTCAGTTATAACAGCTTTCTGCATCCTAAAGACATATAATATACTATTGCAAAGTTTAATACTTTAATAATTGTGGGTACATTGCTTCTTTTTATGCACATACTGTAGGTGTATACAAGGGCCTAAATTCGAAAACACGGGCCAAGGCACAAAGATAAAAGAAAAAGGGAGCAGAGTGTTCTCCTCTTTGCACTTTACCCCATAGATTGCACCTGAAGTCACACTTACAATGGATGTGGCAGATGGATGTCTATTAGAATGCCCTCTGTACTATGCATCATTCAGGAATATAAATTAGGCAATGATGGGAACCCTGTAAAATAAATCTCCCAAAAATACCTTCCTCTTAGTAACCTGTGGCTCACTGCATGGAGTAATTTGTCCTGAGGGCAACAAATCTCCTTGTGAACTTGACGATTCTTCAAACGTTAATAGGGTGATGCTGTTCTCTTGTGACAAACTATCACATGGACATGGATGTCTCCAACATAGAGGCATTAGATAAACATTCCAAGTCAAATTTGTTTTTATTCAGTAAAAATGAACAACTATATGATGAAGGCATTGTGCTTCAAGCATAATTTACTACTGTCTGGGCAAAATTTCTTCAAAGTTATAAAGGTGGCCATACATGATACATATCAATAGCAACAATGCTGCTAACCATGTGAATGTAAAAAACTTACAATGAGTAATCCAAAGGCTGTGTACTGTATGAGTGATTTGATGCAGGCCGTTTTTCTGCTATTTCCCTGATAAGCTTTGTTTCCTGACCTTGATCAGATAAAAGGTATTTTTATTCCTGACATTAATTTACACATTGGGGGTTATTTTTCAAAGTCCGAATTTATCTCAAAATTTTCTGCTACAAACTCCGATTAAATCCGCTCGGGTTTTTTGCGCTTATTTATTATTACATTTTACCGAAAATTTGCTTAGCGGGAAAAAAATCAGATTTTCGAATTTCTTTGAATTTTCCACCCGAAAACTACGTTTTTTTATGCTTTTTGCCCAAAACTTTGAGGTATTTCACAAAACCCAGCACACATCAAAAAATCATTGGTACTTCTCCCATTAACTTATATGCATCCTTGACAGGTCTGAGATGCCGGATTTTCTGATTTTGACTTTTCCATCCTCGGGGTTTAATAAATAAAGAAAAATTAGTGATTTTTTAAAAGTCCGATTTTACAAAAGAAAATTAAGAATTGTTCGTGATTTTTGCATATGGAGTTTAGTAAATAACCCCCATTATATATACAAATTCTTTCATCTATTTTAGATAAAGGAAAAAATTTTTTTCATACCTCCAGCAACTTTTTCTGCCACATGATAGTTTAATGAAGGTGTAGGTGGCTGTTCTTCCCCTGAAACATAGGGGCACATTTACTTTGCTCGAGTGAAGCAATAGAATAAAAAAAAACTTTGAATTTCGAATGTTTTTTTTTGGCTACTTCGACCTTCGACTACGACTTCGTATGGAACGATTCGATCTAAAAATCGTTTGAATATTCGACCATTCGATAGTCGAAGTACTGTCTCTTTAAAAAAAACTTCAACCCCCTACTTCGCCACCTAAAACCTACCGAACCTCAATGTTAGCCTATGGGGAAGGTCCCCATAGGCTTTCTAAGGTTTTTTCGGTCGTGGAAAAATCGTACGATCAAATGATTAAAATCCTTTGAATCGTTCGATTTGAAGTATTTAATCGTTCGATCGAACTAAGTGCGGTAAATCCTTCGACTTCGATATTCAAAGTCGAAGGATTTACCTTCGGCAGACGAATATCGAGGGTTAATTAACCCTCCATATGGGGAAGGTCCCCATAGGCTTTCTAAGGTTTTTTCGGTCGTGGAAAAATCGTTCGATCGATTGATTAAAATCCTTTGAATCGATCGATTTGAAGTATTTAATCGTTCGATCGAACTAATTGCGGTAAATCCTTCGACTTCGATATTCAAAGACGAAGGATTTACCTTCGGCAGTCGAATATCGAGGGTTAATTAACCCTCCATATTCAACCATATGTAAATCTGCCCCATAGCCTGTATTGTATTTTAGTAAGGGTTAAACTTTCATATCTGGTCTTTATCTGGTCTTTATAAAGAAGGGCACATTATTATTATTATTATTATTATTAACATGTATTTATATAGCGCCAACATATTGCGTAGCACTGTAGAGTAAATGTGATTATACAACTACATCACATGAATTACATACATAGAATATATGGAGTAACAAACATCACAATAAATACAGGTACAAAAAGGTGAGGAAGGACCTATGCATAGGCATACAGTCTAAAGGGAAGGGAGTAATACACAAGGTGTGGGAGTGGGCAAGATCAAATTAAGTGGGTGAGAAATGTGGTATTGTATGTGGTGTTTGGTAGTTAAGCAGAGTGAGGGTAGGCTTCTCGAAAGAAGTGCGTTTTCAGAGATTTCTTGAAAGCAGAAAGGTTGGGAGAAAGTCGGACAGACCGTGGGAGAGCGTTCCAGAGGAGGGGTGCAGCCCTTGAAAAGTCTTGAATGCGAGCATATGAGAAGGTAATGAGAGAAGAGTTGAGTAGTAGGTCAGTAGAGGAGCGTAGTAAGCGAGTGGGTGAGTATATAGAGATGAGTTCAGAGATGTAGGGTGGGGCAGAGTTATGAAGTGCTTTGAAAGTCAGTGTCATTAATTTGAATTTGATTCTGAAAGGTAATGGAAGCCAGTGCAGGGATTGACAGAATGGCGAGGCAGAGGAGGAACGGTTGCTGAGGTGTATGAGCCTCGCAGCAGTGTTCATTATGGACTGGAGAGGTGACAGTCTCTGGAGGGGGAGGCCAATTAAAAGAGAGTTACAGTAGTCTAGACGCGATATGATGAGAGAGTGAATAAGAATTTTGGCAGCGTCTTGGGTGATAAATGATCGTATTTTGGATATGTTCCTTAGGTGGAAGTGACATGATTTAATAAGTGACTGGATATGAGGAGTGAATGACAGGGCAGAATCTAGGCTAACCCCAAGGCACCGGGCCTGGGGAGAGGGGGTGATAGTGGAATTGTTAACTATGATGGATACTTCCGGGATGCTACTGGTGTTAGTTGGAGGAAAGAGAACCATTTCAGTTTTAGAGAGGTTTAATTTAAGGTAGCGTTGTGACATCCAGGTAGAGATAGCGGACAGGCAGGAGGAGACGTGAGTTAGGAGTTCTGGGTTGAGATCAGGAGATGAGAGATAGATCTGAGTATCGTCAGCATAGAGGTGGTAGTGGAAACCATACGAATTTATTAATTTGCCAAGGGAGGAAGTATAGAGGGAGAATAGTAATGGTCCCAGGACAGAGCCTTGAGGAACTCCAACAAATTAGGTTAAAACATACAGCTTTAGTGCTTCATCTGCCCATTTATTTTATCTTGCCCAACAAGAGGATAAAAGAGGCAGATTTAAAATGGCAGACATAAATAAGTAACACTTAATATAAATATCTGCTGTTATACAAGGAAAAAAAGGTTAGGTAAATATTGCTAGCTATTAAGGTGGCACAGCACGATAATTCTGAATAATGTAACATCACTTCTAAATCCAATTATTTGCATAATGGCTACTGTATATTAGTAATGCACTTTGTTTAGTTGTACATAGCCCCAAAAGGCAAGGTCCTGTTAATAAGCTGCAAGGGACATTAACTGGAAATGCATAAGATGGGAGATGATACATTAGTACACCAAGCACAGGCTATATAAAAGATGCTTTGCATGTTAGGTGAGAGATTCTCTC
This sequence comes from Xenopus petersii, assembly GCA_038501925.1. Classification (NCBI taxonomy): domain Eukaryota; kingdom Metazoa; phylum Chordata; class Amphibia; order Anura; family Pipidae; genus Xenopus; species Xenopus petersii. Next base: position 131,964,379 of record CM076673.1, on the reverse strand, counting down.
TGATAAATGTCTCCTCTTTGATGCTCAAAACTGCGTTCTGAACAAAACTGTGATCCCCTCATACATTCACTTTACAAGTGTTGAGAACTGCACCTGTTTTGACACATTTTTAACAACATTCTGTCAACACCTGTGGAGACTAATTTTATTATTATGACATAGTATAGTTATATGCACCCTACAGCTTTTACATGTTCTACTGTCCTAAAGCAATGTGTTTTTACCTGGCAGTTGCAAGCAATACATCTTATCATTCACAAACAAAAACAGAGGTGAAATTCAAGCCACTACATATCCTACAATACTGTAATTGCACATTTTTGATATTTTTCAGTCGACAGCAGAGGGACTGGTTGTTACAAGATATAGAAAACACTGTGAGTATACCTTTTTCTATTTCCAAACCGTAGCATGCAATTGAGCACCCACAGACTGAAATAATGATAATGTATATTTGTAGCCTTTCAGGCAATAATTTCTTCTATGAAAAAACATCACACATATAAACATGCAAATGTAGAATCTGTAAAAGTGGTGTTCCTTTTTAGATATATAATAGTTGCTTCATACAGCACAATACTCCATGTCCTACATCAAGGAACTTACTGCTTGTATGGGTCATGAAATGGCAAAGCCAGCCAATTTCCGTGCATTTCATGCATGTAATTCACCATGTCTTCTGGACTTTTATCTGAGGAAATAAATACTATTTCAAACTGAGCTGGTGGATCAGATTCTTCCACCAACTCTGTGTAAAAGTCACAAAGGATTGGAGTAAAATCTCTGCAAAGTGAGCACCAACTGGCTGCAAAATATAAACCAACGATTTTATTGTGTAAGGCCTCTTCCGGATCAACTCTCTCACCATATTTGTTGAGTAGGATGTGCCCACTAAAAATATCCATAGTGTAAAGAAAAAAAATTCAGTGCATTACAAAAAACATAGAGGATAATATGGGCTGCTGGTTTATCATTCCGAAGCTGACAATGAACTGGCAATTACTAAATACTCATTCTTCTAATTCTCTTTAATCCAATTTACTGGTAGCTTTCTGTACCACCGTCACGTCTTAACAATCTGCTCAACAACAGCATATAAACACAGCACTGGAAAGTAAATTTAAAAAATAAAAAACATTAATTATCAATAATAAACATTTATAACCTACAAGATAGATAGCAATATCCTACTTACATTACCAAACACAGAGAAAAGCAGATGGATGTTAAATGTTGCTAAATCTGGCAACTCTTTCCTTTCAGTCCATGTATGGGGCCACTCGACAAGCCTGATATTTGACCAAAAATTATCCACATATCAATCTGGCAAGTTTTATTTCCTGTCTGATGAAGACCAATTTAGTGAGTTGATGTGGTCCTCATCCAACAGGCCTATAGGCTCCTCTTTATTATCTGATTGGTAGTCCCAGACTAATGACTGGATTAGCCCAATTTGGTCCAGCTTGTAGTTGGCCAAATTGGGCCCAGATCCACTTGTAAGTGGCCTCAATAAACAAAGGGGTGGTTCAATTTCAATTGGTCTAAATTATTCATTTTTTATAGTTTATGAATTATTTGCCTTTTTCTCCTGACTCTTTCTATCTTTCAATAGGGGGTCACTGACCCCATCTAAAAACAAATACTCAGTAAAGCTACAAACTTATTGTTATTGCTACTTTTTATTACTCATCTTTCTGTTCCGACCCTCCGCTAAAAAATATCTCATATTCTCATTCAAATCAATGCATGGTTGCTAAGGTAGTTTGGACCCTAGCAACCAGATTGCTGACATTGCAAACTTGAGAGCTGCGGAATAAAAACTATAGTGATGTGTGGGTCGAGAATTTTTCGACCCACTCCCTACCCGCACCCGACCCAGGCCCGCTGCTCTCCTTTATTTATAGACCTGCCCCCCAGTGACATCACAAAAGGGGCGGGCGTGTATAAATTCTGGCTCAGGAAACCGGCAGAAACAGAATAGTAGTCAGCACAACTGCAACTCACTTCTTTTTGTTGAGTGCACGTCCTCCAATGGCCACCTTCCACTGGCAATATTAGTGAAAAAAGTTAGTCCAGCACTCACTGTTTCTTGAATAAAACGGCCTTTATTGGACCAAGGGCATTACAGCAACGTTTCAGACCGACTGGTCTTTTATCAAGCTTGATAAAAGACCAGTCGGTCTGAAACGTTGCTGTAATGCCCTTGGTCCAATAAAGGCCGTTTTATTCAAGAAACAGTGAGTGCTGGACTAACTTTTTTCAGGAAACCGGCAGTACTAGTCGCTGGCGGGGAGAGCAGAAAAGCTCAACCCGCACCCGCCCGCACATTTCGTCCAGGGGTCGGCCCGAACCAGCCCACCTTGGGTCGGCCCGCACATCACTATCTCACAATATTGCCCCTACATCATAAGGAAACTTTACTCAAAGGTGAACAACCCCTTTAAGTAACTTTTAGGTAACATTAAAGCAACAATAAGAGTAGAATCACACTGAAAGGCCACCAGTAACATTCACATATATTAATGATCCAACAAATACCTTGTTTTTAAATTCAGAAAAATAACGACTTAAAGGGGTGGGTCAACTTTAAGTTACATTTTAGTATGTTATAAAATGGCTAATACTAAGCAACTTTTTAATTGGTCTTCATTATTTATTTTTTTTAATTTGCCATTTTATTCTGACTCTTTCCAGCTTTAAAATGGGGTTCACTAAACCCTTCTAAAATCAAATGCTTGGTAAAGCTACACATTTGTTGTTATTAGTACTTTGTTTTACTCATCTTTCTATTCAGGCCTCTTCTATTCATATTGCAGTCTCTCGTGCAAATCAGTGCATGGTTGCTAGGGTAATTTGGACCCTAGCAACCAGATTGCTGAAACTGCAAACTGGAGAGCTGCTGCATAAAAAGCTAAGTAATTCAAAAACTGCAGATAATAAAAAATTAAACCCAATTGCAAATTGTCTCAGAATATCACTCTCTACATTATACCAAAAGTCAAAGGTGAACAACTCCTTTAACCATAACTTATTTGGCAGAATACTGAACCAAATATAAACTCTAATAAGCATATTTAACTTTGAGATATATTTAAAAAATGGCATCGTCTCTGAATGAAAAATGTGTCATTCTTTTCAGCTTTTCTTTTTGTGCTTTCAATTTGGATCCCCTATATAAATGACTCATTCTGGTTCTACCTCCCATCTAATGCAATGCTTTTACATTTGTGGGAAAATATTTATTCACTCACTACAAAATAAGTGCTATAGAATTGTGGTAAATGATATAATTCACAGTCCTGACTGATTAATTATAATTTCGTAGTCTTCTCCATGCATATGTAATTGCACTGTCAAGCTGTTTCTGTATAATCACTAGATATATCAGAGCACAGTATGATGAAGGATTCCCTTCATTTAGGGATATTTATTGAGGCAATGCTGAATTAAGCTGATGCGCTTTGCAGTTGAAAGATGAAGAACAGGAATTATTATTATTTTTTTCACCAGTTAATAAGGATGAATTATGAATCAATTTAACCACACATAACAATCTAGCAAATCTCTTTTTACAAAATAGGGATAAGGAAAAAGAGAAAACATATATGCAGTATAGCATGAATGTCAGGGCCAGAGAGGCTAACAAAAGTTACTGCACTTCGGGAACCGAATCATTAAAACAACTGTAAAGTGCCAGGAAACCTGCATTGTTGATCATACTTACAGAAACTGCCCACGCTGTCTGAAGGGTCTCTCTTCTTGCCTTTGTCTATTGCTTTCTACTTGCTATTGCGCTTTGTATTCAAGGGCTCCTCCTTCAACATAAACTACAAATCACTCAAATAAATATCGCAATATGACTAACTGCTACCACCTACTGGAAAAATCGGACAATTTGCTAGGCAATGACCTTTACACTGCCTTAAAGGACCAGTAAAAATAAAATTTGAGGTTTTTCATTTTTCCGACCAGCACCCACAAATGAACTCTTTCTTGGCAACAAATGTTTTATTTTGTATGAGAAATGTTCTGTAGAGACCCATGAATGTCTTTTGACCCATTTATCTACCCACTTGAATAGTAACTATTGCATTTTACCGAGCGTATTTGCTATATAAATACAATTACAACTTAAAAAGCTGCTGATGTATAGAAATATTTTACAAAATTCAGCAAGTATGAACATATTTCTGGGGGTTTAGGGTCATGTTTTATTTGTTATTACAGTTTTGTTAATAAGGGTCTTTTTCTAACACAAATCCTGCAGTAGCATGCACAGTTGGGCCGAGTCAGGAATCTTCAACTGCACATGCGCAAGTCGGCATTGAGACCTCAAGACAATATTAAGAAACGGAAGATGGTGACTAGGAGCTCCGCTGTGCATCTCTGCATTTAAGGGTCACATTTTTGAAAGGTTTATTTTTTTTACTAATTCACATCGCGGGGAGGAAGAGCAATGCCAGGAAGTTTAGTGGGACTTTTGGTACGGGGGATTTTAGTACTCCTTCAAGGCTAGAGCCACATGATTCCACATCCACCGCTGCTCCTGCACCAGAAACATTGTCTCTACTCGGTTGCAGGCAGATGTGGCAGTATTCAGGACTGAAACAAGACATTTCGCATTTCTGCCCTGCTTGCAGAAGAGAAGGGGAGCAGCTGGGCAACGGATTCTCCATCTGCAGAGAATCCATATCATCTGGCCATAGACTTAAACTGCTAGTCTCAGTTCCCCAAGAGACCTGCGTATCTTATTAGTTACAATTGTATCAATGTGCAGGTGCTGAGTATTCTGGGCTCTCAGCCAAAAGCCTACTTGTCCAATTAAGTTTGGGAAACGTTGTATTCTTTCTGGCCTTCATTGCAAGACGTTTAATAAGAATCAGGGACTGCAGGCTGAACTGTCAAAATCGGTACAGTCTAGTGAAAATTGGGACGGTTGGAAAGTATGCAAAAATTGCCAGTGTTTGAACAAATAAATTTCACTTGTTAACAGTGCTTGCATTTCTGTATAGTTGCATTTGTCCCTCCTGTTATAGATTTTGCACTACTGACACAAGGGAATCATGGTGCTCCTACGACCTTTGAAGTGGAGGGTTTCCATAGGGTCTTGCATTAATTGATGCAACAAACATGTGCCTAAAGAATCAGGTACATAATTTTGATGTTGAGCACCAGAAGTGATTCTATCTGGACTTCTATCTTCAGTACAACTGCATTTCATTTTTGTCAATGTGAATAAAGGGTGAACCTTTATTATTATTGTAATGGCCTATGAATAATATTAATACAAATATTATAAAATATACAGGATCTATTATTAAGTCTTCTGATGAACTGCTGGTGAGCAATAACCTACACACACAAGGAGAATTAAATAGATTTTTTTTAGCTTAATATGAAGTGTTTACAGAGAGAGCCAGTTTTTGCATCAATTCATCAGACATCGGGGAGCACCACAACCTTTGGTGCATGAACTTCAGTTTTCCGAAAACAAATCGATGATCCAAATTCCTTGCATCCACTCATGGGTCATATGTGAAGCTTCAAACCCAAAGATGAGGCTTTCTTTTATAGTCAAGATCTGAAGAGACTTCTAACCCTAAATGCTTAACCAATGCAATATTGTTAGCTGAGGAGACCTCCAATTACAAATGCTGACCAATCCAATATTGTTGCAATATGTCGAACAGATCAACAATAACTTTAAATCTCTTCAGTCAGGTCTGTCTGCTGTTTGTTTGTTCATTCTTATGGATGTTTGCTGGGCAACAATACCTATGTTTTCTATGGAACGTTTTATATTTTTTTCATTTTGTAAATAGTACTGCAGTTTAATTTCTATTTTTACACAATTTGGGAAATGCAAATGGAGGTAATAACTGAAAATCGCATTTGCCACCATTTGCGAAGCTCAACTCTGGGCAGGGGGTTGTGACGTCGATGGGCAGGTCGGGGGCAGGGAGGTGTCAGGGTTGGATTCATGATAATCTCTGTGTCAATCTCAGGGAATCCTGCTGGAATAAAAAACACACAGGTGGCAACCCTAATTTAATGAGCCATTTAGATGTAAAAACTACCCATTTTAATTCTGACTCATGTGCAGTATGGCAGGATGACAAATTCAACTCGAGCATTTGTGAAGATTCGAATGCCACATAAAATAATCCAAAACTCTACTACCAGACTCCTTGTGAAAAATTGCGACCCTTCTGACAACTATTGTTATTGTGCTCATTGCACTAGTGATGCAGCCCCCCTTTGACCTGCTCCGATGCTGATATTTTCAGTGCGGAGAAGAAGGGTGGGCGGTATCGAATCGCCCCTGCTTCTGTAAGGGGGATTATGGAGACTGAATGTATCTTTACCCAGGTACCACTAGCTGAGTCACATGACCCTGCCTGCAATCAACCTACAGGTTCTGAGTTCACAGCTGGCAGGGATCATCCTACATATAAATTGCTCAGATGCACAGATTCCTAGCCCTTCACTCACTATGTGGTTGCAAGGATGCATTTTTGTTTCCACATTCTTACATCAGATATAAGGGCATATTTATTAGTACATTGTACACCAGAGCTTGTTAATGACTTGTATAAGATTTTTGTTCACCCTTCAATAAATACAGTATATATAGTACAGGGTCCATACAAAGGAAAGCAGTAAAAAATAGCCACAATAAAAATGATTCATCATCAGTCATCATCTGTTATCTGTTACTCCAACAACCACTTTGTATTTAGTTTCAGGGTGGTATGAAGCAAAATGGAAGATTAATAGTTAAAAATGTAAGAGTATAGCACACCTTTAAATATACTCTATTTTGAAAAAAGAGCATTTTTAAAATGGCTGTGTAATTCTACAGTTTGCTTCGCTAAGTCTAACCGGTATGTCATTCACTCTAATTGAACAACTGAGTATGCATGATTTAAAACAACGATTCAAAAATAATATTGTTACATCTGAAGAAATTCACAAAGGTGGTGATTCTGTGTAGTTACTGTGATAGGATTATCCAATGTGTCATGCAACTCCTAGATACAGCTGTTACTTGTGAGAGTTGCATGAATGGATGTGTGAAGTGTTTTGAAACTTCCGGGGTACAGATGTACTCTCACAAGTAACACCTGTTTCTAGGAGTTGCATTACACAACAGATAATCCTATCACAGTAACTACACAGAATCAACACCTTTGTGAATTTCTTCAGATGTCACCTCTTTGAAGAGTTACAATGTGCCATTGTGATTGGATTAGTGGAAGAGTTTATATGCCGAGAACTTCCCACACCACATCAGTTGAACTGAAGAAGCTGCTCGGTTGAGTAGTGAAACGTCTTCAATGATTACTTAGTAAGTCCCGTTATTTTTAGATTTACCTATACTAGATATACCATGACCTGGATGAATGAAAATCATCATAGTCATTTCAAATCACAGTATTATAAAAATGACACAGTAATGGTTTTATGTGGAATAGTTCCTGCCAGATGAAATCTAGTTTTCTAGACTGATAGTGCCTCATTGTGATTAGTAAAGTACAGCATTGGCTTGGCTCACTGGCATCCTATCCTATATAATAAAGTTGAAGTGTCTCTGCGTCCAGTCCCTGTGTCCGTGGGATTGCGCTACTGCGCATGTGCCCCACGGACCGTCTAGCGCCCGTTAATTTAACGGGCTTAATGTCTAGTACTTGCATAATTTATGTTCAAGCCTGCCACCCCAGTTCTGTTGGGTGGTAAGTGTGTATATGGTGGCAGGGATTTCCTGTGGTGGGAAGGCTGTGACAGATAGCATTGATGGCAATATTTAAAGGAATTGTTCAGTGGAAAAATAAAAACTGGGTAAACAGATGGCTGTGCAAAATAAAAAAATGTTTCTAATATAGTTAGTTAGCCAAAAATGTAATGTATACAGTCTGGAGTGACTGGATGTCTAATGTAATAGCCAGTACACTACTTCCTGCTTTTCAGCTCTCTTGGTTTAAACTGTCTGGTAACCCTGTTTACCAAGCAGTAACCAATCAGACACTTGAGGGGGGGCACATCTGTTGCTTTTGAATCTGAGCTGGATGCTGAGGATCAATTGCAAACTCACTGAACAATTATGCCCCATGTGGCCCCCCTTCAAGTCGCTGACTAACTCAGAGTTATAGATCTGAAAAGCAGGAAGTTGTGTTCTGGCTATTATGTTAGACATTCTGTCACTCCAGCCTTTATACATTACATTTTTGGCTAACTAACTATGTTCACCATTATGATAAATAGCCTCCCAAGTCATTGCGGTTTTCACAAGTTTTAGTAGGAGCCAGCCATCTGAGAATTAGCTTGCATTTAGTAATTTCCCTCTGCGAGGAAATTACATTTCAAAACTGACACATCGGAATGTGTTCATTATACGTGGGCCAAGTATCAACTTTTTACTCACGCAAAATGAACCATTTTCCACAAACAGCTTGACTTTCTTGACAGATTTAAAGTTGAAGGGAGGAGCGAGCAACATCCAGATTACATGTGCTGATTTACGTGTAACTTTTTCAGTGTATTTCATGAAGAACTCATCAACACTTTTTTTTTTTGCTTTTAGGAACAAGGAGAAAGTAACAGGAAATACAATATACTTTACTTTCTTCCACCAAACCCCCTGCCATCGGAGCTGCCAATTAAATGCATTTGACTAAAGGAAAAATCAGGGGAAAAGCTACACAAAAGAAAGGGCCTGCAAAGCAGTTGGATCATTGATGTCAGCTGTAAGTTGAGATATCTGCCAGCTGTGCTGCATCACAATTCTGAGCCTTCACAAAAGCAAAACTGAGGCTAATCAGGAAATAATGCAGAAGGAAATGGACTTTAATCCAGAAGAAGGTGAAAGGGGAACAATACATTTACAATGATTGTGTTTTCACCACTCCTAAGAAGTTACTGTATATTCTTATGCCTCAGAGGCCATGTTCCAATTTTTTGCACTGGCACCATCTGACAAAAATTACAATATGTCTCTGAATTATAAGTCAATATCTGTGCTGGATGTTCCTTTAGTGAAGGTTTAATTTCTCAGTTTTGGATTTAGGGCAATGCTAAAATGTCTAACACAATGTGTATACTTTTGGTTTTTGTGAGGTTATTTACTGTATTTAATGTACAGTGGCAAGCCTCTTGTATATTCACCAGATATACATTGCTTATATTTTGGGTAACAGACTAAAATAATACTCATTTCTTCCGGCTTGGCTCTCCATCTGGAAAGATATGTTTTGAGTGCACCAATCCAGTTTTAAAGGCGGTGTGCTGCCCATTTGGACTCTTTACATATATATATATATATATATATATATATATATATATATATATATATATATATATATATATAATCCTCCCCAGAAGAAGCCACACGACACAGGACTTATTGCAAAGTAGTAAATTTATTGGACGCACTAACGTTTCGGCTGCCACACCAGCCTTTGTCAAAGTAACAAATATTAAAACATTTACCCATAAATACCCAACCAATGGCGCGAAAATATCCCAAACCCTCCCCCTCTGACGTATACACATGTAGTTATACTAATAGGAAACTTCCCCCACCAGTATAGCCCAGTGAAACTTCAATACACAATTGTAACATGTTTGTCATTTCAATCAATCAAGTAAAATCCTGTATGGTAACAGCAGTGTCGAGATAAGAGTCACATTAACCCTCCGATACAATGTTGTGCTAAGGCCAAGTGTTCACCCACTAGTTATATGTAGTCCCTGTCATTAAATACATATCATTGAAAAACAAATAATAAACCTGAAAGGCTAATCAAAACCCTTACTGCTCCTATGTGACCCCCACCTTCGCGCCCGTGTGCCGAGCCGATGCCATGTCTCCCTCCTGCACCCACTGCTTAGCACCGCTGTGTGCAAGGACACTATCCAGGTAGGTTCAAGGGTTAGTATTCCATATTAGTGTAACCCCTCTATCCGGTCTACCACTGTCCCCCCATATGGACCTATACTCATCAGGAGATCTGGCCCTTCAATAAAGATTTATACTACTCAGATACAGCACTACTTGGGACAGTACCCTTCCCCTTATTACAATTAAAAACAAAACTACATTCCTATATTACTAGAATTACCTGTCAATGGTCATTGTACCTAATTGGTAAAGGAATTTTACCAATGACCATTGACAGGTAATTCTAGTAATCACATAGGAGCGGTAAGCGTTTTGATTAGCCTTTCAGGTTTATTATTTGTTTTTCAATGATATGTATTTAATGACAGGCACTACATATAACTAGTGGGTGAACATTTGGCCTTAGCGCAACATTGTATCGGAGGGTTAATGTGACTCTTATCTCGACACTGCTGTTACCATACAGGATTTTACTTGATTGATTGAAATGACAAACATGTTACAATTGTGTATTGAAGTTTCACTGGGCTATACTGGTGGGGGAAGTTTCCAATTAGTATAACTACATGTGTATACGTCAGAGGGGGAGGGTTTGGGATATTTTCGCGCCATTGGTTGGGTATTTATGGGTAAATGTTTTAATATTTGTTACTTTGACAAAGGCTGGTGTGGCAGCCGAAACGTTAGTGCGTCCAATAAATTTACTACTTTGCAATAAGTCCTGTGTCGTGCGGCTTCTTCTGGGGAGGATCGTATGCAGTGCTACGATGCACCCAGGCTATGTATGAACATTTTTCGTGAGTGCTGGGATTTTGGGGAAGTATATATATATATATATATATATATATATATATATATATATATATATATAATATAAATATATATATATATTATAATATATATATATATATATATATATATATATATATATACAATATATAATATATATATATATATATATATATAAAGTTCAAGAGGACCCGCACACCTTGGTTAGTGAACCAAAAATTTCTTTATTTTTCAGACTTGTGCATCCAACGTTTCGACCCACATTAGGGCCTTTATCAAGGACAAAATACAAGAGTGCCGGTGAGAATTTAAACCTGTGTAGCTCCTCCCAGTGTTACTAAGGCACCAATCAGAAAGACATATAAATCCACATTGCATTTAATCAGCCATAGGTGAAGTAATTGTGCAATATCTTAGCTCACCATGTGATGTCGCTGTAGAGTGAAAAAAGTGTTTTTTTCTTTTGCAGAATAAGTCCATTCAATAAAAAACATCCATCCCTGTGCAACCTGTGAATTTACATACATTACTTTGTTACTCTGTTATCTTGAAGCGACAGATACACTTTGTTACAATGTTAGCGTCAATTATCTGTTTCAATAATCTGTATCAATAAAAGTTATACAAACTTGCTATACATTGTGCTGTCATTTCTAAACTACCTCCATTTATTGAATTATAAAAAGCAATTCAGGACCAACTGTCCATTTAACCCATTTGGTGCCACACAATTCAATTTGTGTATCCAGTAAGCCTCCCGTTGGAGTAGTACTCTGTCAAAGTCCCCTCCTCTGGCCCTCACAGGGACATGCTCAATCGGCATGCACCTAAAGGCAGCCGGGCTATGCTTGGCCTCAGCCCAATGTTTGGCCACCAGTTGCTGTGTGATATCTTGTTTTCTGCCTTTTTCTTTTTTATCCTTGTCATCCCTGTCTGGGTTTAATGCCGCCCGTATGCTGGACCTATGCATCCCAATCCACTCCTTGAGCTGCCTTATTGTTTTTCCACAATAAATAAGGCTACAGGGACACTTTATGATGTACACCACCATTGTGGTGGTGCACGTCATCCTGTGTTTGATGGCATACCTTTTGCCTGTGTGAGGGTGTGTGAAACTGGTACCTAGAATTAAACTGCTGCACATGACACATCCACTGCATTTGAACACACCAGGGCGCTGTGTGAGGAAGTGCTGTTTCTGGGGCTTCACATACTTATCGATAGGATCTGAGGGACTCAATGTTTCCTTGAGATTTCTACCTCTCCTATTGCTGAATTTGGGATTTTTGGGCAATTTTTTGTGCAAGTTCTCTATGCACTAGTGGCCAATGTTTTTTCACGCACTGCTGTACATGGCTTGTCGATGCCCCATACTGGCTCACATAATACATATCATTACCACCATCCTTATTGCTTTTTGTGCCCGTATTCTCAGATAACACTTCCTCCTGATTCAATGCTAGGGCCCATTCCTTAGTCTCCTGTACTAATTTGGGGGGATACCCTCTTTGCAAAAATTTTTGCGACATAGTGACCAAATCATTTTCTCTTTTACAAGGGTCACTGTCAATTCTGACCACCCTAAGCATCTGCGATTTAGGCAACGAGTTCAGCAAGTGCTTAGGGTGATTACTGTGAAAGTGTACTATAGTGTTCCTGTCGGTTGGTTTCACATAGATACAGGTATGCAACTTATCATTTTCTTTATAGACTTTCACATCAAGGAAGTCTATACAGTCCAAACCGTATTTCAAGGTGAATTTCACTGGACTAGACAATTTATTGAGTTGATCGACAAAATCTTCCAGTTCAACAACAGGGCCCAACCATATAAAGAACACATCATCGATATAACGCCTGTAGAAGGCGCCATATCGTCTGAAAAGCGGATGTGACAAGATCTTTTCATTTTCATATATATGCATGTATGCGTTTGCATATGCTGGAGCCACCTTCGAGCCCATTGCGGTCCCTGTCCGCTGTATATAAAATTGGTCCTCGAATTTAAAGTAATTATTGTAAAGGATGAATCTCAATAAAGACATCGTGAATTCAATCGGTGGCCCTTTATACAATGCATTATCAATCAACAGATCACGTGTGGCCCCTATACCTGCCTCATGGGGGATGCAAGTATAGAGGCTTTGCACATCCATTGTCACCAGTACTACTTCAGATAGGGGTAAATTTATGCTCTGTATGAGTTTCAAAAATTCAGTGGTATCCCTAAGATAACTACCCGTTTGCTGTATACAGGGTTGAAGCAATGAATCCACATACTCCGCTATGCCCTCATTGAGGGACCCATTAGATGATATTATGGGTCTCCCTGGTGGTCTGGACAAACTTTTATGGATTTTGGGCAACGTGTAAATCACTGGCCTGACGGGGTATTTGGGTAAGAAATATTCAAACATACTTGTTGTAATCCAACCATTTTTAACAGCATTATCCAGCATGCTTCCCAATTCCCCCCGGAATTTGTCTGTAGGATCAAAAGTCAATTTGGCATAGCAACTTTCATCATTGAATTGTGACAGCACTTCATCCTTATAGTAGCTATAATCAAGCAATACCACAGCCCCTCCCTTATCAGCTTTCCGGATAATTATATCCCTATTACACTTTAGGGAGTGCATGGCCTCTCTCTCCGCTGCAGAAAGATTGCCTCGCCACTTACGTTTAGCCCGATACCAAGCAGTCATGTCCAGATTAAGCATGCGGTTGAAAGTTTTGATGGATGGGTTATTACAGACAGGGTCATACATGCTTTTGATTTTAAATCTACTGGGGACGTGTTCCATGCTGCTCACAGCACCTCCTGCTTCAGCTCCCAGTTCTTGTATTGTTTCCCCCATTTTATGCCCAAATTGATCCTTAAGGCACAACTGTCTCGAAAATTTATAATTGTCAATAGTATGTAAAAAGGGGGTGCCACTCACCATTGGAACAAATCCTAGGCCTCTCTGCAACAGCGATTCCTCAGCAGCTGTCAGTTGATGGGATGACAGGTTAAAGATTAGGCTTTCTTCTTCGCCTTGTCCTGCTGTCCTTGCGATCGCGTTTTCACAGGCCCTCCTCCTCTTGCCACGGCAGGTGGCCTTCCGGGATCCCTGCTTGCGTGTCTGCGATCCCCTAAAAAACGATCCGGCTGCGCTGCCTGCGTTGACTCCGGTGCGCTGACGTCTGCCTCGCTGTCTGAAGTGCCGCTCGCTGTTCGGCGTCCTGGCGATCTCCTCGTGCGCCACTCAGACTTCCTCCTTCTCTGGATCGTCGCTCCCCCTTGCTGCCACTGGTAGACGGAACCCTCCTTGTAGTCCTGGCAGACCTTCAGACGCTTGGAACTCTTGAACGCCAGCAGTTCAGCCCTGTACTTGCTGGTCTGCTCCTCCAGTCGTATCAGCCAGTCGGTGTCACGGTCTGCTTCAAGGATACCCTTGTTTGCCGATTCAAAGCTGGACAAATCACCTCTCACAGATCTCAGCTCTCGGCCGACTTCTTCAACCACCAGTAATATGAGGTCCAAGGAGCAGCGATCAAGGATCTGAGTCCACTTCCTGCAGAACTCCGGATTTGCTTTCCCCAAGGTAGGCACGTTTTTAATTCTGAAGCCTCTGGGAATTCTTTTTTCTCTATAATAGTCGGATAATGATACACCATGGCGGTGCAACTCTATCTCCTTTTTCTTTAAGCGCAGCAACTCGTGGTATGCCTCTTTAGCGCCCAATTTTCCAAAGGTATCTTCATATGTTTCTGGGAACAGAATTTTCTCCACATCCTCATCAGTAAAATTCTCTCGAGGTAGAACTGCAGAGTTCTGACTGCTGCCATCCATATCTTAGGAACAATCAATACAATCGATTTTGATAGCTGGGGTGCATTTAGCGTAAAGCAAGGGAATTTCTTCACTCGATATACAACCTGAATCAGACGCTTGCACTCTAAGCCAGTCTTCCATAAACGTGGGTGCTGGGTCAAAGCATTTATGTAAAGTTCAAGAGGACCCGCACACCTTGGTTAGTGAACCAAAAATTTCTTTATTTTTCAGACTTGTGCATCCAACGTTTCGACCCACATTAGGGCCTTTATCAAGGACAAAATACAAGTGTGCCGGTGAGAATTTAAACCTGTGTAGCTCCTCCCAGTGTTACTAAGGCACCAATCAGAAAGACATATAAATCCACATTGCATTTAATCAGCCATAGGTGAAGTAATTGTGCAATATCTTAGCTCACCATGTGATGTCGCTGTAGAGTGAAAAAAGTACAAGTGTGCCGGTGAGAATTTAAACCTGTGTAGCTCCTCCCAGTGTTACTAAGGCACCAATCAGAAAGACATATAAATCCACATTGCATTTAATCAGCCATAGGTGAAGTAATTGTGCAATATCTTAGCTCACCATGTGATGTCGCTGTAGAGTGAAAAAAGTGTTTTTTTCTTTTGCAGAATAAGTCCATTCAATAAAAAACATCCATCCCTGTGCAACCTGTGAATTTACATACATTACTTTGTTACTCTGTTATCTTGAAGCGACAGATACACTTTGTTACAATGTTAGCGTCAATTATCTGTTTCAATAATCTGTATCAATAAAAGAAAAAGGCAGAAAACAAGATATCACACAGCAACTGGTGGCCAAACATTGGGCTGAGGCCAAGCATAGCCCGGCTGCCTTTAGGTGCATGCCGATTGAGCATGTCCCTGTGAGGGCCAGAGGAGGGGACTTTGACAGAGTACTACTCCAACGGGAGGCTTACTGGATACACGAATTGAATTGTGTGGCACCAAATGGGTTAAACGGACAGTTGGTCCTGAATTGCTTTTTATAATTCAATAAATGGAGGTAGTTTAGAAATGACAGCACAATGTATAGCAAGTTTGTATAACTTTTATTGATACAGATTATTGAAACAGATAATTGACGCTAACATTGTAACAAAGTGTATCTGTCGCTTCAAGATAACAGAGTAACAAAGTAATGTATGTAAATTCACAGGTTGCACAGGGATGGATGTTTTTTATTGAATGGACTTATTCTGCAAAAGAAAAAAACACTTTTTTCACTCTACAGCGACATCACATGGTGAGCTAAGATATTGCACAATTACTTCACCTATGGCTGATTAAATGCAATGTGGATTTATATGTCTTTCTGATTGGTGCCTTAGTAACACTGGGAGGAGCTACACAGGTTTAAATTCTCACCGGCACACTTGTATTTTGTCCTTGATAAAGGCCCTAATGTGGGTCGAAACGTTGGATGCACAAGTCTGAAAAATAAAGAAATTTTTGGTTCACTAACCAAGGTGTGCGGGTCCTCTTGAACTTTACATAAATGCTTTGACCCAGCACCCACGTTTATGGAAGACTGGCTTAGAGTGCAAGCGTCTGATTCAGGTTATATATATATATATATATATATATATATATAGATATCTATATATATATATATATATATATAGATATCTATATATATATATATAGATATATATATATATATATATAGATATATATCTATCTATATAGATATATAGATATATATATATATATATATATATATACTATATATATATAGTAAATAAAGTACCCCCTCTTGTAAAATAAAAAGATATTATACGTTTCCGAGGAGTTTCATGACCATGTAAAAACACTACTTTATTTATTATAATACACACGTTTCAGTGAGTCATGTAACAGAAATGACATCCGAACTCACCGTTTATAAATTATGACATCAGAACTCACCGTTTATAAGGATATAATTTACAAGATATTCATAGCTTTTGTGTATTTTATATGTAGATATATATATAATACACAAAAGCCAGGAATATCTTGTAAATTATATCCTTATAAACGGTGAGTTCTGATGTCATCAGTTATAAATGGTGAGTTCGGATGTCATTTCTGTCACGACTCACTGAAATTTGAATCATAGTAAATAAAGTACCCATAGTTGCAAAATATGAGGATATTAGACGTTACCTCGGAGTTCCATGACCTGTATAAAAACACTCTGCCTTTGGCCTTGTGTTTTTATATGGTCATGAAACTACTCGGAAACTTAGAATATCCTTCTAATTTACAAGAGGGGGTACTTTATTCACTATATATATATATATATATATACACACACACACACACAGTATATATGCACATTAGGGCCAGATTTAATAAGGGTCAAATTGAAAATTCGAACTAATTCAAACTTGATATAGAATTTAAAAAACTCGATTTGAGTTTTTTCTCTAAAAAAAAACTTGAATGTCAGCAAGGCTGCAAACAACTCAAAATTGATCTCCCATTGACTTAAACAACAATTAGGCAGGTTTTAGGTGGTGAATAGTCAAATTCGAGTTCTTAAAGGGCCAGAGTATGATAAATCTTGAAAATTGAATTTTTAAAAAAAACTTGAATCGAATTTGAATAACTCCCTAGTCGAATTGGACAGTTTTAACCATAAAAAAAACTCGAAAATTCAAATTTTCAATTTCGACCCTTAGGGGCACATTTACTAAGGGTCGAATATCGAGGGTTAATAAACCCTAGAATTCGACCCTCGCAGTAAAATCTTACAAATTAGAATATTGAATTAGAAAGATTTACCGCAAATCCTACGATTGATAGATGGAAAAATCAAATGATATTCGAAGGATTTTAATTCGAAGTATTTTAATCGATCGATCAAAGGATTTTTCGTCGATCAAAAAAATTAGAAAATGATGGGGAAGGTCCCCATAGGCTAACATTGTACCTCGGTAGGTTTAAACTGGCGAAGTATGTAGTGAAAGTATTTTTTTAAAGAGACAGTACTTTGACTATCGAATGGTCGAACTATTTCTAGTTCGAATCGTTCGAGTTGAAGTCGAAGGTCATAGTAGCCTATTCGATGGTCGAAGTACCCCAAAAAAATACTTCGAAATTCAACGTTTTTTTACTTTGAATCCTTCACTCGAGCTTAGTAAACGTGCCCCCAATGTATGTATAAGTTGCACAAGATATATTGAAATAATATGGTGATTTATTATCTATTGTAGTATTTTACTGATCATTGTCAACTTTGATTGCTGCTTTGATTGCTGTTTTATAGAACACTCTCAAATTGCACTGAATGGTGTCTGGTTTTTATATATTGCAATGTGTGACATACAGTATATTGTTTATACTAGGTAAAAATAAAACTTGACTTGATGCAGTCTCACGCCGTAAGGAATAAATGCTTTGCTCCAGCCTCCATGTCACAGATTTAATCACCATATTTAAAATGAATAGAATGCTTATGCTAATGACTTACTTTGCGTTTTGTAAGAAGACATAATTTTCTTTGCTATTAAAAGAGGATGAAAAAAACCATGATACAAGGACATTTTTTTTTTAATGATGGAATTTTTTTTATATTGGAAAAGACATATTGTAAATAACAGAGATGACCATTAATCTAGGGAGGGTGTGACCATAAGGCATTAATAATAGAGAAGAAAGCACCAATGTGCACTAACTCATGGGCAATAAGTACTCTGTACACAAACTCATGGGCCAATATTAGGCCAATATACAGTCATACAAAAAAGTTTGGGAACCCCTCTTAATTCTTTGGAGTTTTGTTTGTCATTGGCTGAACTTTTAAAGTAGCAACTTCCTTTTAATATATAACATACCTTATGGAAAAAGTAGTATTTCAGCAGTGACATAAAATTAATTGGATTAACAGAAAAAATGCAATATGCATCATAACAAAATTAGACAGGTGCATAAATTTGGGCACCCCAACAGAGATATTACATTAATAATTAGTTGAGCCTCATTTTGCAAATGTAACCACCTCTAGACGCCTCCTATAGCCTTTGATGAGTGTCTGGATTCTGGATGGCGGTATTTTTGACCATTCGTCCATACAAAATCTCTCCAGTTCAGTTAAATGTGATGGCTGCCGAGCATGGACAGTCTGCTTCAAATCATCCCATAGATTTTCGATGATATTCAAGGGGGACTGTGTCGGCCATTCCAGAATATTGTACTTCTCCCTCTGCATAAATGCCTTTGTAGATTTGGAAATGTGTTTAGGGTCATTGTCTTGTTGGAATATCAAATGTACCTCTAACTTCAAGAGCCCCAGTCCCTGAACTAGCCACACAGTCCCACAGCATGATGGAACCTCCACCAAATTAGACAGTAGGTAGCAGGTGTTTTTCTTGGAATGAGGTGTTCTTCTTCCGCCATGCAAAGCACTGTGTTATGACCAAATAACTCAGCTTTTGTCTCATCAGTCCAAAGCACTTTGTTCCAAAATGACTGTGGCTTGTCTAAATGAGCTTTTCCATACAACAAGCGACTGTTTGTGGCGTGAGTGCAGAAACGGCTTCTTTCTCATCACCCTGCCATACAGATGTTCTTTGTGCAAATTGCGCTGAATTATAGAACGATGTACAGATACACCAATTGCAGCAAGATTCTTGCAGGTCTTTAAAAGTGGTCTTTGGGTTGTCTGTAACCATTCTCACAATCCTCCACATATGACGCTCCTGTATTTTTCTTGGCCTGCCAGACCTGGGTTTTACAGCAACTGTGCCTGTGGCCTTCCATTTCCTGGTTACAATTACAGTTGCAACTGACAGTTTAAACCTCTAAGATAGCTTTTTGTAGCCTTCCCTAAACAATGATACTGAACAATCTTTGTTTTCAGATCTTTTTTCTTCAGAGGAGAGTCAAACAGAAGCACAACTTGCAATTGGTCACCTTAAATCTGTTGTGTCATGATTGGGCACACCTGCCTATGTAAGTTCAATGCTTAACATTTAAATAATTAAACCAATTTGGCATTGCCAGTAATCAGTATTCAGAAGTTACATGCATTAAAATCAGCAAAATTACAAGGGTACCCACAGTTTTGCACAGCCAGTTTTTCACATTTGATTTATGTTCATACAACTGAATACTACTTCACTAAAAATCTTTGTTCAGAAAACACCCCAGTGCAGTGATGTTCCTGGGAAATGAAAGACATGCCACTGTTATGTTTTTTGTTGAAAGGCTGAGAGGGGTTCCCAAACTTTTTCATATGACTGTATTTGGTGAATTATATAAATATCATTATTAATATATTCCCTGTGATATTTGCACACTAAGGGGCTGAGTGGCTAAAATTCAGACCATTAACTATGCAGATTTAAATAGAGATATATTTTTCTAAATACTATTTCTGTTTATGAAAAGGTGCAGATTTTGACAATTTACTAAACCAGTTAAAAGATTTTCCTTATGGTAAACATAATTTCCAGAAAAAAAAACTGAGAATGGAAATTGTGCATAAACTAAATCAGCAGCAGAGTAACTTAAGGGTTAAAAGCTGTGCCTTATTAACACATCAAAAAGGGTCCATTCAATTCAAGGAGAAAAATATATTATTCAACTTTAGATTTTCCCCATAGGCTTAAGAGATAACCTGCAATCAGGGCTAGGTGTAGGCAGACGTGGCACCTGCCTGGGGCGCAACAATTTGGGGGTGCTGGGCAGGTGCTTGTTCAAGATTCTTCTGCCTACCCCTAGTCCTGATTTGCTCCCCTCTGCAGCTCTTGCCTCCCATATTTCCCAGGGCAGTTCATTACGCAGGAACTGTTTGTGCTCATGACTTCTGTACGTGGGATGAAGGTTATTTTGCTATTTGTTCTCCGTAGTCACTTCACAGAGTGGGTGCAAGAGGGAATCATTGCTAGAGCATGACCCCATTCCAAGGACAAGGCATTGTCCCCCGCTGAACATACTTACAGAGCTATGTAGCGGAGGAGTCTGGAGTTGGAGACTGGAACAGAGACAATCACAGTATTCCTAGAAAGGAAAGTGATTCTGGACCCTGGGATTGGTCTCTGTGCTGGAACTATTACTCAACTCCAGAGATGTAAAGCACTGGGAATTGTAGTGCAACAACAGCTTGCTACTCAGAATTTACTGATAATACAAGGGTTTCCTGCTTCTGGGCTTTTCTCCTTAAATTGTACAGAAAGGATTGGAGCTCGATCAGTATTATAAAGGGCTGCCCACATCCCACTGAATTAGTGGGCTGTTCCTGCTGAATTGTGCTTTGTACAGGGGATACAGTACCTATGCTGCCATACTTTTATGGGATCTCTCTGTACAGGCTATGAGCAAACTTAGGTGGCTGTTTCTGCTGAGTTGGATGAGCCCCATTTTACTCACCTGTCTGTCATGGCGATCTGTTCCAGTATTGCAGAGCCAGTGTTTGCTTTCCAGTTCCCAGAAATAGATGTTCTCCTGCAACATATATTCACATGTTTTTAAGGAGGAACACACAATTCTATAAATGCCAGCATGATAATAGTAAATGATAGCAAGAAATCAGAATTACTTATTATCTCCCACACCTAAACCTGGAAGTCTCCCCTCTCTCCCACCCGGGCATTGAGCTTGGGCCTCATGGGACCCATCCCTGGCTTTCCTGCAAGCTGCACATAGTGATGTGTTGTTTAATGTCCTCTCTAGAGCCAAACATGTAGCCCCAGGGTTTGTGCGGGGGAACTTCCTGAGCTGAGCTTACAATGAGCAGATCATTGCACTCTGTTTGCTCTGTGCCTAGGATTTGTGCAGTGTGGGTGCCCGAACCCAGGCTGGGTGCATGCCCATGTAATGTTCTCCCTTATTCCATTTAAGGGGCTGTTCACCATTCAATTAACTTTTAGTATGATATAGAGAGTGATATCCTGAGACAATTTGCAATTGCTTTAAGTTATTTATTATTTGTGGTTTTTGAGTTATTTAGCTTTTTATTCAGCAGATCTCCACTTTGTAATTTCCGCAATCTGGTTGCTAAGTTTTTAATTACCCTAACAACCATGAGCTGATTTGATTATAAGACTGGAGTATGAATAGGAGATGCTCTGAATAGATAGATGAGTAATGAAAAGTAGCAATAACAATAAATATGTAGCTTTACAGAGCATTTGTTTTTTTTTAGATGGGGTCAGTGAAACAGTCAGAAAAAAGAAGACCGACTGAGAAGTCGCTTAGAATTGGCCATTCTGTAACATACTAAAAAGTCACCTTAAAGGTGAACCACCCCATTAATCCCTAAGTATTTCATTGCATAGTCTGGCCTCCATGATTGGGGGACCCCATGGGCCCAATAGGCTTAAGGCTGGTTATCATTCTGTTTCTATGCACTCCTGATTCTGACTCCAGCTAGACTACAGAAAGAAATAACAAACACTGTTTACAATAGAATAGTTAGTGTTCACGTGTCTGCCCTGGGGTTCCCCTTAATACCCAGCCTTAAGGGACACCGAGTAACTGGAAAGATACGGAAAGGAAGCTCATGACTGGGATCTGCATTGGGAGATATCAGGGTACAGAGCGGCAATATGGCTTCAAGGGGAAGTCACTTTATCCTGCATGGTGTCATAGGATGTGTATATATATATATATATATATATATATATATATATATATATATCTTTATTTATACAGAGCTGCTTGTATACACATCACTCTACATTTTGCTCCATTGTTTAATTAACAGTTGTGAAAACTAGACCCCTCCAAAATTGCAAAATGATCTTGATATACAGTGGGGTCTTATGTACTTAGTGATAAAAATGGGTGTTTTGGCTTCTGGCAATGAGGGGGTCTGCCTACAGCACTACTAACTATAACCCCTTTTTAATAGCCCTGGATGGGAGCTGCCATGCTGTGTCCCACTCCTAGTCCCTTGTTCTCACATCCCTTGGCTTTGTAGTTCTTTACAAATTTCTAGATCCAATTTCTATGGAGTCTATGAAGGGTATAGTGGTCACGCAGGTCTTGGCCATGGCCACCACGCATAACCCTAAGGGGCAAGAGCGGCACAAGGACAGAGGAGTATGAGTGTATTGTGCAATAATATTAATGGGGAACATGACCCAGATAATAAAAGAAAATATAGTTCTAAGCAACTTCCGAAAATCCATTACTCCTCATTCTTACTGGGACTATAGTTATATGTAACCGTCATTGTGTCTGTCACTTTCTCCATTGGAGTTCTTATCCTGCTGTGTTGTTTTAGTAGTCACAACCTATAGTGCAGAGAAAAACAAGAGACCTACAGATACCTTAAGAGTGAGAAATGAATGCATATTGGGAAGTTGCTTAAAATCAAATTGTATTTCATTACTCATAAACCTATTTTAGGGTGGAGTTTCCCTTTAAATATGATGATTTTATTCAAAACATTTTTCAGACTTCATAAACACATTCAGATCTAATGGGAAGTCAATTTTTTTAGCATTCCAAAGATTCCTTAAAGGCTTTTCAGCTGTGTGGCAAGTCACCTCTCTCATATCCAGTGCAGCCTATAGTAACATATTACTGGATATATATTAATCATCATCTTCCACTGGTATTTGTGTTATACCCCTCCCAGCCTGGCACAGCACATACACCACAGCTACTATAGGCACCATCTCTCACTACTATACCTGCTCCCACAGCCATACTCCCTTCCCAGAGACTTTTATCCCACTGTTACCATAGGCACCATCTCTCCCTACTATATCTGCTATCCTACAATATTATCCCCACTGTTACCATAGGCACCACCTCTTTCAACTACACCTGCTATCCCACAGCCACAGTCCCTTCCCAGAGAATATTATTCCCATTGCTACTATAGGCACATCACTTCCTACTATACCTGCTATCCCACAGCCACAGTCCCTTCCCAGAGAATATTATCTCCATTGCTTTTCTAAGCACCATCTCTTCCTACTATACCTTCTATCCCACAGCCACAGTCACTTCCCAGAGACTATTATTCCACTGTTACTATAGGCACCATCTCTCCCTACGACACCTGCTATACCACAGCCACAGTCCCTTCCCATAGGCTGCTGCTATAGGCAACAAGCCCCCAATTGTTATACTCAGCTGATATCTAAATAGATGTGCTATACAGGTTAAAGAACCAATAATAATAATGTTAACAAGTGTTAACAGTACTCAGTACACAGTATAGAAGGTTCAAACCAACTTAAAAATTTAGCACCTGCTACTGTACTTTATAAATGAAGTCCTGCAGGAACAGTGGTGATTTGTATTTTACTTGTTGCCTCACACGCCTGTCCAGCCCTTGTACATACTAATGAGGCCTGGCACTGTGCTACTTTGTGTGTTGGTAATGTGGCGCAGCTCCTTATTTATTGACTCGCTACATGTGAAAGAGTGCGAGTATTTTCAGCACCTGGATTAAGAATTAAGGGAGCCTACTGTGATCTCAGGTAAAAGTCAGTAGATACTTACTTGTGATTTAAGTAGTAGCTCTACCTGAGAGTGCAGTTCTTAAGCATTTAAGTGTAAAGGAAATACTTCTGTCTCCAAGGCAGGACAATCTAAAAGAAACTAACAAGAGAGGTGGAAACACTGGAGTTTAGTTTGTCCTGCCTCCATTGAGGAGCAACTTAACCCCGGTCGACCCTGCAGGGCCATACAGAGAAATGGAGCTTCTATTGACACAAGTCAGTCCCATTGCATGCTGGGTATTGTAGTCTTACCTTAAACATGGCAGCAAGCAAACTGTTGAACAAAAACAACATTACCCAACATGCACGTGGAGAGCCAGGCAGAGCACGTTAGGGCCAACTGAACAAACTGTAGTTATCAGGAGGTTGTAGAAGGAATTTAGAACTCATGGTTCTCAAGGGCTATTCTGTGTTTAGGGTTGTAGAATGTTTATACAGAACAAGGAATCCATTTGTTGTCTCACATCACAAGGATTCCTAGTGCCAGACCAAGAACGTTACATATAGTGTCAGAAACATCCCCATTCTGCCCTCTGTGCTGGCACAGCAGATGCACCTTATTGGCCTATTGCACTAATGTTACAAGTAGTTTTACTTTACATGGACAGATGGGCTTTATAAATGCAGTCCTGCAGTTTAGCATTCTTGCCACAGGATCTGCCCCACGGAACATGCTCTATTACAAATTGTTCCCCCACATCCTCACAAGCTTTCGGGATGTACAAACTATTATTTACTCTGTATTGTAATACTAAGTATTAACGTATACCTCAAATAAAGCAGTCTGGTTAATATCAGAGTCAATCTGAATGGTTCAAATCAGGCCCAAGGGGAATTTCGGGGCCAGGCTTAATTTGAGTATTTATTCAAATCCAAGAAGGACTTGTGGGCCACAATCCATTATGGGTGAGAATATATACCGTATATACTCGTGTATAAGCCGACCCGCGTATAAGCCGAGGTACCTAATTTTACCTATGAAAACCAGAAAAACTTATTGACTCGCGTATAAGCCTAGACACAACTCAGAAAAGTCTCAGAAATATCAAACAGTCGGTTTAATGTTAAAAATCAAGCCATGATGCTTAAAACATTAATTCATCGTACAATGATACCTCTGGTAGATGAAATAGATATATTAAGAAGACAGCTGCCTTACCGGTAAATTTGCTCCAATGGGAGGGGAGAGTCAGGAAGCTGCTCCCTGTAGTAGGTGCTGATCTGGAAACAGGATTTGTTCTGCTTTGTTTTTTTATTGTACAAAGTGGCATCACAGCAAATAGATGAGCAGTCCCATTACGGCCACCAGACCCCAACAGGTATATGGGCTGAAGCTGACCCCCCTACCTGGGAAAATAATTACCGCTGATGGTCCTGCTCTGGCATGTCCACACTGCCCGTTAACACCATGGCACGACTGCTCTGCGGTCACTGCTGCCTCCAATAAAAGTAGTGTTTGGGTCGCAATAAAAACTACATCTCCCAGCAGCAGCGCGCTTCATTTCCACGTCGGAAAGTATCAATAGAGCTCGCAAGGCTTGTCGGGAGTTGCAGTGCACCAAGCGGGGGCAGGAATACGTAAGTTGAAAAAGGACGTATGACCTACAAGGAAGCTACAGCTTGGTGACCTGCGGGCACTGAGTAGCATTGCTGACCTCCTTCTACTGCTGTACTGGCCGGACCCCACGCGGTGACACGAGTTTCTTTTACTCCTGGGGGGGGGGGGAGAAACATTGTTCGTAATTTTAACTTCCTTGACGACTGCGGCGCCTTCTATAGTACAGGTCCCAGGAACTGAGGCACTCTAGGGAAGAACAGTGTGTGGTACCTGTCAGAACAGAACGGTTGGAGGGCCTGCTACTCCAGCATACAGGATAATGGTACAATCCATCACTCCCCCAGCATTGGTACAATCAGCTCCAACATAGTCTCTGATTTGTGTTGTTGTCTCTCTAGTCAGCTACCCGCGTATAAGCCGAGGTAGGATTTTCAAGCACATTTTGGGTGCTGAAAATCTCGGCTTATACCCGAGTATATACGGTAAACCAGACATTGATCATATTTTTTATATGGAAAACACAAACCAGCCAAAGCCCCAAAAAGGAACCCAAATCTGTTCCTTGGCTAGTTTATACAGATATGGCAGCAAATTAACTGCACTGACTCAATAGGCCACACATACAAAGCAATGCTCTGTGTACCTAATAAGCTGTGTATGTACTGCACATCTAGGGGCAAATTAATGCCATATAAACTTCCCTCATCAACAGGGTACACTTTCCCTTTAAGAGCAGGGAACAGAGGTGACATCTTACCTGGGAATGTGACAGTTACTTCAGTCCGTTGGTTGGCCCTGAGGTGATGAGCCTGTCATTGATTTTAGTGGATTTGGAATTTTCCCCCTAAATTACGCATGGGAGATGCTTTGATTCTTAGTACTGGTTGGGAGACACAGACCCCTCCTTAGAGAATTGCCCCTCTGCCCCCCGGGTATTGGCCCTGCTCTTATGTACCAACATTGTAGCTAAAAACATGCTCCCTTTATCCAAGTCTGGAACCATGGGTGGGCAGCAGGGGTTCATGGCATGGGGGACAATGGGAAGGGAGGTGATGGCAAATGAGTTGAGGACATACATCAAGGTCCCATATTCATATTTCATTCTGACTTTCACATAAATAGCTTGTTGCTAAGGTCAAGGAACCTAGCAACCAGGTTTTTTTTTTTTTTTGCAGAGTAAAAAAGTATAATTGAAATTATGAATTTGATGCATGACTGATATGAACAGTATATGGCACCATTTTTTACCCATTCTAACTGTACCAATGGCCATTTCTGATAGGTTGCAATGAGCATACTTACAGTAAAGTATAAAATTAGGCCCATCTGCTGCTGGAAGTATAATAAAGTTTAGGGTGTATTTTATAGGAAATATTAAGTGGTAAATATATTCTCCCTGAAGCTTATCCTGTTTATTCTCATCGCTATATGCCTTGATGCTGGATCTGCTTTTATGTTTTGGTTTCCCCATAGTTTCGATTTCTCTATTCTTTCCTGAACAAGCATTGGGGATAGCCAGATACTTCTAAGTCCAACTTCTGTGTACAGATGGCCAGAATTTTTCTGGCCTACATGGTGAAGGGCCAATAATGGAAGCCAGTTTTTAAACCACACCCATGTTACCACAAGACCATGTCCACATTAATGGTGACAGCCCACCAAAAAAACAAATGGTTGATGCTTATAGCAGGGATATCAGTTGTCACTCATACTGTATGTGAAAATAATTGTCATTTTAAGACATAACCTTAAATCCATATGCCTCATCCCCCCCCCCACTGTGGATAACACAGCACCCACCCCCAGCACAAAAAACACCTTAGCAATACCCTAACAATAATTTCCAAATGCAACAAACCCCACAACAAATACCAGGCTTATGTTCCACAGGCAGCGTATGGCACACAGGCAGAGTATGGCACACCCAAGGAGAATAGGGCAGGCAGAGTATGGCACACTGGGGAGCATGGGCCAGTCAGAGTATGGAACCCATTAACCCATTAGTCCTCATTAACGGCTTTATAAGTCTTTTATAATGCAGTTCATCAACAGTGAACAGTGTGTATAGTCCAAGCGTGAATGTGAATCCAAGTTCAAGTTTATAGCCATTGTGATTATCATCCATAGGTAAAATAGAACACCATACCAAAGATAAAAGCATTGTACATAAATATATACATATTTTAGTAACAACCAGGAACTGCTCCAATCAAGAGCCTACCTAAAGAACACCCTGATGCTATTTTGTATATTTATGCTGCCCTTTATATATTTTGCTTTACTTGTTATTCTTACCATTAGCTGGTTTCTGTAATGCAGGTATTCTAGCAAAGAGCTATTCTAGATTGGGCAGTCTTCAATATCTGCGGAGGAAAAACAAAAGAGGTTTAATATAATAAAAAGGGGATAAGACTCCAATAGTCATTCATATTTATTGGGATATTGTATTCTTTTTTTTGATCTAATCGTGTCTGTAGGGAAAAATACAATTCCATTAAATAAAGGGCTTTATTAAAGGGGGAAATGAAGTCACCGATATGAAACTAGTGCTGCCACCTTTGCCATTTTTAAAACTTACCCTAGTTATCTTTTGTTCTACTGGTGTGCTCAATAAACAGCGCGCACTGTGTTTTTCCTGTAACTGACCCGAAGAAGGGAGGTTGTGACATGAAGAAGTGTAGGGAGCGGGTCCAGTCCGACTCTGCCTATTAAGGTACATTAAGGTAAATTATATGTAATCTCTTAACAGATCTTTTAATCTCAATCTTATTTACTCTTATTTTCTATATATTTGAGTATTATGTAGATATGCACACACCCCTATATATGAGGAATGATAAAGTACATTGAAGTGTATTATTAATATTATTTGCATTTATTGTTATTGTGGTATTATCCTGATAGTCTTCGGTGTACAGCATTTACAAGTTGGTTCAAGGACATTGGACCAGGATTTAAGAACCTAGTTATCCTTGTCCTCAGTTTTAGAATGCTGGTCATTGTGCTCTGTATGTTCTTGCCATACAGTTTTCTGCAGTATGAATTTTAATTAAAAAAAGATCTTCTGATTATACTTCCTTGTCTCCGGGGGCTCCCCACAATTATATTTAACGGCTCAAGAGGGAAATGGTGGAGACACTCACTGATGACGGGTAAGTTCTAAAGGGACACTAAGATTCAGGTCCGGACTGGGATATAAAAACAGTCCTTAGCATTTAAAATAAGAGAGACCTTAATTTCCTCATTAGCTCAATGAGCAAAATTGTATGATAATGCCTATACCATTCACTCTAGCTGGTATCACGTATTAACATTTTTTTTGTGTTTCAGTTTACATTATGAGAATAAGCTCTTCTGGTCAGAATCTCATCTCCTAAAAACATCTAACACTTACTTGGGTTCCACTTTCTGTAGTACCTCTGCTAGGCTCCACTCACTAACCCATTCACCCATCCCATTCATCGGCACATTCACTCAGCCCCCTCTCCAAAACAATCACATACCCTCTCAAACCCCTCACTGACATATTCACCCAGCCCCCTCACCGACACATTCGCCCACCCAGTCCCATTACCAACACATTCACCCACCCTCCCAGCCCCTTTCTGACATATTTGCCCACCCTCCCCACCCCTATGCAACATATTCTCCCTTCTTCCCAACCCCTCACCAATCCTCCCATCTCTCTCACTGACACATTCGCCCACTCTCCCAGCCCCCTCATCGACATTTTACACCCACCATCCGAGCCCCCTCACCAACACATTCGCCCACCTTCCCAGCCCCCTTACCGACACATTCGCCCACCCTTCCACACCCTCACTGACACATTCGCCCACCTTCCCACACCCTTCACCGACACATTCGCCCACCCACACAACTCCCTCACTAAAGGTGGCCATAGACGGGCTGATAGAAGCTGCCAACAGACCGAGTCGGCAGCTTATTGGCCCGTGTATGGGGCCCCCCGACGGGCTTCCCCGAACGAGATCTGGCCAAAAGTCGGCAAGATCTCGATCGGATGGGACAAAAAATCCCGTCGGATCGCAGCCGCATCTGTTCGTTGATGCGGTCCCGCGATCCGACCGCCCGTTCCCATTCGTTAGCATCCGATTGTTGGGCCCTAGGGCCCACGATCGGATCAGCCCGATATTGCCCACCTCAAGGTGGGCATATCGGAAAGAGATCCGCTCGTTTGGCAACGTCGCCAAATGACCGGATCTCTCCATGTATGGCCACCTTTACACAATCACCTACCCTCCCAGCCCCCTCCTCGACCCATTTACCCAACCCCCATCCCTCTCACATACACATTTACCCCATTCACCAACACACTCACTCCCCACTGACATTTTCAACCACCCTCGCATCCCTTTCATCGACACATACACCCTCTCTCCTTTCCCCGTTACTGACACAATCACCCACCCTTCTATCCTCTGCACTGACACATTCACCCACCCAGCTCTCTCACGCAGCTCTCTCACTGACACTTTCACCCACTCTCTAAGCCCACCTCACCGACACATTCAACTACCATCCCAGACTCCTCACTGACACATTCACCCACCCTCCCACTAGCCTCACTGACACATTCACCCATCTACTGGATTAATGTGTCGAGAGGGGGATGGGAGGGTGGGCAAATGTGTTGTTAAGGTGGATGGGAGGGTGATTGAATGTGTCAGTTAGTGGGATCAGAGGGTGGGTAAGGGGGTGGAGGGTGGGTAACATTGTTGGTGAGGGGGATGGGAGGGTAGACGACTGCGTCCATGAGGGGGATGGGAGGATGGGCGACTGGGTCAGCTAGCGGGAAGGGAGGGTGGGTGGCTGTGTCAGCGAGGGTAATGGAAGGGTGGTCGAAACTGTCAATGAGTGGGATGGGAGGTGGACAAATGTATCAGCGAGGGGGATGGGAGGGTGAATGTGTCGGTGAGTGGGATTGGAGGGTGGGTAAGTGTGTTGGCGATGTGGATTGGAGGGTGGGCAAATGTGTGGGCGAGTGGAATGTGAGGGTATGCGAGTGTGTCTGCGAGGGGGATATGAGGGTAAGCGAGTGTGTAGGTGAGGGGGATTGGAGGGTGGGCATATGTCAGCTGGTGGGATGGGAGGGTGAAAATATCAGTGAGAGGGATGGGAGAGTGGGCAAATGTGTAGGGAGGATGGGAAAATATGTTTTCGAGGGGAATGGGAGGGTGGGAGAGTGTATCGATGAGGGGGGTGGGAGGGTGTGTTGGCTAGGGGGGATGGTCGAGTGTATCAGGGAGGTAAATGGGAGGGTGGGCGAGTGTGTCGCAAGGGGGATGGGAGGGTGGTCAAGTGTCGGCTAGGGGGAGGATGGTTGGATGGTCGAGTGTATTGGGGAGG
Organism: Xenopus petersii; assembly: GCA_038501925.1. NCBI lineage: Eukaryota > Metazoa > Chordata > Amphibia > Anura > Pipidae > Xenopus > Xenopus petersii. Next base: position 131,933,484 of record CM076673.1, on the reverse strand, counting down.
TAAATGGGAGGATGGGCGTGTGTGTTAGTGAGGGGGATTGGAGGGTGGGCGTATGTGTCAGAAGGAGGATGGGAGGGTGGGAAATATGTCTGCGAAGGCGATAGGAGGGTGGGTGAATGTGTCGGTGAGGGGGATGAGAAGGTGGGAAAATATGTTGGTGAGGTGGATTGGAGGGTGGGCAAATGTGTCGGCGAGGGGGATGTAAGGGTATATGCGTGTGTTGGTGAGGGGGATGGGAGGGTGGGCATATATCAGTGGGTGGGATGGAAAGGTGAAAATGTCAGTGAGTGGTATGGGAGAGTGGTCGCGTGCGTCAGCAAGGGGGACAGGAGGGTGGGAAAATGTGTTGTGAGGATGGTAGGAAAATATGTTTGCGACGAGGATGGGACGGTGGGCAAGTATGTCCGCGAGGGGGATGGGAGTGTGGGTGAGTGTGTCAGATAGGGGGATGGTTGGATGGGCGAGTGTATCGGGAAGGTAAATGGTAGGGTTGGCGAGTGTGTAAGCGAGGGGGATTGGAAGGTGGGCAAATGTGTCGGTGAGTGGGATGGGAGGGTGGGCAAGTATGTTGGAGGGTGGGCAAATGTGTCAGCGAGGGGGATAGGAGGGTGGGTGAATGTGTCAGTGAGGGGGATGAGAAGGTGGGCAAATGTGTTGGTGAGGTGGATTGGAGGGTGGGAAAATGTGTTGACGAGGAGGATGGGAAGATGGGAATGTGTCTGCGAGGGGGATTGAAGGGTGGGCGAATGTGTTTGTGAGGGGGATGGGTGAATGAACGTATTGGGAAGGGGGATAGGTGGGTGGGCAAATGTGTCGGCGAAAGGGGCGGTAGGGTGCATGATGGAAGGATGTGTGATTGTTTTGGAGATGGGGATGGGTTAGAGATTGGAGCCTGGCATAGGAATTACAGGAAGTAGAACCCAAGTAAGTGTTAGGTGTTTGATGAGATAACTATTTGGACCTAAGAAGAGCTCATTCTGATAATGTAAATTGAAGCAAAACAAAGGGTAATTCTTGATATCTGATACATTAATTGGTATAGGTGTTATCGTTCAATTTACCTCAAGTTGGCACTCATTATATCCATGATGAACTTAATCTAAAGAAATGTTTGATCCAAATCATTTTGAACCTCCAGAGTGATAGGGGCAAAATGTAATGGAGTACCTTAAACATTGGTAGGAACATATGAACATACCCAACGGTCTGCATTTAAAGTTTATTCTGTAGTTCTATGCATTTACAATAGGCTATTCTCAGTCCACAAATCAGTAGTAAAAAAAAAGTCTTTAGGAGACCATAGGTTTGCTCCACAATGGGACTATACACAGAGTCAAAACACTATTTTACCCACAGTGCTGTTAGCAAAGGATTTATATTATTGGTTCGTTAAATGACCATCAGAATGCCATCTCTTGGGAAGATGTCACCCTTCCCACTCAACAACACATGCACCCAACCACCCAGCTGTTTCACCTTCACATTCACCCACAAATCCAGCCCCGTCATGACACATCCAGTGACCTGCCCTCCCAGGGCCTTCATGACACATTCACTCACCGGCCAAGCCCCCTAACCAACACATTAACCAACCCATCCAGCCCCCTCAAATATAAATTCACCCACCCTTCAAGCCTCCTCACCAAACATTCACCCAACCACCCAGACTACTTACTGACATTTTCGCCGACCCAACCCACTCCCCAACACATTCAGCCCCTCCCTGACATATTCATCCACCCATCCAGTCCCCTCACCGAAACATTCACCCACCCATCCAGCCCCTTTCACTGACACATTTACCTACACATCCAACACCCACATTGAAACTTTCACAAACCAATCTAGTCCCCCTCACCAACACATTTACCAACACATCCACCACCTTCATTGACACTTTCGCCTACCCATCCAGTCCACTCACCCTCATGTGTCGGTGAAGGGACTGGGTGGGTGAATGTGTCGGTGAAGGGGCTGGGTGGGTCAATGTGTCGGTGATGGGCCTGGGTAGCTGAATGTGTCGGTGAGGGGAAAAGGGGGTTGGGTTAATGTATCGGTGAGAGGGCTGGGAGGGTAGGTGAATGTGTCTGTGAGTGGGGTGGGTAAATGTGTAGGTGAGTGGGAGGGGACAAGGATATGTGAGGTTGATTGAATGTGTTGGCGAGTGAGATGGGAGGGTGAGTGGGATGGGAGGTTGTGTGAATGTGTCGGTGAAGGCACTGGGTGGGTGAATGATTCAGTGAGGGGGTGGATGAATGTGAAAGTGAGAGCGCTGGGTGGGTGAATGTGTCAGGGAGAGGGATGGGTGGGTGAATGTATCAGGGAGGTGGCTGGGTAATGTCGATGAGTGGCATGGCAGGGTGAGTTAATTGTCGATGAGTGGGAGGGTGGGTTAATGTGTCAGTGAGTAGGATGCGATGATGGGTGAATGTATAAGTGAGTAGGATGGGAGGGTGGGTGAATGTGTCGGTGAGTGGGATGGGGGGTGCATGTATGTGTCGGTGAGTGGAATGAGTGTCAATGAGGGTACTGGATGTTTGGTAAATGTGTCATGAAAGGACTTTGTGTGTGAATGTGTCAGTGAGTGGGATGGAAGGGTGGGTGAATGTGTCGGTGAGTGGAATGGTGTCAATGAGGGTACTGGATGTTTGGTAAATGTGTCAGTAAGGGGGGATGTATGGGTGGGTGAATGTTTTGGTGAGGGGGCTGGTTGGGTTGGCAAATGTGCCAGTGAGGGGCTGAATGTGTCAGTGAGGGGGATGGGTGGGTGAAAGTGTCAGTGAGTGGTCTGGGTGGTTGGGTGAATGTTTTGGTGAAGGAGCTGGGTGAGTAAATGTGTCAGTGAGGAGGCTGGAATGGTGTGTAAATGTATATTCAAGGGGGCTGGATGGGTGGGTGAATGTGTTGGTGAGGAGGCTTAGAGGGTGAGTGAATGTGTCATGACGGGCTGGGACTGCAGGTGGATGTGTCGTGATTGGGCTGGATTTGTAGGTGAATGTGAAAGGGGTGATTGGATGCATGTGTTGTTGAGGGGGAAGGGTAACATTTTCCCAATTTTTCTTTACTGAATCATTTCAGACAATGCCAGTCATTTTAAGAGCCGGTTATTGATGTAGAATGACAATATATCTCTGTGTATCTTCCTACTTGTAATGGTATTGTGGAGTGAACCAACAGTCTCCTAAAAACATTTTGTTGACTTCAGCTTTGTGGACCGACAACCTATTGCAAATATTTACAGCAGAAACTTTAAAGGAAACATACCATTGGGTATGTTCACATGCTCCTACCAATGGTTTGGGTACTTCATTGATTGGTACCCCTATCATTTGGGAGGAGGTAAATAATGGGGATCATATATTTCTAACTGGATTCACTTAAGTTAATCAAATGTATAATGAGTTTCAACTTGAGAAAAATAGGATGATAAAACATATACCCGTACTCTAGCAGGTATAAAGTACAACCTTTCTGTTTTGCTTCAGTTTACATTATCAGAATAAACTCTTCTTAGGTCCACTCATTTCATGAAACCACATAAGACTTCCATGGGGTGTACTTCCTTTAATCCCTCTGCCAGGCCCCATTCCCATCACATACACCCAGCCTCCTCACCGACACATTCACTCACCCACCCATCCCATTCACTGACACATCCATGCTCCCACCAAGCCCCCTCACCGACACATTCCCCTACCCATTAAACCTCTTCCCTTACACATTCACTTACCCAACCCCCTCTCTGACACATTCACCCACCATTCAATCCCACTCACTGACACATTCATCTGTTTGGCACACTCACTGAAATATTCACCCATCCTCCCAGCACCCTTATTGACACAATCATCCATCCAGCATCCTATTGACCCACCCTCCACCCCCTCAGAGATATATTAATCCACTCTCCCACACCCTCACTTGCACATTCACCCTCCCTCCCATCCCTTGCATCAACACATTCACCCACCCTCCCTGCCCCCTCACCAACACATTCACCCAGTCCCCTCACCGACATATTCACCCATACTTCCAGCTTCAGCACCAAAACTATACCCCCCTCTCATCACCCTAACCGATACATTCAAAAACCCACCTCCCTCACCGACCCATTCACCCACCCTCCAATCCCCTCACAGACATATAAATCAACACTCCCAAACCTCTCCTTAATAATTTCACCCTACATCCAAGCTCCAGCACTGACAAATTCACCCATACAGCGCCCACATTAACACATTCACGCATCCTCCCAGCCCCCTCCCCGTCATACTCCCACCATGACAGCACCCTAGCCAACACATTCATCCAGCCCCCTCATTGGCATACTCATCCACTCTCACATCCCCCCACCAATACATTCAGGAACCCTCCCGCCCCATGATACATTTACCCACCCTTCCAGCACCCACACAGATACATTCACCCACCCTTCAATCCACCTCACCCACACATTCAACCTCCCACCCCTCACAGACACATTCACCCATCAGCTATTTACCAACACATTTACTCACCCTCCCATACCCCACAAAGACATATTAATCCACACTCCCAACCCCCTCACCAATACATTCACCCTACCTCCCATCCCCCTAACCCACACATTCACCAACCATTCCAGTCCCCTCACTAACACATTTATACACCCTCCCATCCCCCTCACTCATACATTCACCCACTCTCCCTTCCCCCTCACTGTCACATTCACACAACCTGACATCCCCCTCATTGACACATTCACCCACTATTGTTTACCCTCACTCGCAAATTCACCCATGCTCCCATCCCCCTCACCCAGGGCCGCCATCAGGGGGGGACAGGGGGGACAAGCGTACCGGGCCCGGGCATGAAGGGGGGCCCGGCAGCGCTGCATTTTTTGAAGATCCGGGCCCCCCTTACGAGCGCCCGAGCCGTACGTCTTGCCTCTGTGCTGCCGAATGCGGAAGTGCCGAAAAGCCGAAGCCGATGCGCCGAAAAGACCCGAAGTCACGGAAAAAGCCGAAGTCACGAAGCGCCGAAAAGACCCGAAGTCACGAAAACAGCCGAAGCCGAAGTCCTGAAGCAGCGCAAAGACCCGAAGTCACAAAAACAGCCGAAGCCGAAGTCCTGAAGCGGTGAAAAGACCCGAAGTCACGAAAGGAGGTGAAGTTGAAGTACTGAAGCCGTGAGTTCAATTCTACTGAACACCAGTTTGTGTATTTTTTTTTTTTAATCTCCTGGCCACCAATGTATTATTTTAATATTCTATAGGCCCCTGCAACCAATCTTTTTTTTTAAAACATGTTTTTTTGGGGCCTCAATTTTTTTTTTAACTCGTAAGGGGCCCCTGACGCCAATGTTTTTTTTTTTTTTCAAAAAAATTTTTTTTTTTTTTAAATTTTTTTTGGGGCCCCAATTTGTTTTTAACTTGTAAGGGGGCCCCTGCCGCCAATGTTTTTTTTTTTTTTCAAAAACATTTTTTTTTTTTTTCAAATTTTTTTTTGGGGCCCCAATTTGTTTTTAACTTATAAGGGGGCCCCTGCCGCCAATGTTTTTTTTTTTTTTTTAATTTTTTTTGGGGCCCCAATTTGTTTTTAACTTCTTCATTCAGCCACCAATCTAACACCCTCAAATACACATTCGCCCACCCTCCTAGCCCTCTCATGACACATTCAACCACCCTTCCAGCACACTCATTGACACATCCAACACCCTACAATCCCACTGACACATTCACTCACACTCCCATCACACCCACCGACACATTCAGCACCAACCCATCCCGATTACCACCACACCCACCCACACTCCCACTCCCATCACACCCACCGACACATTCAGCACCAACCCATCACGATTACCACCACATTCACCCACGATCCCTGTTACCGACACATTCACCCACCCACCCATCCCCGTCACCTTCACATTGACCCACCCATCCCCCTCACTAACACATTCAACCAACCTCCCATTCCATTCACCGACAGTCACCCACCCTCCCATCCCACTCACCGACACAATCACCCACCCTCCTATCCCACTCATCAACACATTTGCCCACCCTCCCAGCCCCCTCATCAACACATCCAAGCCCCCACACACCACATTCAATGACCATCCCAGCCCCCACACCAACACATTCAACCACTCTTCCATTCCACTAACCAACACATTCACCCACAAATTTTGTTGTATGGGGCCCCGTGATTTCTAATGGCGGCCCTGCGCCTCACCAACATATTCACACACTCCTTCGGGGGTGAATGTGTTGTTGAGGGGGATGGGAGCATGGGTGAATGTGTTGGTGGATGAGAAGGTGTGTAAATGTGTCAATGAGGGGGTTACAAGGGTGGGTGAATGTATCTATGAGGGGTAAGGGAGTGTGGGTGAATATGTTGGTGAGGGGGATGGAAGGGTGGGCAAATTAATTGGAGAGTGGGATGGGAGAGTGTGCGAATGAGTCGGTGAGGTGGATGGGAGGGTGGGTAAAAGTGTTGGTGAGGGGTATGGGAGGTTGGGCGAATACGTTGTGAGGGGGATGGAAGGGTGGGCAGATGCGTCAGTGAAGGGCCTCGAAGGGTGGGTGAATGCATCGGTGAGGGGCCTGGGAGGGTGGGCGAATGCATAGATAAGGGGGCTGGGCGAATGCATTGGTGAGAGGGCTGGATGGACGAATGCGTCGGTGAGGGGGCTAGGTGGGCGAATGTGTTGGTGAGGGGCTGGATGGGTGTGCGAATGGGGTGGTGATGGGGATTGGAGGGGACGTGATTGTTTTGGAGAGGGGGGCGGGTGGGTGGGCAAATGCTTCGATGAGGGGGCAGGGTGAATGTGTCAGTGTGTGGGGTCTGGCAGAGGAATTACAGAAAGAAGAACCTTAATAATGTGTTAGGTGTTTTCATGAGATGACTATTTGGACCTAAGAAGAGTTTATTCTATTAATGTAAACTGAAGGGAAAAAAAGGGGAATACTTGATAGCTTCTAGAGTAAGGGGTTTAGGTTTTATCATCCAATTTTACTCATTATACTTATGATTAACTTAAACAAATCCACTTCAAAATATATGATCCCCATCATTTTGCTTCTGTAAAGTGAAAGGGGCACCAAGTAAAGGAGTACCAAAACTTTTGGTAGGAACATGTGAACACACCCAACAGGCTGTTTCCTTTATAGTTTCTGCTGTAGTTATATACTTCTGAAATAGGCTGTTGTCAGTGAACAAAGCTGTAATCAACAAAAAGTCTTTAGGAGACCATTGGTTCTCTCCATAATTCCATTTGATGTGGGACTGTACACAGAGAGATATCGACATTTTCCATCAGTGCTGTTCACAATGGATTCAGGTGACTGGAACTTAAATGACTTATTTTATTTTCATTGTCCGAAATTATGAGAGAAATGCCATGTCTTGAGAAAATATCTCCCAGCCCCCTCACCTACACATCCACCCATCCACCCTGCCTTCTCACCATCACATTCAGCCACCAATCTAACACCCTCAAATACACATTCGCCCACCCTCCTAGCCCTCTCATGACACATTCAACCACCCTTCCAGCACACTCATTGACACATCCAACACCCTACAATCCCACTGACACATTCACTCACACTCCCATCACACCCACCGACACATTCAGCACCAACCCATCCCGATTACCACCACACCCACCCACACTCCCACTCCCATCACACCCACCGACACATTCAGCACCAACCCATCACGATTACCACCACATTCACCCACGATCCCTGTTACCGACACATTCACCCACCCACCCATCCCCGTCACCTTCACATTGACCCACCCATCCCCCTCACTAACACATTCAACCAACCTCCCATTCCATTCACCGACAGTCACCCACCCTCCCATCCCACTCACCGACACAATCACCCACCCTCCTATCCCACTCATCAACACATTTGCCCACCCTCCCAGCCCCCTCATCAACACATCCAAGCCCCCACACACCACATTCAATGACCATCCCAGCCCCCACACCAACACATTCAACCACTCTTCCATTCCACTAACCAACACATTCACCCACAATCCCATCCAATTTACCGACATATTCACCGTCCCTCTCATCCCACTCACCAACACATCCTCCAACCCTACCATACCCCTCACCAACATATTCACCCAACCACCATTCTGGGAGGGGGGGGCTGTGTGGGTAAATGTGTTAGTGAGGGGGCCATGTGGGTTGGTGAATGTGTTGTGAATGGGATGGGATGGTGGGTGAATGTGTCAGTGAGTGGGAGGGTGAGTGAATGTGTTTGTGAGGGGGACGGAGGTTGGGTTAATACGTCGGTAAGGTAGAGTTGCAGAATGTGCTGGTGGGTGGGATGAGAGAGACAGTGAATGTGTTGGTAAGTTAGATGGGAGTGTGGGTGAATGTGTTGGTGAGTGGGATGGAGGGTGAATGTGTCGATGAGGGGGCTGGGAGATTGGTTGAATGTGTCATGTAAGGGCTGGGAGGGTGGCTAAATGTGTCGGTGAGGGGGCAGGGAGGTTGGGTGAATGTCTCGGTTAGTGGGATGGGAGGGTGGGCAAATGTGTAGGTCAGTAAGATGGGAGAGTGGGTGAATGTGTTGGTGAGTGGGATGGGAGAGTGGGTGAATGTGTCAGTGAGTGGGATGGGTAGGTGGACGAATGTGTTGGTGAGTGGGATGGGAGAGTGGGTAAATGTGTCGGTGAGTGGGATGGTGGTATGGGAGGATGAGTGAATGTTTTGGTGTGGAGGATGGGGGGTTGGGTGACTGTGTCAGTGAGGGGTATGGTAGGGTCGGAAAATGTGTTGGTGAGTGAGATGAGAGAGTGGTTGAATGTGTTGGTGTGGGGGCTGGGAGGGTCATTGAATGTGGCATGTGTGGGCTTAGATGGTGGCTGTATGCCTCGGTGGGGGGCTGGGAGGGTGGACAAATGTGCAGATGGGAGAGTGGTTGAGTGTGATGGTGTGGGGGATGGGAGGGTGAGTGAATGTGTCGGTGAGTAGGATGGGAGGGTAGGTGACTGTGTCGGTGAGTGGGATGGGAGGGTGGGTGAATTTAACTATGTAACTATGTAATGTGTTGATGAGGGGGATGGGTGGGTCAATGTGAAGGTGACGGGGATGGGTTGGTGGGTCAATGTGTCGGTGACAGGGATCAGTGGGTGAATGTGTTGGTAATCAGGATGAGTGGGCGGAGAATGTGACGGTGAGTGTGATGGGAGGGTGAGTAAGTGAATGTGTCAGTGGGATTGTATGGTGGGTGAATGTGTCAATGAGTGTGCTGGAAGGGTGGTTAAATGTGTCCTTAGCAGGCTAGGACGATGGGTTAATGTAACTTTGAGGGTTGGAGGATGTGTTGGTGAGTGGGATGAGAGGGCCGGTGAATATGTTGGTGGGTTGGATGAGATTGTGGGCGAATGTGTTGGTTAGTGGAATGGGAGAGTGGTTGAATGTGTCGGTGTGGGGGCTGGGAGGGTCATTGAATGTGGCGTCTGGGGGCTTGGTTGTGTCGACGAGGGGGCTGGGAGGGTGGGCAAATGTGTTGATGAGTGGGATAGGAGGGTGGGTGAATATGTTGGTGAGTGGGATGGGAGGGTGGGTGACTGTCGGTGTCTGGGATGGGAGGGTGGGTGAATGTGTTGGTGAGGGGGATGGGTGGGTCAATGTGAAGGTGACAGGGATGGGTGGGTGAATGTTTCGGTAACGGGGATCGTAGGTGAATGTGGTGGTAATCGTGATGGGTTGGTGCTGAATGTGTCGGTGAGTGTGATGTGAGTGTGAGTGAATGTGTCAGTGGGATTGTATGGTGGTGAATGTGTCAGCGAGTGCGCTGGAAGGGTGGTTGAATGTGTCCTGAGCAGGCTGGGAGGGTGGGCAAATGTGTCTTTGAAGGTGTTAGATTGGTGGCTGAATGTGATGTGAGAAGGCAGGGTGGATGGGTGGATGGGTGGGTAAGGGGACTGGGAGATATTTTCCCAAGACATGGTATTTCTTACTCAATCAATTCAGACAATGACATTCATTTTAAGAACCAGTTATCTGAATCCATTGCGGACAGAACTGATGTAAAATGGCAATATTTCTCTATGTATCATGCCACATCTAAGGGTATTGTGGAGCGAATCATTGGTCCCCTAGACTTTTCACGACTTCAGCTTTGTGGTCCAACAACATCCAATTGCAAATGTATATATCCAAAGCAGAAACTTTAAATGAAACAGACTGTTGGTGTGTTCAAATGCTACTACCAAGGGGTCCGTGTATAATTATGCAGATAATACCAAAAACAGGTCACTGAGTTTTGTCATTTTTACTCACAGTCTTGAGATTCCTTTAGCCTTAAAAAGTAGCTTGTATTTTTTATGTAGAAAAACAACATATGCATGGCTTCCAATGGGGTTTATGGTCAATGTACTTTGGGATGTTTTAGTAATCTTTGGTGGACAGCATTTACCAGTTGGTTCAAGGACATTGGACCAGGATTTTCCTTGGTTCAAGGATATTGGACCCTAGTTAACCATGTTATAGAATGCTGGTCATTGTGCTCTGTACGTCCTTGCCATATGGCTTTCTGTAGTGTGAATTTTATTTAAAAAAACCTCTTTGTTATATACTCCTTTGTCTCCGGGGGCTCCCCACAATTATATTCTAGTTTGAGCCTTTGCACGGCTCAAGAGGGGAATGATGGAGACATTCACTGATGACGGGTAAGTTCTAAAGGGACACTTAGATCCGGACTGGGATTTAAAAATAGTCCTTAGCATTTCAAATACACAGAGGCCTTAAAATCATCATTAGCTCAATGGTGACTGCCTGCGAAATCTAACAGTAGCCTCTTTGGCATTTGCCATAAACCATAGATTGTCTGTCCGGGTCAGCCTAAGACCCCCAAAATTAAGTGTCCTCTATATAGACAACCCAAGACAGGTGATTGGGAGTCTTAGAATGTATATTAAATAAAACAGAAATATCACATATAATAATATAAGAAGTGCAAATTCACTAACGAACGCTGGCGTAGTTTCGCTAGTATTACTTCACATCCTTACGCCAGGCAAATTTTCGCTAGCAACGTAACTACGCAAATTCACTAACTTGCACAGTGTACTGAACGCTACCTTTTACGCTAGACTTCCTTCGCCACCTCAGACCTGGCAAAGCACAATAGAGTAGATAGGGATTGTTTCAAAAAAAGTCAATTTTTTTTCTAAGTCCCAAAAAACGCTGGCGTGTTTTCTACATGATGGGTGAAAGGCTGAAAAAGATCGAAAATATTTTTGGGGCTCCCCTCCTTCCCCCCCCTACATTTCCTGACTCATGGCAACTTACCTAGACAGTGGGCACATGTGTAGGGCAAAATAAAATTTTTATTTGCTGATTTGAAGGTTTTCTAGGCATTTGTGCTGATACGTGTTCCTCCATTGAAATTTGAATTTCGCGCCGTATGCAAATTAGCCTTCGCTAGCGTAACTTCGCTTTATATAGCGAATCAACGCTAGCGCAACTTCGCAACCTTACGCTACCCCTGTGCGCAACTTCGGATTTTAGTGAATTTGCGGAGCGCTGGCGAAACTACGCCTGGCGAAGTGCGGCGAAGTTGCGCCTGGCACAACTTCGCATCTTAGTGAATTTGCCCCAAGGTCTGCGCCCCTATAGTCACTGATTAAGACAAGATAAGAAATCTAGAAGTGAGAAGTGTTTTCACCAAGGTAATGGAATTCATCTAGAGAGGAGATACAAGACTGCTACTGTGCAATGGTTTTCATGATGTCTGGAGACTCTGAAGCAATGTCCTTTTCCAATTGTACACATTTGGAAAACATTTAGGGACCCCATTTGTAGGGGTATAAGAAATGTATTGTTTTGATTTGATAATCCTAAAGTCAAATCATGGGTATGGCCGAATCCTTTCTTTTTCTGCCTTCCTGCCCCTAATTTGCAGTTAGGCAGATTAAACTAAAATAACTAAAAGGTTGAACTTGATGGACGTGTGTCTTTTTTCAACCTTACTTACTATGTTGTATGCAAATAATATCGGCATAACTACTGACAGAGCAGGGTAAGACTAAATGGGACTCTCATGTCCTGCTATAAGGTGAAATGAAGTGGGCCCTGAACAGGTAACTTGTTCTCCTAACAGGCAGCCCTGGCCTGATACACAGGCTGTTAAATAGTTTAATATATGTTTATAATATGTCAAATTCCTTACATATAGAGGAGTCGTAAAGTGATTTTGCTATTGGGCCCTGTAACTTCAAGTAATGCCACTGTGTGCTAGAGGACAAACGGCTCCCAACACAACAAAAGGAGGGTTGGCAAATACATCTTCCAAAGACACAGCCTGGAAAGGTGCCTTTTTGCTCACACAATGGCAGTACACATTCAGGAATTTAAAAATGAGTAACTATGTCTTTTTACTACCAACTACTGAGTAGCAATACTTTCCCAAAGTTACTGGTTTTGACTAAATACTTGAAAAATTGCCTCAAAGCTTCCACTCCCCCCCCCCTAAACCATAACTTTTTGGAAACTACACATTCAGACAAATCCAGAATGTTTAACCATGTTATTTTAATAATAGCTGTAATACCTGAAAATCGTATCAAAGCTTCCACGTACTAGCATCTTATCTCCCTTATAGCATTAGGTACCAAAAGAAAACATGCTAAATATGAACACCTGGAGTCCACTGAACAGTTCCATGCCCAATATGTATTGGTTTACCTAAGTGTGTGGCATATAGGGCCCCCAAAATGAAGACACCCCCCATAAGTGATATTATTTATTTAATCCCAGACACTGCAAAAATCAACAAATTTAAAGCATTTTATGAAAAAAAAGTTTGTTAATTCCAGAAAACCATATATTTCTCAAAACAAAGCCACAAAGCATTCCTAAATTTGGCGATTTTTGATAAATTTCAGAAAATCACCTCAAAGTTTCCATTTAGCACACATATCACATAGTTACATAGTTAAAAAGTCCATCAAGTTCAAACCCTCTGAATGAAACCCAAGCATCCATACACACACCCCTCCCTACTTTTAATTAAATTCTATATACCCATACCTATACTAACTATAGAGCTTAGTATCACAATAGCCTTTGATATTATGTCTGTCCAAAAAATCATCCAAGCCATTCTTAAAGGCATTAACTGAATCAGCCATCACAACATCACCCGGCAGTGCATTCCACAACCTCACTGTCCTGACTGTGAAGAACCCCCTACGTTGCTTCAAATTAAAGTTCTTTTCTTCTAGTCTAAAGGGGTGGCCTCTGGTACGGTGATCCACTTTATGGGTAAAAAGGTCCCATGCCATTTGTCTATAATGTCCTCTAATGTACTTGTAAAGTGTAATCATGTCCCCTCGCAAGCGCCTTTTTTCCAGAGAAAACAACCCCAACCTTGACAGTCTACCCTCATAATTTAAGCCTTCCATCCCTCTAACCAATTTAGTTGCACGTCTCTGCACTCTCCCCAGCTCATTTATATCTCTCTTAAGGACTGGAGTCCAAAACTGCACTGCATATCATTATTTACCAAGATTAAGTACCATAAATACTGTATGAACTCTTGAGGCCCAATTAACAGTTTGATGCCCAATGTGCATAGGCAGATAGGGTCCCCAAAATTAAGACACCCAAATTTGATCTGTCATTTCAGCTACTGCAAAATCAACACATTTACAGCATTGTATAAGGGGTAGAACTACAAAAAAGTAAATTCACCCCAGACAGCCATATATTTTTGGAAATTACACATTCTCCTTATCCAATGGGTTTGATTTACTCCAAAGTACCAAGCCGAAAAGCCTAAATGTGGGGATCTCTGTTACATTTCTGAAAATCACCTCAAAGCTTCCATTTTGCAGCATATCACCCACTAATCATTAGATACCAAGATAAATCATGCTAAATATGAATGTCTTCAACAGTATGAAACCCAATGTATATAGGTTTATCGAAGTACATGGCACGTGAAGACCCCCAAAATCTACAGTATCTTGTGGCTACTCGATTTCTGATAACCGATTAAAATATTGCAATTTGTCACATTTATCTCATCCAATTTCTTACATACAACAGGAAACCATGCTAAATATGAATGCCAACTTATTTTTGGTTATATTTGGTTTTGTTAAATGTTTTATCTTTTTGTAAAAACAATAAAAAATGTACCTTTAAAAAAAATATGAATTGCAAGGGTCTACTGAACAATTTGATGCCTAATATGCATGAATATACCAAAGCAGCTGACAGTTATAGTCCACGCAGAACATTGTGCCTTACACTAGACACTATCCTACAATTCCAATCATGTTCCTCGAAACTACCTTGCCTTACTATACTCCTCAAGACATTCAAAAGATTTGCAAAGGAGCTTACAGTAAATGATGATAACAACATCCTTTTAAGAGGCAGTTGAATACTTGTTCCATACTCTCTACAAAACAGTGTTGGCCTTAGCACATGAAGGACAACAGGGCACAGTAAAAATAAAAAGATTTCTTATAGAAAAAGTATAGTTTCCTAACATAGATCAGTGAGCAGAGATGATGGTGCAAAGATGCATTGTATGTCAGGCAACGCCTTGTACACTTTGCTTCATACCTAGGCTTTAAGCACCAGCGCATAACTCCACTGTGGCCCAAGCAAATGGGAAGGTTGAAAGGTTCATGCGCACAATGGGAACGTTTCTTAGAGCAACTACATCTGAATGGTGCCATGGAGGCAAAACATGTTTTCTTTTCTCAGAGACTACTGGTCCACTCCACATTGCAAACAGACAGATCACCTGCAGAGCTACTGTTCAAACTCAGGATTAAAATCCCAGACATTGGTGACAGCAAAACTGAGACTCTGGATAGAGACCTGCTGCAAAAGGATCTTAGTGCTAAATCCAAAATGAAAGCATATTCTGACACCCATCAACATGCCAGACCTTCTGGTTTGGCAGTGGAAGAAACAAAGAAGGCACAAACTGGATCCTCTGTATGATACACAACCATATAACGTTACAGATATCTAGGGCTCTAAGGTGACTGCAGAAAACGATCAGCACAGTATCACTCAAAATGCCTCCTATTTCAAAACGATCTGACATTGAGGATGAGGATGCTGGTTTGCCTTTGCAAAGGCTATTTCAAGAGAACAAGCAATGACTAATGTACTGGGTTGATCTGTGTAGATGATAGCATATCACAGCCACCTGTGCTCACCAATAGATATCCAGTGAGAACTGGTAGAAAACCTCCTGCATATCTGAAAGATTTTGAGACCTAAATATATGAGGCTACAACTTGAAAGTCACCATTATTATCTGTTTGGCTACTGCTTTTTATATTGTTTATGTGTTTCTAATTTGAAATAAGGGAGGGATGTAGTGTTTAGTAAGAGCCCTTCTAAGGTCATGTTTATTATGCCTTGTTTATGTTTATTGCTATGCAGCACTGCTGACGCTAGAGGGCACCCTCTACAGCAGTCTAGGGAGAATTCTAGAGTATCCTAGGATTCTATGGTTATGACACGTTCCATGTGGAGCTGGCAAGGCAGTTTGGCAGTCTGTTGAATAAAGACTACAACCAAAGCCTTCTGTCTGTGTGTGGGTCAAGATTCTACACCTATCACACAGTTAAAGCCCATAATCCTGAAACCATTTTGTATTCCTATACACACAATCCCACGGTCAGAGATACCTTTTGTTTTTATCAGTTAAAAGAGTAATTCAGGCAGTGTCATTCAGGGGCTACTAAAGCAACTAAAATGCTGTCCTTCACCTTGAGTATGCAGTGCAGTTTTGGGCTCAAGTCCAATATAAAGATATATCTGGATTTATCTTTATAAAGATATAGCTGGAGAGAGTGCAGAGACGTGCAACTAAACCAGTAAAAGTTTTGGCCTCCTAAAACCACAAGCTATGCCATATTGGCTTCTCAAAGACAAATCCCAATACCTGAATATCCCTTTGGCAACTGGTTTTGGTCAGGACAGCTTGCAATCTCCCACTTGCTCAGCTGTTCCGATCATGTCGTAGCAGAAACCCATTCGCAGTGGCGGGATTATCAGGGTGCTGAGGTTCTATAGTACAGCTGCCCATCAGCAGCCAAATGCATCTGCAAAAAAAAATTTCAGGTGCTCAAAGTCATCAACCAATATCAAATTAGGACTTAAACTATCAAGGTTGGGGTCTGACAGAAGTACAACCGATACAACCAATACAGGTATGGGATCTGGTAGCTGGAAACATCCGGAAATTATCCAGAAACCTCTGAATTACGGAAAGGCCGTCTCTTATTGACTCCATTATTATCAAATAATCCAGATTTTTCAAAATTATTCCCTTTGTAATAAAACAGCACAACACACTTGATCCAATCTAAGATATAATTAATCATTATTGGGGCAAAACCAACGTATTGGGTTTATTTAATGTATAAATTATTTTCTAGGGTATGACATCCAAATGACAGAAAGATCCTTTAACCAGGAAACTCCAGTTCCAAAGCATTCTGGATAACAGATCCCATACCTGTAATTTTGTTCTCAACTCCCTCAACTGCCTGAAACATTGCGTTGCATTTTCTTCTCAATGGGATGGCTTCCCATTTTTTAAGGTACGTGATTGAACACACACATTGCCTGTATCTTTTCTATAACTGCAGGCAGTATCAATAGTACAAAATCACAGCTGCTTATGCCTGTTTTTGCACCCTGCTCTTGACTTGATATGCCCACCAAAGGGGACGATATCATTCTAATCTGATTGTTCGGCCATAGGGCTAAATGATCGTTGATCATTGTCTTATGGTATTGCTCTCTGCAGACTATGAGCAAGTGTATGCACTTGGTAAAGTGGAATTTCTATTCCGAACATAGAGGAACAAAGACAAACACAGAGGAAATTAAAGGATAGATTTAGGGAATTTAGGAGAAAAATTATGGGTTTGGACAGATCATATGGACTGCCCAAATATTTCTTTGATCACCATAGAGGGGATCCTTCAAGTTTGGAGTCCACCAAAGTTTGAACTGAAATCATATATATATTTTTAGTAAAGTAAATCATTTTAGTTAAGTAATTGTATTATATACTGCAAAAAAGCACTTGCAATCTATAGCAATTACAGTATTTAGACATATCAAAAAAATAAGCAGAGTGAGGTAATTAGTAGAAATAGCCAAGAGTGTAGAAGGATTGGGTTGTCCTCAATCAAATATTTAAATAGTAACTGAACCGGAGCTGGGACTTAACCCCCAAAACTACTCTTCCTGGTCAATTTATAACAAACAATGCCAACTACAATGTTAAAAAGGCAATATTTATTCCCAACCATGCCATGATGATATAAGTTAAAACCTTATTAAAAACAAGCAGTACTGCATCTAGAGAGAGGGCCCGCACCCAGAAATGCTTAACTTCGCCTCTTAATAGATGGAAAAAAGGAAAATTGCAATGAAAAGTCAAATAGTGTATAATAAATGGATGTACTGTGCATGTTATATAAGCTCTGTGAGCAAAATGCAATATGATGTTTGTAATCCATATGTGCACATTTCAATATTCTTGGCGAGGGTCAATGAGCCTATGTGGATCCAGTGTATCCAATGTTAGTAATCAACAACATAATCACAAGCCCAAGTTATTGGGTACGTTTTCAAAATGTTCCTCAAAGTTAATAGAAGCAATGGTTAGTAAGCATGTAAGGCTACTTGCCGTCCCAATGCGTCCCAGTGGTGCGGGTATTTGGTTTTGCAGTATTATGTTTCACGCTTAAACCTGAGCGTTGATATGTGGCTACTGGGAACTGGTCATATTAGATCTGCAGGGGCAGCGTGATCAGTCACATAGAATAATGCAGCGATCATCGCAGTAGTATGGGAGGTCAATTACACCTGCCCTCTCCGTAAAATAGTTGCACCGCCACTATCGCTCCCAGTGTTAGTGCAGCATGGTGCATGCGAAATAAAGTTTATACAGACCAGACGCCTGTGAGTATTGCCACCAGATCACCTCCAGTTCGCAGTGTCCTCACTGATAATGGGCTTCTTCCACAGGTTCTTTGGTATAGGGGCCCCCTTGCTCTTCGCGCAGGACTGTGCCTCGACAGCCGTTTCGCTACCACAGTAGTTTTGTCAAGAGGCTGGATACCAGAAATGACACAGTCTTAAAGAGAAAAGCACCCATTTAAACCAAATTCAGACTTGAAAGTGTTGAGCTTAAATATCCAAGTGGTTTCTAATTGTAATAGTCTATTGTCAAGGTCACCACCCCTTGGATCCCCATGAATACGATCTATACCCTGAAAATAGCAACCTGCCAATTGTCCATTATGCATGCAAAGAATATGCTTGTCAATACTGGACAATAAATTGGAATTTTTTATGTCTAATAAATGTTCATAAATTCGCCTCTTAAACGGTCTTTTTGTCTACATATAGGCTACCACAATGGCAGGTAAACAAATATATTACAGGAGTGGTGGTACAACATATATAATGTCTCATGTCAAAACCTAGATCACCCCTGCCAAATGTATTCGACTTTGATGTAACAGCATTGTTCGCAGGAACCACAGCTGAAGTTGCCAGGTGTCCTGCAACAGGTCTTTCTTATGTGTTTCTGAAAATGGCTTTGAGTCAGTTTTTTCCATCTACTAAGTGGCAAGGTTAAGCATTTCTGGGTGAGGGTCCTCTCTCTAGAGGCAGGACTGCTTGTTTTTAATAAGGTTTTAACTTATATCATCATGGCATGGTTTGGAATAAATATTGCCTTTTTAACGTTGTAGTTGGCATTGTTTGTTATAAATTGACCAGGAGGAGTACTTTTGGGGGTTAAATTACAGTATTTATTGTCTTTACGTAAAGTCCCACTACTCAGGATACCATAGTCTAAACAATCTTATAAATCAGTGCTGTCCAACTGGAGGTCCGCAGGCCGCACATGGCCTGCCTGTCCTTCTTTTGTGGCCCGCAAACGTCAGGGGAAATAAATTAAGTTTACATATAGTAACATATAACTTTTCAGACACTCATATTCAGAATTGAAAAGTTTCTTATCTGCTGCTGGATTTAGCCAAGGGAGTGGAGTCTGAGCATGACAGCGAGAAGAGGGATGTCAGAGGGCGAAACAGTCACGCATGCTGAATAGGGGAAGCATGAGAAGGGTATGAGCGTCTGTAACAGACCCAAGCAAAGCACACAAAGAGATGGAGGTTAACAGAATTCAGCTACAAGGCTGATTAGTGCTGGAGGTTAGTTAAAAACCATTGCTGTGCAGATTGCTAGTTCTGACCAATGATTTAATGCTAAAGACCAAAGACAGATCTGGACTTCATACTCTGTTTACCGAGAATTCGCTAACCACCTACAACCATAGGGAAAATGTGCAAGGCATGCCGTGTGCATAATGTCACCAAACTAATTTTAATTCCAAATGGATGTTTAATCTGCAGGTTGAAAAATGACCCCACGACACTGCATCCAATATGAGTACAAAAAAAACCCAATTATCTCATCTGCAACGTCTCCTCACAGAACTGGCTCCAGGATCCCCGTTTCAGCAAGTCCTGACACTTTTGCATAAAGAAACCGAGCATCTGTAAACTCTTGATATAACCGGAGCTTAAAAAGAAAATGAGAAAGCATAGTTCTTAGTAAAGAATAATACTTATAAAACAACACGGATACATTCAGTTTTAGTTAAGCACTGAAAATTATAATATTGCCTGTACAACTACATACCTTTTTATTCAAATGTATACAAATATGTATGGAACTCTTTCTAGTCCATATACGAGCACTGGGACCTGTCATTAAGATCTGGCAATACCCAGTCTGAGCTAAGGGCACCCTTAGCTGATCACAAAGATACAGAGATATAAAAATAAACATTCACCAAGAATATCTTACCTATAGCCTACAGTATATCTAATTCTATCTGACTGACTGAAAGTTAAATATCATCATATAAGGTGCCAGAAGATTCCATACATAGTAACATAGTAAGTTAGGTTGAAAAAAGACACATGTCCTTTAAGTTCAACCTTTAACTCTAATTTAACCCTAACTACTAGTTGATCCAGAGGAAGGCAAAAGACCCATTACTGTATCAGCCTGCACAACTGATTCAGGGAGAGAATACCACATCTTCACAGCTCTCAATGTAAAAAAACCCCTCCGAATATTTAGGCGGAACCTCCTTTCGGAGTGGATGGCCTCACGTCAGCTGGAGAGACGTACTGGTAAATAAAGTGTTAGAGAGATTATTAAATTATCCCCTTATATATTTAAACATAGTCCATATATACATATTTAAACATGTCCGTACATTTCAGGAATGACCAGGTGGACATGGTAAAGGCAAACAGCAACTAAGTGCTATATGTATATAAGTTAATGTATATCTGTAGAGAAATATCCAGCACTTTTAAACTGCTTCAGTACCTTGCACTTGATCCTAACTAAGCCAGCATAAATTTATATTAGAGCTGCAAAATATTAATAAAAGAGGCTGTGCACTCTATTGTGTATTATGAGGGTCTACTTAGTCAGCAATAGCTGACGATGCGTGAGATTAATATTAACGAACATTTCCAAAACCAAAAAGAATCTCAACCTGCACTCTGTAGGTATAACTCAATTCATTAAATTTTATTCAGTCATGGTCTACTTACTCACCAACCATCAATTTCATGTATGAAGCACATCAAATACAATTTTAATCATTATGAACATTCATGTAAATAAATTATTCAAATTAATTACAAGTTCATTAGCCATTAATTCTGTAAATAGATGAATTCATGTAAGAGCTCAATTAAAATCCATTGTGATATTAATGGTTTCTGTGCACCAATAAACTGTTAAAAATTCTGAGGGAAGACAAAATAGTTTATGGGGCCGATTCATAAAGGGTCGAATATCGAGGGTTAATTAACCCTCAATATTCGACTGGGAATTAAAATCCTTCGACTTCGAATATCATTATTCCTTCGATCGAACGATTTAAATCCAACGATCGAAGGAATATCCTTCGATCAAAAAAACTTAGGAAAGCCTATGGGGACCTTCCCCATAGGCTAACATTGAGTTCGGTAGCTTTTAGATGGCGAACTAGGGGGTCGAAGTTTTTTCTTAAAGAGACAGTACTTCGACTATCGAATGGTCGAACGATTTTTAGTTCGAATCCTTCGATTCGAAGTCGAAGTCGAAGGTCGTAGTAGCCCATTCGATGGTCGAAGTAGCCCAAAAAAACACTTCGAAATTCAACGTTTTTTTACTTCGAATCCTTCACTTGAAGTTAGTGAATCGGCCCCCTAATGTCCCAGAATTTAGACTGTTGAGGATTCCCCAATTTAATAATTATAATCCAATTTAAAGGAGGAATTAAGATGTTTCAAACTTCAATTGCTTCATCCTTTATGGGAGCTTTATATGATTTGTGTGAGCTTTAATTCTCAGTGCAGCGCAAATTTTTCTCTTTCGAGATATTGTCACAACGCTATTGAAAAGTTAAGAGTTAATCTTAAGAGCTTTGTACAATTGGAACCACTTTGAAGGAATAAATTTGTGTGGGCAAGCATCTCTATAGCCGGACAACTTTAGATTCAGTCCCCATGTTGCATACGCATTAGGTAGGGTTTAACTGCAACAAACATACTTTATCCCACCGCTCCTCTGGACACGTCTGTGTATCCTCTAGAGCATCTTGGATTAAAACATCTTGGAGAGGATAAAAAATGAAAACCAATTGCAAATTGTCTCAGAATATAACTCTCTACATCATACTAATACTCGATTTAAAGGTGAACAACCCATTTAACAGTAGCAAAAGATGTGTTTAGTGAGCTCATACAACTAAGAATTTATTTATTTAATTACGTCGGTTATGCGCCAAAGTATAAGCGGAATGAAAGGAAATATTCATTAATCATGTAATCCTATCTTCTTGGGCTGAGCAGTCATTTATAATAAAAGTGTTTTTGGCCTGATTGACATCTACTAATAGGAATCTCTTGTACAAGTGGATGCACTGGTGGGGCGGGCAATTATTGATCCAAAACATTAGCATAAAAACCCACAGTTCCCTCAATGGGTGCTGCCAATTCCCACAAGAATAAATAGAGAGCAATTCCAAGCACTTGGAACTATTGGCCAAAGAAAGAATTGCAGAGTGCTAAGGGGTGCAAGGGACACTTTGCTGGATAATGTGCAAGTTAAGGATATGGGGCCAGAGGGGGGATGCTTCCTCCCAACCCTTCCTGAATAGAGTGTTATATGTCAAACACAGAGGGGTATATTTATCAAAGAGTGAAGTTAGAGATCGCCACAGTCCTAGAGTGAAATTCCACCACTCTCCATTCATTCTATGGTATTTTAAAAAAGTATTTATCAATGGGTGAAATTGAAAGTTCATCCTTTGATAAATATGCCTTTCAAAATACCATAGAAATGAATGGAGAGTGGCGGAATTTCACTCTAGAGGACTGTGGCCATCTCTAACTTCACTCTCTGATAAATATACCCCAAAGAGCGCTGAAAGAGATTCTCTACTGCGGAGAAGAGGAACAGGAAGCTTCTTTCAGAGGGAAGGGGTGGAGCTAAATCAGACTGCTGCTCTGAGCAGTAGAATAGGCATTGGGACAGTCCATTATTTGAAGGGGTGCTGACAATAAGATGTAAGACTTTTATAAGCTTATTGCAGGTTCTTAATGGTAATTTAAAAAAAAAATGTGTTCATACAAAAAAGAATAAAACAATACATATATATATACACATGGCAAGAGAATATCCTTTATTATGAATTACAAGTCCAGGAAGGGGAAGTGCCCCACCCCTTGCTCCTATCTGTGATTGCCCATGCCCTGCATTTTGACTGGTAAAATAGCTCTTCATATAACACAGGGTGCCTGTGATGTATACGCGAATGCGCTACAACAAACAAGAACTCCATCTGTGTGTTATAGAACGCAGAGTATAATAATAATGCAAAGCTAAAAATGCAACGAAATCTCAAAAATCTAAGAAAATTGTGCAAATCAATGACATAAAATAATTGAACTGACAGTATAATATTGTGGTCAAAATGCCCGGGTCCAATAAATAAGCTGTTAACTAAAAAAGAACAAAGGGAAAAAATTAACAAATAAAGAAATGCTAAAAAAAACATGTTTGTGAGAGTTTGCATATACAGCGATAAGTAGGGTTGCCAACTAGGGATTCACCGAATCCACTATTTGGGATTCGGACGAATCCCCAAATCGTTGGTGAAAGATTCGGCCGAATACCAAACTGAATCGAATCCTAATTTGCATAAGGAAAAAGTGGGAAGAACTCTTCTTTTGTGATGAAAAATCTAATTATTTCCGTACCAGTCCCCTGATTTACATATGCAAATTAAGATTTGGTTCGGCCAGGCTCAAGGATTCGGCTGAATCCTGCTGAAAAAGACAGAATCCTGAACCTAATCCTGGATTCGGTGCATCCCTATTGCCAACTTTTCTAAAAAATAAAAAAAAATACCGGCCTTCCTATATATTTATATTTTTCCCCTATTAATAACATTGGGATCATCAATCATTTTATCGGCCAGGTGGCAACGCTAGGTATAAGTCACCAATAAAGAAAAGAAACCTCTAACTATACAAGAACATATAGCTACTACATTCTTGGCAGTGAGAGCCTTTGCTTGCAAACATGTAGGAGTTATATGATTGGAAGGCAAAGTGCTAAAGGACATGTCAACCCTCCAAACAAAAATCTGACCATTAAAAAGTCTCACTGCTTTATTTAAATAACTGCCACTCCATTCGATGAAAATGAAACAGTGCAGATGCTTTATTCCTTTGACCATGCAGCATATCTCCTGCTCAACCAGCCCCTCTCCCTCTTTCCTTCAGAATTATCACTGGCACTTGGCGATGGGAGCATGAGCAGATTGAAGCTCCTTGTCTTGGGAATGTGCAATAGAAATGATTTGTTCTTCACTTAAACTATCCATCACTAACCCTTCTAAACACTCCCACTCCAGTCATTTATCCAATAACCAGTTGGAATTGGCTGCTGCTATAGTCACAATTCCTTTGTAAACATGAGTTTATATTTGTAAGGGATTGCACATTTCAATAAAGTTTTCTGGGCAAGAGATAGCATTGGAGATGTCAGGCAGGGGGGGAATTGCACACATGGGCAGTAAGAATAGGAATGTGTCAACGATGATCACATGGGGGTAAATGGCTGCCGGGTAAAGTGCTTCTAACCACACTGAAGAACGTGGAGGTGCAGGACTTGGGAATAGTATTGGGGTGCAAGAAAGATGAGGTTTGTGTGGGGAGAGGTGCTCTATGCACACGCAAACTATGTATAAAGCATATATATATATATATATATATATATATATATATATATATATATATACACACACAGTATATATTGCTTTAATTCTCTATCACATGGCAATAGTGAGTAATAATGACTTGTGCCAGAAATTACACCAGAAAAAATACCAAAGCTCCTATTCATTTCCCAGTCTCTCAGTTACAACATTGCCTGGTTGTAAAATTGTACCCTAGCAACTACTGCCCAACTTATACCTAATACCCCCAGGGCACATGGCAAAATAAATGTACTCTCTCATTTATACCTAATACCCCCGGGCCGGCACATGACGGTAAAAACACACTGCCGACTCATACCCCAAGAGCACCTTGTGGAATAAAGACACTGCCCAAATCATACCCAATACATTCAGGGCACCTTTTATAACAAATACACTGCTCAACTCATATAAAATATCCCAAGATCCCAGGGCATAATAAATATACTGACAGGCTCATAGACATATTATTCCCAGGGCACATGGCAGAACCAACCAATTCTCAACTTATACCCCGGGGTGATTCTCTACCCCTTGTAGCCCTCCTTACTCTTCGGTAGGGAGATTTAAAATAGAATAAACTTTATAAGAAATGATATACAAAGAATACAACTTACCTTCTCGTAATGGAAGAAATACATAGAAGCTCATACAGGAATATGGTGGGGTCCCACATCACAGTAGTCATGGTCAGCCATGTCCCTCACTTACTGCACACTAAAACTCACACATACACAAACACACACCTTACACTACCAAAATCACATCCAGACAGAAACAAGTGGATTCAGTTCACACTGCCATTTTCTGACTCTTCTCTCTCCCAGCATCATGTGACCAGGGTGTGGGACACAGACTTTGGATGAAATGAAACAAACTTGCAAGTGTGAAGCTGCAGCTGCCATGGAGACAGTATTAGGAGAGAGGAATTTGCACTTATTCTGATCTAAGGAGTTCTTCATCTTCCAAATACTTTTTTTCAGTTCAGTTGTTTTTAGATTGCATGGATTTGGAGGTTTACTGGTTCCTGGTACTACAAACATATGGGTGCACATTTACTTAGTTCGAGTGAAGGATTAGAATAAAAAATACTTCCAATTTCGAAGTATTTTTTGGCTACTACGACTACGACTTCGAATCGAACGATTCAAACTAAAAAACGTTCGACCATTTGATAGTCGAAGTACTGTCCCTTTAAAAAAAACTTCGACCACCTACTTCACCATCTAAAACCTACCGAGCACCAATGTTAGCCTATGGCTAACATTCAAATGAACGAATTGCGGTAAATCCTTCGACTTCGATATTCGAAGTTGAAGGATTTTACTTTGACAGTCGAATATCGAGGGTTAATTAACCCTCAATATTCGACCAATAGTAAATGTGCCCCTTAAACATTAACCCTTTGAAAGCCAGCAGAAATTCCCTGTTTTTGGAACATTTTTTGTTCTTTCACTTTAGGGGCATTTCCTTGGGGGGGTTTAATTTATCTAGGAAAATACATCATTTTTTTTTCCAGGAGAACCTGCGCTTTCTAAATGTGCCTGAGTTATTGTGTATTTCCACTTCACAATACTTTCCTAAAATTGTCGGTTTTGATGACATAGCTGAAAATCGCCTCAAAGCTTCAATATTCTAGCACCATATCTCCCACATGGCATTAGGTACCAAGACAAAATATCCTAAATATGAATGCCAGGGGTCCAATGAACAGTTTGATGCCCATTGTGCATAGGATTACCAAAGTAATGAAGTTAAAACATACAAATTGTCCCAGCAACTGAATAATTAACACATTTACTGCATTTTTGTGGGGTAAAAACCACAAAAAAATAAGATGACCCCACAAAACCATATATTTTTAGAAAGTACACATTCAACTGAATCAGAAATTAATCTTTTCTAAACTACTGAGTCACAACACTTTCCCAAAACTGGTGCTTTGATGAAATACCCGAAAATCACTTCAAAGCTTCCATATTTTAGCATCTTATCTCCCACACAGCATTAGGGACCAAGTGAAAGCATTCTAAATAAGAATGGCAGGAGTCCACTGAGCAGTTTGATGCCCATTGTGCATAGGATTAAAAAACAGAATAAAAAAATATCCTGGATGTCACTCCAGCTACTAAATAATAAACCCAGCACAGAAACCCAGCACAGAAACCCAGCACGGGAGGAACAGGACGCATGCGGCAGGTGTCCCTGCTGGAGATGCAGCGGGCACCGCCACCGGACACTAGACCACCAGGGAGAGCCACTGGACCACCAGGGTAATTTATATTCCTTACATGGATGCAGCTCTTCTATTATGTTTATGTGTTCAGCTGAGGTTCATAAGTCTGGTAGCAGTATTATAGACTGGAGAGATAACAGTCTCTGGTGGAGAAGACCAATTAATTAGTTAAAGTAGTCTAGACTTGATGAGAGAGTGAATAAGAATTTTGGCAACATCTTGGGTGATAAATGAGGTGATAGTGGAATTGTTAACTATGATAGATACATCTAGGATATTAAGGCTGTTATTTGTGGGAAAGAGAACCATTTCCATTTCAGAGAGGTTCAATTTAATGTAGCTTTGTGACTTTCAAGTAGAGATAGGAGACAGGCAGAAAGAGACCCGGGTTAAGAGCACTGGATTGAGATCAGGAGCGGAGAGATAGATCTGAGTATCATCAGCCTAGAGGTGGTATTGGAAACCAAATGAGTTGATTAGTTTTCTGAGTGCGGAAGTACAGAGAGAGAATAATAAGGGGCCCAAGACAGAGCCTTGAGGGACCCCAACAGAAGGAGATAGGGGAGAAGATGATACTTATAGGAAACACTGAAGGATCGATTAGTGAGGTAAGAAGCGAACCAAGACGTGTTGTGACGGCTAATCAAATGAAGGGACTGGAGGAGTTGAGGGTGATCCATAGTGTCAAATGCAGCTGAGAGAGCAAGCAGTATTAATATGAGAAGTGGGCAGATTTAATTTAATGAGAAAAGCTTATCACATAATTCAATTCCAAATGTTCCCATAGACTTCAATAAAACCAAGAGATAAAGTTTTCTCATCAATTTGAGGATGGAACAATATGTTTTATTTAATAACTTTTAACATCCTGTTCTTGATGAGTAATGGGTCCTTTTATGAACACTGACATTTCCTCAAAGACTTAAGTAGCAGAGTATGCAAATTTGTTTATGGTTTGGCTAGGGTGTTATTTTGTTAAGCACTTTGCATATACAGTACCTGAATTGGCAAAAGAGTTGGCACATAGGATTTAGAATGTCCTATGGTTCCATGCAAAGATGTCCCTTGCAAATTTCTAATTTACCATGATTTTTTGAGTCCAAAAAGACATGTGAGTGACATGTGGTTCTACATATTGCAATAATAGTTCTAAATTTGGACCTATGCTGGCTACTATCGACCTGCAAGTATAACACTGAAAAGACCAGATATGCAACTGTAGGGAATTACGGTAGTGCAAAACCCTTGCACTTATCCCTGTAAGCAGAGATGAAGCACAGAGCCTGTGTCTGTGTACTGTAAACTGTTACATAGCAACCAGCTGTTCATGTTCAGTGCAGTAGGAAGTGACACAGCAGCTAGTGAGTGTCTGGCAGGATAAGGAAGTCATGGATACTGGCAAAAGAAAAAAAAGCCTGGCATAGAGAGCCGCATGGTGGACAGAGTAAGAGGTCAGAGAGCTGCTGGTGGGCCCAGAGAGCTGAGAGGCTGCACCAAAAGCATTCATTTGGATCGGGCTGGCACAGGGAAGCCAGATACTGTGCCTGGAAAGACAGAGAGTGTGAAAGGAATACAGACTGGAGGAAAACCAGCAGGAGATTCCTATCTGAGCATCCAGGGGGCTGGTAGTCGCACTGTATGCCTGACTGTGCTGAACTCGCTTGAAGAGAGCACTAAAGTATCCGAAGAGGATTTGTGTGAGTATCCTGTTTAAAGGGACATCTTATAAAAGACTTATAAAAAGACATTAAAAAAGAGCTTATAAAAAGACATTAAAGGACTTTGCCTTTTCAGTTAGACAGCTTTGCGCTAGCAGGTTAGTTAGTGAGGCCCTATTGCCACCGGTTAGGAGTGCTGCATGTACTAGTTGGTCACTTATTTTATGATAAACCATTATTCAGTTTAACCAATACTGAGTGTGTGTTATTACTGTATTCCTAATGGGGCCATCCGTAGGTGTATTCCCGGATCCCACTAGGTGAAGACACTGCGCTAGTAAGTACCAGGTACCCAGTCTCTCCCCATACCACTGCGGAGTGGCTCAGGTTTGTGCCGTGCCATCAAGTAAGCGCCACACGTGGAGTGTAACAACAAAAAAGGGGTGTCGAAAGGGTTACACAACCATAAAAATTATTCTACCTTTTAGGTAATAATGTCTGTGCTTTCAGCTCCTGACACAAGCATTCCCATCTTTCTGAATTTAATGAATCTTTTGTATTATTTTGTAAGGGCCAGTATTTAAAGGGTTACTTTTGCCTTTCCGTATAACACACTTAAATTCAGAGAAAATGTGCAATCAGTCATGTTTTTGTGGTTTGTGAATTATTTAGCTTTGAAATAGCAGATAGGAATAGAAGATGGCCTGAATAGAAAGATAAGTAATAAAAAGTAACAATAATATTAAAGTAGCATTTGTTTATTTTGTTGCTGCCACAGTCAGTATATCCTATTGGAAAGCTGGAAGGAGCAAAAAAAAAACAAAAGAGGAAAAGTTAATGAAAAGATGAACTACTTGTTCATGGCTTCTGCAAAATATGAATTTTTATCCAAATTGCCTTTATTATATTTAAGTTATTACGCAGCTTTCCATTCATTGTTGGTGATATTCAGGGAAGCCTTTTCCAGATCAAGAAAAAAACAAAAAAAAAACAATTGTAGACACAACAAATTGCAAGTAATTCTTTTTACTCAACTGCATTTTTTTATCCTTGAGCACTGCCATATTTAAGAATATATTTGTGGTTGTGTTTTTCAAAGAAAAATACTTGCAGACAAGAGAGAATCCTATAGTTCCATTCATTTTCAATACAGCTGAAAATCTTGAATGTTTTAAAATATATAATATAATGGGAAAATAATGAAATTACATTACTCAGCAACTTTTATGTGCCGAGTCATACAAGTTTTTGGCAACTTTTTTTAACCTTAATTTGGCTAGTTCACTGTTTTTTAGACCCCCTCCCAGGGGTGTAGTACATGGTTCAAACTTTGAAAAGTAGCTTGCTGATCACTTACTGATGGACCATATATAGCTAAACATATATGGCTAACACATTTATGTATCATACAGGGTTAACACTGTTGGACTATTTGCATTGTGTGCAAATACTTGGTTCTGACTTGGTCACAGTAACCTTCAGTTAGAGACTTCTCCTGGTACATATCATTGATAAGCTTTTGTAGCAACATGCATGTTTAAAGACAAAACATCCGTGCTTCAAAGACAGTCCTGGTGCATATCACTGATAAGCCACATTTGATGAGCATATACTTTCTTAGCCAAAAACGAATTATGTTTTCTCCACGTAGTCTATTTTTTCATAATACGATGTATATCTCGTCATTATAATGATGCTTTTCTCATCATCACAATGGAATGTCTTTGTCCTTTACCTTATAAATTCTCTTACCGAATCTTAAATAAACTGAGTTTGTTTCTGACTTACCTACCTGTTGGTCTGTTTCATACAAACTCCCAGATCTGCGTGCCTGGAGAGACAATCACAGATGATCTACCAGTGACGGTTCAAAGCGAGTGCACTCATAGCTACAAGTTCTAAATAGGACGGTTCCAGTTATTGCCCTTTCAGTTGGTGTCAAGAAGTGCGATCGGCTGGAAATAGCATTTGGAGCGGTAAGTAGAATGTCTGTCTGAAAAGACGATTTTTTCCTTGCCCTCCACTATTTCCAAAAACCGTTTCCCCGCCTGAGGGGTGTATAACAAAGTTGTAGCTTAAATGGTCTCAAGGTAGAGACGGTTCAGTTAGCCCTAGGACTTAAGAGTAAGCCAGGGGTTGCTGGAGATCATTCTTTTCTGACTGTGTTGTCTCTCCATGCATTAATGTACCATTAAAGGTATAAATTCTACCTCACACAACTTATTCTCTTTCCTCTTTTATCTATTCATTTCAACACTATAGAATTGTTGTATGTGTTTTTGTCTTACTGCAATTTTGAAAGGTATTTCACGTATTTCTGTGACGGTTCCAGTTATTGCCCTTTCACTTACCACTAAGGATGCAACAAATCCACTATTTTAGGATTCAGCTGAATCCAGAATCCTAGCCAAATCCTAATTTGCATATGCAACTAGGTAACCAAGGGGCAAAGGAAAACTGGCCACACAGTGCACGGTTAAAAAAATAGGAGTCAGATTTCATTTGGCCAGGCACTTGGATTCAGACAAATCTGAATCCTGCTTCGGTGCATCCCTACTTACCACTGTTTTAACCATACTACTTACCACTGTTTTAACCATAAAGAATCTCTACAGCATACACATGTTTTGAGTATTCTACTGGATATGCTGTTGCCTTTTTGCAGCCATTAACATCTTTTGGCAAATATATGACAGTACTGCCAGGAAATGTAAGCCTCTGAAGAATGTCCAGTGGGATGTTCAGGGGAACTAGATCAGGTGTATTATACATTGTTGACTTTCAAATGTAAAAGACTAGACTATTCTCATCTTTGTGCACTGACTTAATTGATTTAAATGTTTTCTAATACAGTTTTGACATACCCTGCTTCCCTAACAACTGTCTGGCTCTTCCTAACTTGCATGTCTCAATTATGTGCAGGTAAAGGGAGAGCAGGGGCTGCCTGCATGCCTCCTTCTGCCCATCGCTGATGAATACAGAGCTGCTAAATGCAGACTGCACTGTATTTACTGCAGTGGCGGGGGGCAAAACAAAGCACAGAGTCCTGAGGAAAATCTATCTGCAACTTAGGGCACAGAATGAAAAAGCAGATAAGCATCTGCCCTGTACATGATAATGGACCTGTAGTGATATCCTATGAAAATGTACAATCAGTATGCATTTAAGGTTTTTAACTATTGGTCATCCCGTTCCATTATTCTAATTT
Source organism: Xenopus petersii (assembly GCA_038501925.1). Classification (NCBI taxonomy): domain Eukaryota; kingdom Metazoa; phylum Chordata; class Amphibia; order Anura; family Pipidae; genus Xenopus; species Xenopus petersii. The sequence continues at coordinate 131,902,021 of CM076673.1, read as the reverse complement.
AAAATGTCATGTTGTGCATTTTCTTATCTTTTAAACAATCATCTAGTCATCCTCCATGGTGCATTCAAACAGCTGCCTGGTTGTGTAATAGACTTGCCACCTTTGATGGAGGCGAAACCCGAGCAAAGGATGCAGGGTGTGATGCTTGGGAGGGCATGAAGACATCAGAAGCAGGCACAAGGATGTCCATGAACTTATGACTAAGGATGTAGCGAACTGTTCGCCGGCGAACTAGTTCGCGCGAACTTCGACTGTTCGCGTCCGCCGCAAGTTCGCGAACGTCGCGCGACGTTCGCGTCAAAAATCGTTCGATCATTCGACCATTCGATTCCTTCGACCGCTAAAATCGAAGGATTTTCGTTCGAATCGAACGATCGAAGCCATTGGATTGAATGAAATCATTCGATCGAATGGCTTCGATCGTTTGATTCGAACGAAAATCCTTCGATCGAACGATTAAAATCCTTCGATCGTTCGTATCGAACGATTTTCGGATGTTTCGAAGTTCGCGAACTGTTCGCATTTTTTGCCGGTGTTCGCGAACGGCGTTCGCGAACACATAGTCGGCGGTTCGCTACATCCCTACTTATGACGCTGGGGTGGAGTTATTGGCTCACTTAGATGGCACTGGCTGGATTTCTATCCAGCTTTCTCAATGTTTTAAACTCGACAGAAAGCTTTGAATTAACAGTCCTTTGAAAAAAAAAAAAATCCGGTTCAAGGCCACCTGGGTGCAGGGGTGATTCTAGTCCCCTAGTACCCTGAAGTGGCTTCCAGGCTGCTGCACTCCTTTCCCTGCCAGGGCTGTATTTATGTCCAATGCCGCCCATACATTGTGCCCACTGACGTCACACATCATGCACGCTTTCATCACGCAACGTATTTGGAGGAAGTGACGACAGCGTGCCGTCTGTATGACGTCACTCCCGCATTCCTTCGTCGGCCCCCTACCCCTCACCAGATTTTCTAGAGAAATGGTGGGGAGAGTTTTTTTTTAAAAAAAAAAATGAGAAAAATAGGCACCCCGGGGGCCGCCCGCAAAACCAAAATACAGTCCTGTTCTCTCCCTCACCTTTCTTGGGGTCCATGATGCTAGTGCATCATGGGGTGGTGCTGCCTAAGGCAAGTTGGGAATCTTGCCTGATTGGTGCAGCACCCCTGCATGGATGCTGCTTAAAATACAAACAATGGCAACCTGCAGAAAAAAAACAATATCCAAAGTAGAGAAACTAAAGACCAGCTGAAAATTATAAACGGGTAAACAATGATACAATGGATAAGAGCATGGGTGAAGCAATGGAGTACCACGCTGAAAACTTTCAAAATGAAAACAAAAAATCCATTACAGAACATATCCCACACACACACACACACTGTACCAATGTTGACAGTGAGTAACTATGCGCATGCGCAGTGAAGTCCTACCGCGGCGGCTAGAAAGATCCGGGTACGCACGCGCAAAGCTTTCTTCTGCACTAGCAGAAGAAAGGAGGGGCCGAGACGAATGAGGGATCAGTATTTGGCAGGAAGGCGAGGCCTCCCCTTGGCAGTTACAGTGGGACGGGGCCTTCAACTATAAGTGAGCTCCAAATGTGGCAGAGAATGGAGTGGGAGGGGTGGAAAGGAGAGTAAGGAAACGAATAGGGGAGTGAGTGGAAAGGGGTCGGATTTGGAAGTTCAGGAGAAAGCGAGAGAAAACGCTTGAGGCGGGAGCGGCTGTGCAGATTAAAATCAGTGGTGAAAGAAAGAGAGGGACAATACGCTGTATGTGAAGATCTCTGCACCGCACCTAATGCGCCAGAACATAAAGGGGGAACCTTAGTGGGGAAAAGGGGGTGCGCCCCATAAATGACACCCTCAGGTAAGGACCTCCCATACTGTTATCTGATTTGCCATAGCGATGCACGGGGCACATTATATCCTGGGGAGCCACAGCATGCGGGCACAGTGCGCGTCACCTTCCCATGTTTTGTGTCAATGCAGATTTTTATTTGTTCACGTTGTGCTCCTGTTAATAACCGCGCGTGCACCCACACTCCAGCCTCTCCTGTTGTTGCCCTGCGCTAACTGCGAGAAGCTTCCCCTCCTCCAGCTGAGCTTTAGCGCCACCTGCCGTTCGCCCCCTCCCCTCGCGACTCTTAGACTGTCTGACGTCACTGTGTTTTTGTCGTCGGTGACGTTAAAGACAAAACAAAAAACCCTTCTATTGTCTCCCGTTAATTTGCACATCAATGGCTGGCCTTGGCGCTGTCACTGCAGCGGGTTACCTGTCATGTATCTGTCATACGCGCACACGCATTTTATTGGCGCTTTGTGTTGTTTGAGGTTTCAGTTGTGCCTTTATTAGTGAGACTTGGCCCGGGGAGCGGGCAGGGCAGTGTATCCTCCTCCCTATACTCATGGGAGACGGAGAGCAGCGATAGCGTTTCGCTTGTCTGTGTCTCAAGCTGTAGGTTCCTTTGTCTGCTGCTTTCCCTCCCCTCCCTCTCGTCTCTTTCTGTGAGACGGAATCGCTTCTGCTGTTAGGTTTGTAAATACAGGCTCCACACACAATATGGCTGACAGTCGCCCTGCCTGCAGCTAGAGCTTCCCCTTCTTTTTTTCGGGCCTCAGGAGGATTTACTGGCGCCTTGTGTCTGTACTCCCCGCCACACTCTTTTAAGCACGGGTTGAGGGCCGCGGCTCATTGTTCCCTGCAGGCTGGCACTCTAACAAGGGTAAGATACCCCACGCCTTTCCCTTTCTAGCCATGGCCCACCTGCGACCCTCCAGCTGTTGCTGACTTACAACTTTCAGTAGTAGTGTACACACACTAGCTTGTCGCTCACTAATAGATGGAGGGCCACAGGCTGCTACCCCTGACTATGGCTTCGTTGACATGTGCATATATAATGTATTCACAAACAGAGCAGCCATAGATCAAAGGAATGTTGTAGCAGACACATTGATCTCACACACATGTCTTGGCTAATACTGTTTTGCCATTATGGGGAGGGGAATAATGCACCAAAATAGTTGGCAGAGTTTCCTACTTTTTCTGTACATTCCCTATACCCACACTCACACAGACTTTGTCTAACTTATATCCCCCCCATCTATACTTGGTGCAACAAAAAGCTGAACACTTCTGACCTGCCACTAAATGTTAAGAAAACAATGTTTTACCATCTCTTCATGCTTTGCATGACCAGGATTAATCCAATAACTTGTCTTTCATTGTGCATCGGATAGGATTGTAAAGCAGTCCATGAAAAGAAAGTGTATTAGTGCTGGAAGTATTGCTGCCAGGTAACATGTCTGCATATAGATGTTGTTGCCTGTTTAGCACAACGCTGCCATTCTTTAAATCCAAGTCATTCATATCCTATTCTCTTTCTAGCATGGTGAATGGGCATACTGTTTAATAAATCCAGCTAGATTGTTTTCATGCCCTCTATTTTTCCAATTTGACATTTAAGTAAAATGCAAAACTGGAGAGCTATACCTTTCCAATAAAATGTTACAATAATGACCAGCTGAAGTACCTGTGCATGCATAGTGCTAATATTATTTGAACCTCAAATGTATTTAATGAGGGGGGAAAAAAAACACACATTGGCAGCTTTCACTTGGTGGTGCAGGCTCTGTAATCACTGGACTACAGAGTCATAAAGCTCAATGAGGCCAGAGAATTAATGCTGCAGTCACATTTGTATACATAGGCAAACTGTCTGTGGGTATCTGTCATTAAATACACATGTAATCCACATGGCATTCATAATGATTTCTGCAGCATTAGGTTTTTCATATGAATCTAGTTTGTCATGCAATGGCATTCCTCACAAGGCCTTTCTGCTCGCATGGCATCTTTTAAACCTGGTACCTGTAAAATAAATATGGTTCGAGAGTGTTTTGTAAACTATTCAGATGCAAATTATGCTGGTGTGTATTTTATTCACGTTGACATCATCGGGCAGACTGGTGGCCAAGTAGGCAGCTAATGTCATCCTGTGTATGGCTGTTTGTATTCCAGAAAATTCTATTAACATAACTTTAGTACGCTGTCCTTCTGTATGGTTATCTGCTCAACATCATGCATATGCTAGCCTGCAAAAAAACTTGCTTTTTGAACTTTCTCGGGGGAAATGTTCAGCCCTTGTATTGAAATGTTTCTGCAGGGTGGCCAAATTTTGGTGGCAATGCCAAATGGGTGGATCTAGATGTTTAGGATTAGGCGCAGTGGTGAGCCACATTCCTGACGCCTGGATGCGTCAGGAAATTATTAAAACCAGTGAGCAGTGGTTTTCAGGTGGTGCCTCACAAGGAAAATTCGGGAGACTTCGCTCCGAGTGCAATAAGATAATATCGTACGAAACTAATTTTCGTACGATATTCGGTGCGTGTATGGTGGAAAAAGAGCCGACCGATATCTGCAGAAGAGTCAAACAGAAGCACAACTTGCAATTGGCCACCTTAAATAGCTTTTCTCATGATTGGATGCACCTGCCCATGAAGTCCAAGGCTTAAAGAAAAAGGGAAGGCTTGGTGCACTTGGGGGGGGGGGGGCGAATGTTAGGCACCCCAAGTGATTGTATTGACTTACCTGAAACCCCGGGTCGGTGCTCCTATCAGCAGAAAACTGCACCGGCCTGGGGTTATACCAGTGAGCACCACAGAGTTAACTAAACTAAATAGCCAACTTTTTAAAATTTGGCTACTCGTTCTGCTGCGCATGCGCAGCCGCTGGAAAATGGAAGAAGATCGCTCTGTGGTGCTCACTGGTATAACCCTGGCTGGTGCAGTTTTCTGCTGATAGGAGCACAGGCCCAGGGTTTCAGGTAAGTCAGTACAATCACAAAAAAAACCCCATAGATTTTCATGATTTAAAGGAGTTGTTCACCTTGCAAACTCTTGTTTTCAAATTGTTCACCTTAAACAGACTTATATTTTACACTGTTCCCAAAATTAAGTTGAATGCTTAATGTTCCTGTTGCTAGTGTTTCAGTCTGGCAGCTCAGTGATCCAGGAGGAGATTCTGAACGGTTATAATTTGCTACATTTCTTAGCTGTATCTGTGGAATATTAGGAACTATTGTATCAATTCTAACAGCTGTCTTTAATAAAACTCGGATTCTGCTCAGCAGGAACAAAGATAACAAATGTATCAACTAAATGTATCAATTTAGAACAGTCGACGACCCCCCTCCCAGAGCTGCTTTAGAAGGTGAAAAATGAAAGACCACTGAAGACCACTGTTCTAATGCTTAGTTATATTAATAGGAGATGAAACTTTATAAAGCAACGTATGTCAGTTAATTGGCTCATGTGACTATACGTATGGTTTGTTTGTGTGCAATACAATGGCACATACTGCTAAAAAAGTATATTATAAACATGGTTTATTTACATGAAGTAGGGTTTTATGTATGAGCTGTTTTATGCAATATATTTTTATAGAAACCTACATTGTTTGGGGGTTATAGTTTTCCTTTAAGGAACCAATTCCTGCTTTTCAGCCCCCTTGATTTCCAGTGATTGGTTACCAGTCTAACCAATCAGTGACTTGAGGGGAGCCACATGAGCCATAACTGTTTGCTTTTGAATCTGAACTGCATGCTAAAGATCAATTGCAAACTCACTGAACGGTTATGTCCCATGTGGCCCCCCTTCAAGTCGCTGACTAACTCCGTTAGAGAGCTGAAATAATGTTCTGGCTATCATGTTAGACATCCAGTCACTCCAGCCTTTATACATTACATTTTTTGGCTAACTAACTATATTAGAAACATGTTTTATTTTGCACAGCCTATCTATTTATCCAGTTTTTGTTTTTAAAGTGAACTGTTCCTTTAATTCATTGAAGACAGATGTAGAGCTGCTATGAAAGGGTTATGTGGTCCCCAGTGGTGTGATCTCTGTTGGCTTCATTTAATTAGTCCATAGCTGCTTAATTCAGACTTGGAGAGCTCCCAAACAACCAATTCCTACTGTAATTATAAGTGCTGTCATATAACAATGGCATCACTCTTGTACTCGGGCTTAGTAGAGCTCTAAGGCCTGTTGAGAATGTCACATCCGGATGCCTCATCTTGCTGTCTAGTTTCTTGCCATTACATGTAAATATTTGGAAAGTCTTGTGTTTTCCATAGATCACAGAAAGCATAACTTTTCATCCAGTTTAGTTAGCTCAACTTAAACTGTAAGTTAAGGTGGCCATAGATATTAAGACTTTTAAAAGATATTTTCGTTATCGCAAGACCAAACTTATCTTGAAACGATTGTTTAAATGTACGATTTGTCCATCAATCAAAAAGACCATTTCAAGCGATATTGTCTAGTTGAAACCAGGAAAACTGGTGAAGGCTGACTGCTTGCCCCTGCAAACACTTGGACAATGGATAGACTTCACTGTAAACAATGAAAATTTTCTAACCTGCCCGATCGATTATCAGACCAACGTCAGACAAAAAATAATTAGATTGTCCCTACTTGCCATTTGGGTTGTCCCTTGTAGTTGTTTGTTGGATGCCTCAGATATTATGTTTTGGATCAATTTAGGATGGTACAGACATCACTGATATGCTGGGCCTGTGACTGAAAGTTGGACATTGCTCTCATCATGCTAACGCTACACAAGCTGTTTGTTACAACACTTGTTTTGTACTATTTGCATTTTTTGAAATATCTTTCCCTTGTTGGTTCATGGGTTTTATTTGACTTGAGTAAACTCATGATTGCCTTATTTATGTGTCAAGTGTAAATTTATTTTGTTTGAAAGAATGGCCTCCTAGAGCAGGAATCTTGCTTAAGCATCCACTGACAGCTCAAGAAATCCAAAATAAAAGGATTCAGGAAACTTGTCAGACATTTGCTGGATTCTTAAATGTTTAACAGATGCAGAAAAAAATCACAGGTGATGTTTAGAGATAATTGTGTATCTAATCCTTATGGGAATAACTTGTAGACTATAATCATACATTACTTAAGTCCTCACTTTAATGAAATTTGAGACGCTATATGCAATCTTTATGAAGTGCCGTTTAACCTTCTGCTGCCAGCAGAATTTTTTTTCCACAAAACATTTTTGCAAAATACCAAGCTATTAGTGATGTGTGGACTGGCCCAATACCCACAGGTTTACCCGTGGTTCGGGCAGGTTTGGCCCAACCTCGTTGCCCCATTTGCTTTCCTGCCTGCTCTCCCCACGACCTTACACTGCTGACACTTCTGGCTTCCGGTTTTGTAGGTGCGTGCCTCGCCCCTTTTGTGATATCATTGGCGAGGCAGGTTGGCGCGATTTATATATATATATATATATATATATATATATATATATATATATATATATATATATATATTGACTAACCTTAGTTGTTAACAGAGCACTATATTTAGTGGATTTTGCCAATAATGGTTTTGAGATAAAATAAGACTAATAAGACAATGATGTCATTGTCATTGAATCATGCATTATCATTCTAGATACTACATGAATTAAAACAACCAGTACCTCCGTACAAATAAAGCAATGTGGAATATGCTGACCAGTAAAGGGAAAAGATCTATACATTAGGGAGCATAAATAAGCAAATAGAATGGTAAACTCCCCAGGCATTACTCTGCAGTCCACATCAGGACATGTAACCCAAGCATTTAACATCTGCCTTAGTACTATGAGATTTTTGCAATTGGATCAGGGTGATCTGGTTAATAATCACATGTGAATGAGTTTCTGCTAATGCCTGTCTGAAAAACTTACATTCATTATGGTGATTGTATTACACTTAAAGGTGAAATACCAGGGAATTTCCTATTGCTTGCTTAAACCGAAGATGCTGGTTGGATGAACGAAGAAACAATTCCAAGATTACTCACCAGGTCCAGTTGCTTTAGTATTACTACTAATAGAAATATATTATGAGCTAGATGAATGAAAATCTTCATAGACCTGGACTTTTATCATTTGTTTTCTTGTTTAAAAAAAAAAAAAATGAATATTATTATTAACATGTTGGCCATTCGTTCTGGTTATACAGTAATTATACCAATGGCTGTTAGGTACTTTTAGATGACATATCCTGCTGAACTAATATTAAGAAAAACAGTCCATAAATTCCCCAAGAAGCCTGGGGACCGTATGGCATGTATGCAGCTTGTTATTTAGATTTCCCTTTAAAGGGATGTTTATCCTGCAATGTCCTACTGGCAGGGCTTTGCAAAATTAACTTTTTACCTGTATGTTTCTGTACAAAAATGTGCTTGTATATAAGATATTGACAATATAAAGTACTGTAGTTGCTTATCCTTCCATGGATTTTATGCCAGACCTTGAGGTGTGTGTGTGTCCTTTACTTTGTACCTCATTCAGCAAGATGGAAGCAATTGGCATCTAGATGTGAGTCAAGTGTAAAAAGAAAAAAAGCATTCACTGATGCAGGTATTATTATTAAAAGGTATTTATATAGCACCAACATATTTCGCAGCACTGTACCTTTTGAGACTAGCATGTGGATGAATTCAGTTTTGCACATATTTTGTGCTAGCTTCATTACATGAGATCTTAGGTGTTTTGATTGCTGTTGTTTTTTTGGGGGAACCTAGATGGTCAAAATGCCATCCCTTACCAGTGGGGAATGGGCTTTATGTGGCAGCAGGCTAGCATGGACCACTTAGATTTTTATTTTTTTGAAGGATTCCCACAGCCTGAGTCTGAGATGATTTAAAAAAAAAAAAAAAAAAAAAGCATTGTGCCCTAAGTCACAAGAAAATATCCTTTGTAAGTACTTTTGTACCAAATGCTTAGCAGACTTCTGGTTTAATTTGGCCTAACTTGTAGGGACAGGAAATAGAATTTTCATATTTTACCCTGTTTAGTGTTAGAAATCACAAAAACAGTTGATATTTCTTAATTGGAACATGGGGAAAATGTGTCGGCACAAGGTCCTGTTCATTGAACTGATTTTGAAAAAAGTTTGTGCTGCCCCTTTTTATTTTTAGCTTGTAATTCCAATAGCTCATGGATCAAAAATGTGAAATTCTTCAAGGTACAGGATTGCATTTGGTTATGTAAGCCTTTTTTTTTTTAGATGGTATTGCAGAACTAGAAAAGGAAAAGAAAATGCAAATATCTGTTTTATGTGACATTCTGTTATGTATGCCAAGTGTTTTGGCAAGTTTGAAGATCCCTAGCCTTTAAGTATACATAAACCTTTTCCCCCTCTCTTTGTAGTTACTCTAATTAGCCACCAGAACATCATGCCTTCTCATTTTAGTTTAATATTGTTTCTATAACACAAGCTAAAATATCCCCCTTCAAAGGGAAACTATTGCTGAAATCAAGATTTAATAAAAGCTTCAGCATACTTGAAATAAGAAACTGTATAAATACAGGTATAGGATCCCTTATCCGGAAACCCGATATCCAGAAAGCTCTGAATTACGGAATGGCCAGCCCTCCCATAGACTCAATTTTATCCAAATAATCCAAATTTTTTAAAATTTTCATTTTTCTCTGTAATAATAAAACAGTAGCTTGCACTTGATCCCAACTAAGATATAATTAATCCTTATTGGAAGCAAAACCAGCCTATTGGGTCTATTTAGGGGCATGTTTACTAACATTGGAGATAAATATCTGGAGAGATTTCTGGAGATGTTGCCCATGGCAACCAAACAGCAATTAGATTTAAATAGCCACAGCCAAGTTAGAAAACAAAAGCAAAGATCTGATTGGTTGCTATTGGCAACATCTCCAGAAATCTCTCCAGATATTTATCTCCAATGTTAGTAATCATGCCCCTAAATGTTTAAATGAATTTCTAGTAGACTTAAGGAATGAAGACCCAAATTACGGAAAGATCTGTTATCCGGAAAACCCCAGGTCCCGAGCATTCTGGATAACAGGTCCCATACCTGAACAATCAATTAAACATTTTACTATTTCTGAAATCAAGTTCATCTTCACTGCTCCTCACTCAGCATCTGTTTCGCTTCATTCTCTCTTCATTCAGGGGTTGGGTTTCCAATAATCATTGACAGTTAGATCCAATATATCTTATAGGTAGGCTCTTTTTGCTTAGAAGATGTATTAGATCTCACTAATAAATTAACTGAACAGAAAAATAAACAGAATTCCTGTCTCTCTACATGCAGAATTTGTGCAAAAGGCAGTTATTTTGTTAGATTTAGTTTGTACTGGAATTATTTGAATGAGCTGTAATATGTCTTCTAGGAAAGGAAGCCCCCACTATAAGATATATTGGATCTAACTGTCAATGAATATCTAACACCCAACTGCAGCAAGAAGACAGAATGAAGAGTAACAGATGCTGAGAGGGGGGTAGTCAACATAAACTTGGTTATTTCAGAAACAATGCAGGATATTTAATTTATTAATTTTATTGTATTTATAAAGTTTGTTACTTCAGTATAATGAAACCTATATTAGAATTTCATTTTTGCGATAGTTCCCTTTTAAACTTACATTTTGAGAAAACCATAAAAAAATAAAAGATGGATCAGCATCAGAAAAAAACGTTTGTTTATGGTGTAAAACCTGAAAACAACTGAACTGAAAAAATTGTTTGGAAGGTGAACAACCCCTTTAAGTTAGGGCAGGGAATTCTAAGCAAGCTTATGCCAAGCAGACTGTAGATACAAAGAAACATGCTATTTTATAGGGGCCTACTCTGAAACAGAATTAGAACAAACACTGGAGACAGCCAAGCATTAGTGTGCACTCTCCAATGTGGTACAAGATTAGAGTTGACAGTGGTTGATAACTGAAGCAAAGCAAATTTTTGTGTTTAAGTATCGGATCAGTTATCCATAAACCTGTTATCCAGAATGCTCTGGAAAAGCATTGAAAGGACATCTCCTAGTTTATTCAAATAATTAAAAAGAATCTATTTTCTCTTTAATAATTCAACAGGACCTTGAATTTAATCCCAGTTAAGATATAATTAATCCTGTTGGTTTTATTTAATGTCTAAATTACTTTTCAGTAGATTACAAGTATGGTGATGGGGAAAGACATCTCAGGTCCCAAGCATTCTGGATAGCAGGTCCCACACCTATAGTACCTTACAATAGTATAATGCTCAGAAGGTTCTTGTAGCAGTGCCCTTTACAATAATAACATATACACTCAATGTATGTACTTAGGTCAGAGTTAAAGAAATATAAATTTGGGGTTCTGACCCATTAATGCTTAAAGGGCACCTGTCACCCTGAAAAATAATTCCAAGTTCTTTTCTATCATGTTAGTAAAGTAAAATTTACTCACACTATATTTATTATTTAAATGTTGTTTCCTATAGTCTTTGAATTTACAATCATAGTAAGCAAGTAGATGCTATTTTGTGACAAGGCAAGTTGTGTATTACCCCAAAATCGTGTGTATTTGCAAGAATAGGGACCAGCCCTACACCAGGGCTGTCCAACTGGCAGCCCACGACCCCCCCCCTTGTGTGCCCCCCACCTACCTGCTGTGTTTGTTTACGATGTGTAAAATTTAAATGGTATCACTACAGAGATTAACTGGCCCCTGCATTGTTTAAACCTCAAATTCAGACTAATCCCCTGTATTGTTCACACCTGTGATCCCCCTGCATTGTTCACACTTGTAACACCTCTATTGTTCAAATCCCTAAAGAATCCTCGAAAGAGCGGACTTCCCCCCATCCCCGACCTGCCACTAACCATTCAGATCAAATAAAGTAGTAAAAGAACCGATCAGCCGATGTTCTGCCCCTGATAGCAATCGTACGAAAGTTATGTCCGACAAAGCTGGTGACAGTCTCCCACTGAAACCTGGTATTTGTTCTGGGGGTTTGTTAGCATTTGAAAATAAATTATTGTTAGGGGCCCCTAAGGAGTTTAATCATGTGCTGGAGGTGCTGTGTTATCCAAGGGGAAGAGGAGGCATATGGATTTAAGGGTTTGTCTTAATATGACTTTTTTCACATATGAGTGATGTGCCAAACAATTTTTTTTTTGGTGTGCTACCACAATTAATGTGGACATGATCTTGTGGTAACATTGGTGTTGTTTAAAAACAGGGAGTGGTCAACACTGCCTTATTGGTCTTTCACTATGTAGGCTGGAAAAATGTTGGCCCTTGGTACCACAGAAGTTGGACAGCACCGCCCTACACAATTATAGATTGTGAGGATGGAGGGGGAATGTAAGGAGTGAAGTGACATCTAATAAGTACTGAATGGAAAGTGAAAGTAAGTATGCCTGAGACATAGTGGAGGGGCAGGCAATATCTGAATGATAGCTGAAACTTTTAAATGAGTTTATAAAAGGTATGGATGTTTTAAAGAAAAGGCTTTCATTATACAGCTTTTTATGTGTGAATGACAGGTCCACTTTAAAGCAGATGTATGGTCATACTGAAAAACAACTACTTTTCTCATAAACATACTTTATTTTTTTTCTTACTGTAAAGATAATTCATCTGGTTTCCACCAACTGGCAGCCTTAGCCAGCCAGCCCTACCCAAGCTGTTCGAGAAACTTAAGCAGCTGCCAGCCCTCCTGTTTTCTCAGCACAGCTGGATCCTGTCAGAACATAGAATACAAATCCAGTGACAAGCATTCTTGCTTTGGATTTTAAGCAGGGGCTGGTTGAGGAAACCAGATTGTTTACCTTAAAAGCATGAAGAAAAAAAAAGAATGTATATACATTGGAAACGTACTTGTTTTTTACGGATTCTAACTGAATCCCATAACTTAATGGGATAACTATACATCTACTTTAATGCTACTCACTTTCTTGTGCACCTGTAGCACCTTTGGTATAGCTAGTCCTTATTTACCTTGCCTTAAAGAGATACTGACACCAAAAATTAAACCTTTTTTTACATCTATTATTATGTCTTTGCATGCTATTTATAATTTTGCCATAAAAGTATTTACAAATGCTTTTATATTACCCATCTGGTCCCCCATGTTCCTCTGTGAGGGGGCTGCCATATATAATAGCATTATAAACTCTGACATGTTGAGACGGGACAGTCAGTTTGGCAAAACAGTCAGGTTTAAGAACGTCAAGTAACGATTACTTACAAAGCAGCTCTATCAGTGAAAAAACGATCAACATGAGCTATAGGTAACGTTTGATGTGTAAAACTTTTTTTAATGTCAGTTTCATTTTAGCCTCTGATATAGGACTTGCACTCTCCTGAAGCTCCTTTCCCAGTCTCTATAGCCTTCTTCATTCACTCCTTAGGGGTTACATGACAGTAGCTGAGACTGTCCTAAACATTCCAACTCATTTGTTTCTCCTTCCCATTTGTAAGATCATCATTACAGGTCATTTTCCACATATCACATATATTCACTCCAAAATATGTAATATGTTATATCATAAAATATATTTTCAGACATGATAGCACCCCTTTAGGAGTTAACCTTTATATGAATATATAATACAGAACTATGTTAAACTAATTCTGTGTGCTGACTTTGAAAGCATTGTGCCGTTTAAAATTAGTATTTTTTATCATTAAAGGACCAATAACATTAAAAAATGTTAGTATACATCGAAAAAAAACCCACCAAGACAAATGAAACTTTAAAATTGCAAAGTCTTTATTAAGAAATAACTTGCCGAAACTCCGCTTGTGCTCCTTTTCAGAAAAGCGATCAGGCGACCCATCGTGCGGCGCTCGATTTCTCCTCCCTGCCTTCCTTATAGGAGATAGCCAGGGAGGAGAAATCGAGCGCCTCACAATGGATCGTCACTGTGCTGCCTTTTCTGAAGACAAGCAGAGTTATGGTAAGTTATTTCTCAATAAAGGCTTTGCGATTTTAAATTTTAATTTGTGGGGTTTTTTCTATGTATACTTAAGAGTTTGTAAAAACATTTTTTTGATGTTACTGGTCCTTTAAAGGCATTGTGTCTTGTATCAAACCCATTTCTTGTTTTTGTTGTTGCATATGACAAATCACCAACGACCATGGCTAATAAAAATTTTAATACTTAACTCCTTTCTCACGGCCATTACAGAAGTATTTGTAGGGACTTTTTATATTTTTGTAATTTGTTGTACAGGTATTGAACTATTATCCAGAATGCTCGGGACCTGGGGTTTTCCAAATAACCAATCTTTCCGTACTTCTGTCTTCATACTACTAGAAAATCATGTAAACATAAAACAAACTCTAAGCTGGTTTTGCTTCCAATAAGGATTCATTATATCTTAGTTTGGATCAAGTACAAGGTACTTTTTTTATTACTACAGAGAAAAAGGAAATTATTTTTAAATATTTGGATTATTTGATTATAATGGAGTCTATGATAGATGGAGACGAGAAAATTCACCAGACACTCAACAGCAAGTAAAGCGGGGCGGACCCCTGCGTGTTTATTCAAGTCTTGTGATGTAACGTTTCGTCAGACATAAGGGGCCCGCCCCAGAAACGTTACATCACAAGACTTGAATAAACCCGCAGGGGTGCGCCCCGCTTCACTTGCTGTTGAGTGTCTGGTGAATTTTCTCGTCTCTATGTATATTAAAGAGGTGCCGACCTCTTTTCCGGACACCACGCTAATTGACTGGAGAGGCTGGGGATTCAGGAATCCTTTTTGAGAGTCTATGGTAGATGGCCTTTCTGTAATTTGGAACTTTCTGTATAATTGGTTTCTGGATAACAGATCCTTGATTGCACTAAAGTGTTGTCTTTATGTTTGTAGAAAATGTTACTTAGATTAATGTGTTGCTTTTTATTTTTCAGATAGCACTTAAACACTCTGCTTCAAAGTGTTGGGCTGCATTTACTTGATTGGATGGTGGATGGACAGAGGACCATCATTTATTTGTATTGGTGGAAGTAAGTGTAAGCAAAATTGAAGAGGATAGGATTTTCACCTTAAACTGGCAGCTTTGCTGCCCACTTATCCACAGATGAATGAAGACCCCATTTGGAAAGGCAGCAGCTCAGAGATCCAGGGCTGATGCAGGTGAGTTCTGACTAACCGTATACATCGCTCTAATTTTTGAGACAGGACATGTTTTTTTGATGTTTGCCCCTTAATGAGCACACAACCTGTCGTTTATTGAGAGGCTTTGGCAGTGTGTGTGGCAGAAATAAAAACCCTATGTTCCACGTGTCCACATAACCAAAATCCAAATCCTGAACTTTTGCCATTTTTATTTATTGCCTGTATATTTTGTTTCTGTTAAATACTAGTAATTCATCAGGGGGCTCTGTTCTCTTAAGGAAGCACCAGGCAAAATAGATTGATAGCAATTTAAAGGTTACCTTATTTGCAGATTAGGTATTCTATATGGTCTGCAATTGTTTTACTTTTAGCACCTTTGAGTTACAGGTTTAATTTCCGAAAGGGTAGATTTATCAAAATGTGAATTTAGAACGCGCTACAATAAAACTCGCTCACATTCTGTTAATTCCCATGGGATTTTTAAAAGCATATTTATCAAATGGTGAATTCCATTGATAAATATGATTCTAATGAATAGAACATGGATGAGTATTTCTGTGGCGAGTTCTAATCTCACATTTTGCTGAATCTGCCCCATAGTGTGTGGGAGTTGCCTATCTTGACTGATTTGTTAAGGAATAGTGAGACATGCTTTTTCATGTTGTGATTTCCCCAGAACTGCATTAACGTGGCTATTAACATTTTTGGCCTTTCTTTGTGGCCAAGTTCTTTTAATTGCACAGAAAATTCTTGGCCTTTGTTTTTCAATCCCCCCCCTCCCCAGAGCAGATGTGCGTCACTTGTCTGAAGACAACAATATTGCTGTGAATGTGCCATTCATTACATGTTCAAAGGAACAGTATGACGTAGAGAGTGATATTCTGAGACAATTTGCAATTGGTTTTAATTTTTTATCATTTGTCATTTTTTGGTTATTTAGTTTTTTGTTCAGCAGCTCTACAGTTTGCATTGTTAGCCGTCTGGTTGCTAGGATCCAATTTACCCAGGCAACCATGCATTGCTATGAATAAGAGACTGGAATATGAATAGGAGAGGGCCTGAATAGAAAGATGAGAAATAACAAGTAGCAATAACAATTAATTTGTAGCTTTATAGAGCATTTGTTTTCAGATGGGGTCAGTGACCCCCATTTGAAAGCTGGAAATAGTCAGAAGAAGAAGAAGGTAAATAATTAAAAACCTATAAAAAATAAATAATGAAGACCAATGGAAAAGTTGCTTAGAACTAGCCATTCTATAACATATTAAAAATTAACTTAAAGGTGAACCACCCCTTTATGTCACTGATAGGTTACTGCCTGGTAACCAATCAGTGGAAACCAAGAGAGCTGCAAAGCAGGAAGTAGTGTTCTGGCTATTATGTTACACATCCAGTAACTCCAGCCTTTATACATTACATTTTTGGCTCACTAGAAACCTTTTTTATTATGCACAGCCTATCTATTTACCCAGTTTTTATTTTTATACTGAACAATTCCTTTAAGGGCTGTAAAGCTTCGTGATTGAAACAGATGTAAACATATGGTTACTTTATTGGCATAAGGTACTAAACAAATCTTCATGTTATCTTATTTGTAAGGCTTTAGTGATTTATTATTTATTTATACAGTTTTCACTTGAAAATTATTATGCATGGCACTTAAATACAAGACAAGGGGCATTGGTTTTTGTGCCAGGAGGATTAAAGCTCCTACATATGTAATGATCCATGGTTTCCCTTTCCCTAACTTGAAAAAGCTACAGATCCAAACCCTGTGAATTGTATTGTATAGTTTTTGGTCAGAAACCGTATTTTACAAAGATGAGGTATACCGGGTCTGTAATTTGCAGCAGGTTGGTCCTGGTACATAAGGATAGTTTTATCACTGGCATATACGTAAGAGCTATTAATTCACATATAAATGTAGGAAGTGAATGTTTAAAGCACAGAACACATAGCTGAATACAATTTACTTTGTGACTAGACCAAGTTTCAATCAGTTTATAGACCATTTAGATTGTAAGCTCTTGAAAATAGGGCTTTCTACTCACAAATTTAAAGGGGTAGTTCACCTTCCAAACACCTTTCAGTTTGTTTTCAGATTGGTCACCAAAATTAATACTTTTTTTACTTGATTTCCATCTTTTATTTTTTAAAGTTCTTGCAAAATCTATGGTTTAATGCTCCTGTATATATGGTGTTTGTCTGGCAGCTCAGTAATCTAGGTGCAGATTCTGAACTATTACAATTTGCTACAATAGTTGATACATTTTTCAATAGTATCTGTGGGATATTTGCAACTATTGTATCAGTTATAACAGCTGCATTTAATGAAGCTCTTGCGTCTCTCTGCTTGGCAGGACCAAATATAATAAATGGATCAATTTAGAACAATTTACAGAGCCGGTCACTCCCCTTCCCAAAACTGATTTATAAAGACATAAGCTTAAAAATAAAACGTTATAACTCAATATTAGAAAAAAACGGCCAGGAATAGAAAGTGACTGAAAAAAGTCTTTATTTCTGGTGAACAATCTCAAAACAACTGAACTGAAAAAAAGTGATTCCATTTAAGGTAACCTTAAACAAATGGGCAAACTGAATTATTTTATTAAAGACTTTGTTTGTGGTCATCTGAAACCTATACAGTCAAATGAAAAAGTTTGGGAACCCCTCTTAATTCTTTGGAGTTTTGTTTATCATTGGCTGAGCTTTCAAAGTAGCAACTTCCTTTTAATATGTAACATGCCTTATGGAAACAGTAGTATTTCAGTAATGATATAAGGTTTACTGGATTAACAGAAAATATGCATCATCACAAAATTAGACACGTGCATAAATTTGGGCTCCCCTAGAGAGATATTACATCAATACTTAGTTGAGCCTCCTTTAGCAAACGTAACAGCCTCTAGACACCTCCTATAATGAGTGTCTGCATTCTGAATGGTGGTATTTTTGACCATTCATCCATACAAAATATCTCCAGTTAAGTTAAATTTGATGGCTGCCAACTTTGGACAGCTTGCTTCAAATCATCCCATAGATTTTCCATGATATTCAAGTTGGGGGACTGTGACAGCCATTCCAGAATATTGTACTTCTCCCTCTGCATAAATGCCTTTGTAGATTTCCAAGTGTGTTTAGGGTCATTGTACTATGATTTTTATATGACTTTTATATTCTATGCAGTGTACAATGTTACTTTTCTTTTCTTTGCTTTTTTACAGCTCATGCAGGAGTTTCAGCAAATATGATGAAAAAGAGAACCTCCCACAAGTAAGATAAACTATGCTAACTGAAAACAAAAATGTAATACATAAAACACGTTACTCACCGTTTACCGTTTACCTGCCACACAGTATCTAATCACTTATTATGTTGAATGACAGGCAACATAGATTCAATGTTTCTGGGTTCTCTTATACTCTGTTGTGTATTGCAATATATGACCTTGCTTACATCTGGCATGTTAAAAAGGAGAGCTTAATAAAACCTGAGGATAGAATAGCTACTTCTAATGTTTTGGTATCCTTTCCCAGCCCAAGGGCACCACAATATTCTTTCTGCTTTCAATTACTTGAACTTAGGGGACAACTCTTAATACTTCATAGATAGATATATAGATAGAAAGATATATAACTTATAAAGGTACACTAAATCAGAATTAAAATGGCCCTGTCACCCAGATATAAAAAGCTGTATAATGAAAATAAACTCATTTAAAAGTCTCAGCTGTCAATCATATATTGCCTGCCCCCCACTATGCCTCAGGCATAGAAGTGGGGCAGTCGCTTACTTTCACTTTCCATTCAGTACTTCCTAGATATCACTGCCCTCCTTACATTCCCCTTCACTCCTCACACGCTATAAGTGAGTAGTGGACAATGCATGGGCATTAGGTCCCCCATTCGGTTGCATACACAAGATTTTGGGCTGATACACAATTTGCCTCCTCCACAAAATAGCACCTGCCTGCTTCCTATGATTTTGAATTCCATGACTGAAGGGAACGAAATTTAAATAATAAATATAGTGTGAATAAAACTGCATTGTTCAAAACCATCTAAAAAAGGACTGTTATTAATTCAGTGTCTTTTGTGAATTTCTCCACATTCAAAATATATTGAACTTTCCCAACTCAGTCATTAATAACTGCCTACCCACAACATTTATACAACAGACTTCAAGTTTACTATATAAGTCATTGATCCATCCTCTCCCTAATTCTTAATTTGCTATTAAACAGCTTGCTTGCCCTGCCTAGATAACATGTAAGATGTTGAGTATTTAACACAAGTAATATCCTTGTCCTTTAACAGTAGACAGGTGATGTTTTAATATATTTGTTTGAACAACTAAAGAAGGCTAAAGAGAGAATGAAATGAGTTTAAAATCAGATACAGGTATTGGACCTGCTATCTGGAATGATCGGAACTTGTGGTTTTCCAGATAAGGTATGAAGATCCAAATTACATAAAGATACCTTAAGTCTATTAAAAAAACATTCAAACATTAAACCTTATAGGATTGTTTTGTTTCCAGCAAGGATTAATACTATCTTAGTTGGGCTCAAGTGGAAGGTACTCTTATTTTTTATTTTTTGTTACAATGCTAAAATTTAATTATTTGATTATAAAGGAGTCTGTGGGAGATAGCATTCTTGTAATTCTGAGCTTTCTGAATAACGGGTTTCTGGATAAAGGATCCCATACCTGTATTGGTGAAAATTCACATGGAGTTAAAAACGGTCTAAAAATTATTGAATATTTTGAAGTACGTTTTCAAGATTCAGAATGATGATAAAAAAAAAAGCTGATAAAAAATGATTTTTCAGAATTAATTAGGAATACATTTAAATCTGCCCCTTTGACTTTAATTTGTGGTACATACAGAGCGTAATTATCTAGGAAAACTATTATGGTTTATTTTAATGATTTACCTTTCTGTTATACCTCTCAGACTTGGGAAATGAAATTGTTATACAGTTGCTAAGGTCTTAGAATATTTGTTTCACATTGTAATGATTCACTCAGAGGGCCTGAAATGTCACTGATGTTCACTAGCAAACAAAACCAATGCTGGGAATAGCTTACTTCACTTCCCTATATGTAAAAAAGGAAGCTTCCATAATTGTTGTCGGTGTGTTAGATGCATCAGGGCTATGCCCCTGACATTCAGCTGTATTCAGCTTGTTTAAAAATAAATAAATAAATAAAAAAGCAACAAAGTCGTGAATGGATGTATATTGTCTGTTGGGCATTGCAACTTTTTTTTGCTTTTTGCTTAATTGTAATGTGCACAGAACATTCTGTATCTAAATTTTTGCTTCTGTGCATATCAGCCAGGGGTGCATTTCATGCTTTTGAAAAATGTTTTCTGTGGATGCTTTCTGTTCAGATACATTTTATAAATATAAGCAGAAAATGTCCCAGAGATGTAAATGGAAAGTGGCTGCATGAGGAAAAGGACATTTATTTTGTAACTCATATATCACTGCCAATTTCTGTTTTAATCCTTGTCTTTTTTTTTATAATCTGTAATTTATATGAACTAATTCTATATAATAGTGTACAATATTCTATGTGATAAAATTGGAATGTAACCTGTTTTATGCTATACATACCATCTAAAGCAGTTTCTTTAATTCATGCTTCGTTCAGTTTTATTTATTTTTATCCCTTTCTGCCTCCTAAATTACCCCCTAACCTGCAGGTATGCTACATTCAAAGGCAGTAACAACATCTTGTGATTAATATGTACTGGGCTTTTAGGTAATTTAAATTTGGGATGCACCGAATCCTGGATTCAGTTCTGGATTCGGCCAGGATTCAGCCTTTTTCAGCAGGATTCGGATTCGCGAACCCTTCTGGCCTGCCAAATCAAATCCTGATCCACATATGCAAATTAGGTTCAGGGAGGGAAATTGCGTGACCTTTTTGTCACAAATCAAGGAAGTAAAAAAATGGTTTCCCCTTCCCACCCCTAATTTGCATATGCAAATTAATATTTGAATTCAGTTCGGTATTCGGCCGAATCTTTTGCAAAGGATTCGGGGATTCGGCCGATTCCAAAATAGTGGATTCGGTGCATCCCTAGTTTAAATACTAGCTACTTTGTTTTTAGTGATTTAGGTATAGAACTGCCATACATAGGAGCATGTTTGGAGTTTACCATAGAAAACATCACCTACTTTCTATTCATTCCTGTGGGATTTTTAGAAGTGTATTTATCAATAGGTGAAAGTTAGAGTTCATCATTGGATAAATACACTTCTAAAAATTTCATAGGAATTAGTAGAAATTGAGTTTGACTGTGGTAAACTCTACTCTCACAATTTAAAAAAAAAATCTTCCCCATAGTACAAATCACACTTTGCGCTCGAGAGACGTCAACTGGGTAAATCTAGGTATGGGATCCGTTATTCAGAAACATGAAGAGTTAAGTCTGTCAGTGTGCCCCCCTTATTGCCGGCAGACTCAGCTTCCTCTGATATTACTGTCAATTTTCTTTTATAAAGCTGCTCATGCTCTGGTTCTGCTTCTGGTTAGCAAGTATTTTTTGATTAAAAAAAAATATATATCACTAGTAAACAAAGGTAGATATTGGCCTTTACTTCAATAGGCATGTGAAACTAAAACCACTCTCCTAATATTGGGTTGTTTGCAACTGCATTTTCAGTTGCTGTATTCAATGTCTTTCTGCCAGTAGGTTGGATTGGTGGAGAGATGAACTAGTAAGCAGGTAGTCAGAAATAACTTTATATTTTGCAAACCTGTGGATGGGTTCACTTTCACAAAAAAAAAAAATCCTATTGTTGTTCTAATTTAATGGTGTCACTTTTTAATTGTATTTAATTTTGAATGTTTCAGAAAACACAAAAATAGTATGGGACCGAGTAAGCCAATTTCCCAACCCAGACGAAATATTGTAGGGTGTAGAATACAGCATGGTTGGAAGGAGGGCAGTGGCCCAATAACTCAGTGGAAAGGAACTGTTTTGGATCAAGTTCCAGTTAATCCTTCCTTATATCTTATAAAATATGATGGATTTGACTGTGTATATGGACTTGAACTTCACAAGGATGAAAGAGTGTCGGCTCTTGAGGTTCTTCCAGACAGAGTTGGTAAGTTTGTCATTTAAGTTATCTATTGATACGAGATATAAAGTTTATATTTATTATATAAGACTTAGAGGCACATTTATCAAAGGTCGAATTTCAAATTCATGTGAGTTTTTTCTAAACTCTAAAAATGACTTGAAAACCTGAATCGAAATCGACTAATTTCGAAATTTCTGAAAAAAAACTATGTCAGGAAGGCTAATAAAATCTTCAAATTGGTCACTGCACCTCTCCCATTGATTTATACATGAACTTGGCAGGTTTAAGGTGGTGAATAGTTGGATTTGAATTATTCCAAGAGTATAGGTTTCATAAATCTTGAAATTTGAATTAAAATTCAAATAGAGTTTGGATAATTAACAATTCAAATTTGAGAGTTTTGACCAAAAAAAAAAAAAAATTTAAAATTCTAATTTCCTATCCGACCCTTAATAAATCTGCCCCTTAATTTTGACCCTTTTACATAGCTTACTAGCACTGACAAATGATGGATGATATATCTGGGATATATTCTGCTGTGCCTGTGTACTAGAATTTGTATTTGAAGTAGGATTTAATTTTTTTTAACAAATCCTTGCTATTTATGCACACTTATACTTTATGTTAGTAGAAAAGTTTATGTTTCAATCTGGAGAATTTTAGAATAGAATTTAAGAGGCAGCTTTTAGCCTAGGGCTGCACTGACACAGCCATTCTCCCTATGCCGGCTGACTTAAAGGACCAATTTTTTTTTTTTTTTAGAATTCGTTACTATAGAACGGAAAAAAAACACAAAGACAAATTAAACTTTTAAATCGCTAAGTCTTTATGAAGAAATAACTTTCCAAAACTCCACTTGCGCTCCTCTTCTGAAAAGGTGATGCAGCGACGATCCATCATGTGGCGCTCGATTTCTCCTCCCTGGAGGTCTCCTATAAGGAAGGCAGGGAGGAGAAATCAAGCACCGCATGATGGACCGCCGGATTGCCGTTTCTGAAGAGGAGCGCAAGCAAGAAAAAACACATCTCCACCTTAGAGGAAGAGAACCATGCCAGACGAAGGAGAAAAATAAGTGGAGCATATGGGGTCTGTAGCTAGAGGCATAGGGTTGAGCTGCTGGTTGTTATAAATATAAATCATTGTTTACTCATGCCATTGTATGACCTTTAAGGACCATGGTCCATTCTTTCCCTATATCTTTAAGCTGACGCAAAAATGTGGTTGTCTGATCTGTTTGCTTCAGAAACACTATTATAGTTCATATAAACAAGCTGCGGTGTAGCAATGGCAGAAATTAAAAAAGGCTATATGGCACAGGTTAAATAGTGGATAACAAATGCCACCATTATGTTCTACAGAACTTATCTGATATCTGCTGTGTAACCTGAGCCTTTTCTCCTTTGAATGGCTGCCCCCATTGCTACGCAGCATCTTTTTTATATAAACAATAGTAGTGTTTCTGAAGCAAACACAGCAGTTTTACCAGTGCAGGGCAACACTGCATTATATTTTTATTACTTTAAAACACTTTAATTTTCTGATGTTACTTACACCAAAAACTTAAATTTTATCAAAGTAATTATTATATAATGCACTGTAAAAAAGGTGTATTTGCTTCAGAAACGTCACTATAGTTTATATAAACAAGCTGCTGTGTAGCCATGGGGGCAGCCATTCAAGCTGGAGAAAAGTTACATAGAAGATAACAGATAAAACATCCTTGTATTCTACAGAGCTTATCTGTTATGTGCTATGTAACCTGTGGCTTTTCTCCTTTTTTCCCCAACTTGAATGGCTGCCCCCATGGTTACACAGTAGCTTATTTATATAAACCATAGTAGTAATTCTGAAACAAACACATAGCTTTTATTAGTGCATGCTAACAGTATATTATATGTTAATTACTTAAAAAAGCTAAAATGTTTTGAGGTTACTATTTCTTTAAATTAAGTCTGCCTGTCATTGCTAATGATGGGCTGCACAGCCATGTTTGAACCAGCTGAAAAATACAGATGGAGAACACAACTGTGCACCATTTTAAAAGAATTTAAAAACCTGTCAACTTTCAATGCGATTAATTTCTGTGTTGTGATCTCCATTTCTGTTTTTTCTAGGCAAAAGTCCAGTAGTCATACCAAATTTTATAGACGTTTGTTTAAAATTGGTGCCTCTGTGTGTCTTTTGTGCTGTGTGTACGTTACTATTTTTGAATGTGTAATTTTTAAAATTCTTTTATTTAAGCATCATCTCGAATTAGCGATGCTCACCTGGCAGATACAATGATTGGTAAAGCAGTGGAACATATGTTTGAAACAGAGGATGGTTCCAAGGACGAGTGGCGAGGGATGGTCTTGGCAAGAGCGCCCATTATGAGTACCTGGTTTTACATAACTTATGAGAAAGATCCTGTCTTATACATGTACCAACTACTTGATGACTATAAGGAAGGAGACCTTCGCATCATGCCCGACTCTAGTAAGTCTGCCCAGTCTTCTATATTGCTCCACTGATTTTTTCATAAGATTGTAATTACTTCAATTTGTGGTATCACATGAAAACAATATTGAAGATTAACAGGTATTTTGGACAAATCTAAATCCCATCCTGACATTACTATACAGAAGTCCACTTTGAAATGTACTTTGTAAAAGGAAATGGAGATTTGTTCAGAGCTTTGCATTTAATTTATTTCGAAGAAATCTTTTTGAAACCTAAAACTGCAATTCGACTATATTAGATTATGCAGTTATTTAATTATTTGGGCATGGTAGTTAAAATGCATTGAAAGCAGGGCTGATGCTACAGTATTTGGATTTAATTGACTGTAAAATGAGCTAAGCCAGAACCTGCTTCTCTGCAAAAAAAAACTCTAGAGGACATTTTTGAGCCAAAGAACCTTCAGTATTGGCATTCTTAGGCAGTGCCTATTTAAGTCAATGGAAGGTGGCAGGTGGCATGGGAGCTTCTATGTGAAATATGCTAGCAGGAAAAAACACCCAGTGTGCCATCAGCTTAACTGCTCCAATAACGTTGTTTTTGTGTAGTAGAGAGACCGTGAGATGGATAAGGAGGTAACTGTATAATGTCTTCTTGCTGAAGATGTCTATTCTGTATTTGTAACCTTTGCACGCCTCCTTTTTTTAAGAAGTGTGCAGTTGTGCTAGGGAGATTGTTGGGGTGTATTTCTGTTAAAATAGAACCTGAAGAAAGTCTTAAGCTGGCCATAGAAGAAAAGATCTGATCATACGAATCCTAGATTCATGTTATTTTCAGACTGGGAGAGTCCCAACATTTTTCGTCCGGCGGAGATCGGTCGTTTGGTCGATCGGACAGGTTAAAAGCTTTGTCGGCTGCCGATAATATCTCTGCATGTGTTGCCGATTGGACGATTTTCAGTGGGAGTCTGTCACCAGCTTTTGTCGGACATAACTTTCGTACAATTGCTGTCAGGGGCAGAACATCTGTTCTTTTACTACTTTATTTGATCAGAATGGTAAGTGGCAGGTCGAGATTTGGACGATCGGATCTTTGCAGCTATGGCCAGCTTTATATATTTCACTTGATGTTATTAACATTACACAGATGTAATTAAATGCTGAAATATACATAGTAAGTAAGTATGGTTGAAAAAAGACACGTCCATCAAGTTCAACCTTTTAGGTTTTGTTTTTGGTTTTTGTATTTGATTCAAAGGAAGGCAAAAAAAAAACATCTGAAGCCTCTCCAATTTGCCTCAGAGGGGGAAAAAATCCTTCCTGACTCCAAAATGGCAATCGGACTAGTCCCTGGATCAACTTGTACTATGAGCTATTTTCCTTAACCCTGTATTCCCTCACTTGCTAAAAAGCAATCCAACCCCTTCTTAAAGCTATCTAATGTATCAGCCTATACAACTGATTCAGGGAGAGAATTCCACATCTTCACAGCTCTCACTGTAAAAAACCCCTTCCGAATATTTAGGAGGAACCTCTTTTCTTTTTAATCGGAATGGGTGACCTTGTATCAGCTGGAAAGACCTACTGGTAAATAAAGCATTCAAGAGATTATTATATGATTCCCTTATACATTTATACATAGTTATCATATCTCCCCTTAAGCGCCTCTTCTCCAGGGTGAACATCCCCAATTTGGCCAGTCTTTCCTCATAGCTAAGCTTTTCAATACCTTTTACCAGCTTAGTTGCCCTTCTCTGTACCCTCTCTAATACAATAATGTCCTGTTTGAGTGATGGAGACCAAAACTGTATGGCATATTCTAGATGGGGCCTTACAAGTGCTCTATACAGTGGAAGAATGACCCCCTCCTCCCGTGACTCTATGCCCCTTTTAATACAGCTCAAGACCTTATTTGCCCTTGATGCTGCTGACTGGCACAGCCAAGTTTATCATCTACAAGGACTCCAAGGTCCTTTTCCATAATGGATTTGCCTAGTGCAGTCCCATTAAGTGTATAAGTGGCTTGGATATTTTTACATCCCAGGTGCATGACTTTACATTTATCAACATCGAATCTCATTTGCCACTTAGCTGCCCAGATTGCCAGTTTGTCAAGATCATGTTGCAAGGATGCCACATCCTGGATGGAATTAATTGGGCTGCATAGTTTTGTGTCATCTGCAAACACTGATACATGTGATTTATATATGTGATTACATTTCGAGGCACATTTATTAAAGGTTGAATTTCGAATTCGTGTGAATTTTTTTTAACTCTAATAGGATATCTAAGACTCGAACGAATATTACATCTAAATTAGACTAAACTAGAATCAAGGTTTTTCTCAGAAAAAAACTTGAATGTCTGGAAGGCTAGTAACATCTTCAAATGGGTCACTGGACCTCTCCCATTGACTTATACATGAACTTGCCAGGTTTTAGGTGATGAATAGACAAATTCGAATTGTTACATGGTTTGAGAAATCTCAATTTTCGAAATTAAAATTCGAATCGAGTTTCGAATTTGAGAGTTTTGACCATAAAAAAATTAGAAAATTTAAATTTTCAATTCGACCATTTAATAAATCTGCCCCTTACTGTTTCTATTCAGTTACAGACCAGTGACACAAATAAGTATTCCAGACATAAGTAATTCTTCACATGAAATCCACTGATCTGTTAATATGTATAAAAGCCCCTAATTTGTGCTATTCATGGATGGAGAGTGCTTAAATTCTGCCCATACTCAGCAGCTTTTTGCTCCTTACTTTCCAACCATCAAAATATAAAGCTATTGAAAATTAACTCCCATGATTTGTATATAAGTACTTGATATGCACTTATTGTGGACACAGAGACTTGTGGTCTTCTTGGCTTAATTAGTAGAGGTTGCCTTATGCTCATAGTATAGAGTTTATTCTTATGGGCCATACCCAACTTATTAAATGTTCTAACTAATTAAACTGGAAATGTACAAAAATGTATACGTGGCTCATATGAACAAGATAGATACAGAATACAGAATGGCAATTTATTTCTGAGAAATATAAACAAATGGCAAACATCAGCTTAGTTACCATAAAACAGGCAAAATCTTAGACTTGATGCAATTGATGGTGTAAGTCACACCAAAGCATAGTTCATGTATGATTAGGTCTAGATTGTTTTGAATAACATTTTCCCAGTTGACATGAACATCATTTTTAATTACATTTTAAAATGTAGGGTACATGGTCGGAAAAAAGGTGTAGGGAAAAAATACTTTTACCTGGTAATGTAGTGTTCAATGAGATATACAGGTATTAAAGCAACAGTAATGCCGAAATTGAAAGTGTTTTAAAGTAATGAAAATATCATGTAGTGTTACCCTGCACTGGTAAAACTGCTGTGTTTGCTTCAGAAACACTACTATAGTTCATATAAACAAGCTGCTGTGTAGCAATGGTGGAAATTGAAAAAAGGCTACATGGAACACGTTAAATAGTAGATAACAGATAACACCATTATGTTCTACAGAGATTATCTGCTATCTGCTGTGTAACCTGAGCCGTTTCTCCTTTGAATGGCTGCCCCCAGTGCAGGGCAACACTGCATTATATTGTTATTACTTTAAAATACTATCATTTTTTGATGTTACTGTTCCTTTAACAGGGGTGTTTTAATGCTCATCCTAAACATTACTTGATGTTTTAAGAACATTGATCAAGAACGGCATGTACATCATTGCTTCTACAGTGTGTATATATAGGCATCTTGCTCCCTGGGCAACACCATAAGCACCAGGGGAGTATTACTGGAATACAAGTATAGCTACACTCTCTCTAGGCACTTGGGCAGCATACCATTCCCACTGAAGATTGTAATATAAAGTAATAACAAAAATAACTCTGCTCTACTTTTTGCAATGTGCCTTATGTGTTTTTTTATGTCTATGGACCAGATGATTCCCCTCCAGCTGAAAGGGAGCCAGGAGAAGTTGTGGACAGCCTTGTAGGGAAGCAAGTGGAATATGCCAAAGAAGATGGCTCCAAAAGGACTGGCATGGTTATTCATCAAGTTGAAGCCAAGCCATCAGTTTATTTCATAAAGTTTGATGACGATTTTCATATTTATGTCTATGACTTGGTGAAGACATCCTAGATGTTATCCCGGACTTGTTGCCAAACATATGGATCTATTACATTTAATATTTGTAGAGAAGTTTCACTGCTTTCTGATGATATGAAAGCTTCGATATTCCTGCAAACTCGCAATCCCTTCCTGGAAAGTAAAAAAGACAATTTATTGAGAACCGCACTCACAGGTTCTCTCTGTCTCTCCTATGCGAAAAGGAACATACCACTTCTGGAGACTGCCGTGTGTTTTTGCATTCGGGGATACGTTCTTCAACAGGAAGCCTGATTGGGAACAGCAGAAGCTCATTTAAAATAAATGAAGAGTGGCTGCAAGAGACCAGCTTTTGTAAATTCTGAAAAATCGTTAAAAGAAATTGCAATTTAATGTTTTGTTCCCCTGCATTCCTTCTCACTCATTTCACTCATGCGATTGGGCATATCTGTGTTGTACCTAACCATTTCCTTCTCAGCCTTTCAGCACCCTTATTTATCTGAAATCCCTTCATGTCAGGAGGACAGCAAGATATTGCACTGTGAATTGCTGAAGAGGTTTTCCACCATATGAGAAATGTCAAGCACACCAGAATCCAAAGCAGAAAGTCTGCTGTCCCAGTTAAATTCATGGTTTTCAGATTTCAATTTTTTGACGTGGCAGCACCTGCCTCTACAGAAATGTGTGAATGTAACGCTAACAGCGTGGGTTATCTTGGCCTAACGCCTGCCATTGGGTGAATGAAAAGAGTGGTCTTAAAAGTATTTATTTGATTTCCAGTGTTAAAAAACCAACATTGTGGTGCAGTGGCTCAGCCTGGCCTTTTACATGGGTTATTTTTCATTCATGTTGACATTTTCTATCATATTGCAATTGTTGTTTTTTTTTTTTGTTTTTTTTAATGTCCCTCCTACTTTGGATGTCTGTCTCTCTATGATAAATAATGTTAGAAATTGTGTAAATGGTGCACAACTAGTTATGCCTTAGAATCCTACTCTCGTACAAATATGACTGCTAAATTAAAAAGAATAGGCGTGGGTCGGCTTTTTAATTTGTCATGCATTGGGATTTCTCTATATCAGAACTGTCCAACTGGAGAGAGAGACTGTCTGTGGCCTTAGCTTGCCCCATCAGTCCACATAATTCTTTGTAACAACATTATTGCTTTATCTTTATTTGCTCCTCACAGTTGCAATTTTTTAAAAATCTGCCCTTTGCAATGAAAGCATGGTCCTTTGTTAGTTCTTTGCTTCTGAGTTTTCAGTCTATTTCTTCCTTGTGGGCATAGGGAAAGTTGTCTTTATTGCCTAAAATCAGGAAATACTTTGTCCAATTCTATTCATATTTTTTTTTTCTTACTCATCCTTACATTCAGTAAAATTGGTAGATACTAAGTAATTGACTTTGTCTGGATACAGAGCAAAAACTTGAGCCTTTTCTAGCATCTCTCCGAGGACGCAGGTTGTTGTTTTTCAGCAGTACACAAAGATCTGCAGGCTGAAGGTACCTTTTTAAGATCTTGTTTGTGGCCGCTAAACTTCGCTATGTGTAGTCCCAAAGTATTGATATATCCTTCACGGGTTTTTGAACTTCTGGGAGTTACACCGGAACCACCATGTTCATGCTCCTTACTTAAATACATGTTATGGACTGTGTCCTGTGTAAACCCCTCACTGTACTTTGGGTGTGGATTCTGTGCTGTGTAAATGAGCTGTATTTTTACTGCTAATAGAAGGTATTTATGCACCAGATTTTGATATTAATGGGATTTTTTTCATGAACCTATATACCATAACATGATGTTTTAGTTTTTATTCAAGGTTTGGGTATGTAGGTAACTCTGACATCTATTACAAGACTTTGGTCCAGCTTATGCTAACATACTGGGACTTTTGCTTGTACATACATGTATTATTGCCCCCCCCCCCCCGCATCTGAACTAACAGCAGAGTTGAGACAAAAAACGGCACTTCTAAAGAGCGGAAATGTTAGAATATTCGTTCAAGTATGGGATGTATTATCCAGAATGCAGGGGGTGTTTCCATAATTTGGATCTCCATACGTTGTCTGCCTAAAATTAATTTAAACCCTAAATAGACCCAATATGATTGTTTTGCTTCAAGTAAGGATTAATTAATTTGGTTGAATGAAGAACTAGGTGCTGTTTCTTTATTACAGAGAAAAGGTAAATATTTTTTCATGAGAACTATCGCCAAAATGGAATATTAGCTTCAGCATACTTTCTAAATACAATCCATTAAAAAATCTGTACTGTTTCTGAAATAATCAAGTTTATCTTCACTATTCCTCTCTCAGCATCTTTTTTTTTTTTTTTTTTTTTTTTTTTCCTTCATGCTGTCTTCTTGCAGGAGTTGGCTGTCAGATAATCCTTTTGCCTAGAAGATGTATTAGAGCTCACTCTATTTAAATAACAAGACATCATGTCTCTCTACATGCAGAATTTGTGCAAAATTTTCTTTGTACTGGAATCAGTTATTTGAATGAGCTCTAATACAACTACTAGGAAAGGAAGCCCCCCCCCCCATAAGATATATTGGATCTAACTGCCAATGATTATTTGACACCCAACTGCTGCATGAAGAAAGAATGAAGAAGAACAAATGCTGAGAGGGGGATAGGGAAGATCAACTTTATTTCAGAGAAGATGCAGAAATTTTTAATTGTTTATATTTAGAAAGTTTCTTTCAGATAAGGGATCCCATACCTGTACGAGACATTACTGGATGTTTGGGAAAACTGCTGTACATGCAATTTATAGCACCAGTTTGAACTAGATGTAAGAAAGCGGTACCTAACATTTCAGCAAGCAAAAATGTGTGCTGTTCTGTGTGCCCTCTATCATGGTATTTAACTGGACAGTTCTGGTTGGTTGCACTTCTATTCTCTTGCGTACAGCGCTACTACTTCTCAATATCTTTTTCTAAATCCAACCTTTTTTTCTTAAATATTTTTCCAAGTCCGCCTTAAGGTTTGTGCCTCATTTTGTGAATTTTGCTAGATTTCACAACAAAAAATGTATTTGCAGTGTATGTACATTGCTCCCCTAGCAGTAGGCAGAGGTCAAGTAGATTCCCTTTTTTTTGTGTTGTTTGTTTGTAATTAAGGCACAATGGTTTCTCGTGTTTCTGAGCATTGAGCAGATTTGCAACAGTGTTTCTATCCTGCGGATCTATAAAGTACATTTTATTGACTCTGGAGAGTCCTGCATGTAAATCTGAAAGCAGAGCCTGGCTCCGTGAGCCTCCGTCGCAGTTACACATGCAATAAAAGTGTCAGATACTCCCAATATGTGCAGAACCTGGGCTGCAGTATGCATATTTGGGTGTGCTTGTGCTTTTATGTTTTGTCATTGGTATAAGCCTATTTTATTAGGTATACATTAACAAACCTCTTCTCTTTTTTTTATATACATATATATGTAATATACCGTTTTCTTTTTTTCATTCTTATATTGATAACCCCACCCCCATTATTAAACACCTTGGGTGTTTGATGGCTGAAATCACTCCTCCCTAGGGTTGCCACTTTTCCAGAAAATAATACTGGCCTTCCTATATTTTTTCCCTATTAATAACATTGGGATCAACCATCATTCTTACTGGCCAGGTGGCAACACTACTCCCCACCCTTATGGTTAGGCTTCTACGAGAGGCTCACATTTTAGATCTACATACAGCACTTGTGTGGACCCCACTAACTCCTGTTGAATTCTGGTTGGGGGATTCTTGACATTTTCTCCAAGAAGGGAAACAAAAAGCACAGGGCTTGTAAATGCAAATTCTGTGTAAAGCAAAACTGGCCTTTCATTTACCTGCTGTAGAACTGTAACCCATATATGTGTGATGTCAGGCTGCCATGTACTACCCTCAATATAAAGAGACAAAACTTAACACCGTTCATTCTTTTTGCATGCTTAGTTAGTATGTTTAATGTAACAAAGTTGCATGTTACGCAGTTTTTTTTTCTTCTTTACATGTAGGTTTTTTGTTTGTTAGTTTTTTTTTTACTTTTGCCTTGAGGGAGGGGGAGTTTCTTTCTCCTGTGTTGCTTTGTGTAGATTTGCTTAATGTGTGTTGCTTGGGTGTATGCTGGGTGAAATGCACTGGTGAAGCAAAAATAGTGCCAACTGGAGGTAATGTTCCATGTGTGAGTTCAACAGCATTTGAAGGAACCATATACATAACTGGATGCACTGTAGATATCAACTGTCTTCTGTTGTTTCTCTCTTATGTTTTCAGGATTCCAAAATATATTTGTTCTGAGGATCCGGACACCATTTATTTTAGTTGTGTCTAATATTTCATCCCAAATGAATAACATGAGATAAAAAATAATCCACCAGCAATTACATTTTCTGTTCAGGTAATGATGAATACATTAGTGTTCCCAATCTGTGGTCCTGCCACTTAATCAGTGGGTTACTCACTTTATACAATGGTGACTGTTTTGACCCAGAAGTGTACATCACCCGTCTAAATTCTTGATTGGAATGGCCAGTAACACTACAATAGGTTTTCATTTTATTTACATCTACAGATAATGTTTACGCAAGTCTGCACTAAAACCTGGCAACGTTTCTTTTAGAAAAAGTCAGAGGGTTAATGGTTTAGGAAAAGATTGATGCTAAATGTGGCCATAGACGTTACAATTACGTTTTTCCTAGAAAAGATTTTTCCAAGAAAGATCGTTCATTTCAATACACATGTGTAGAACTGAATAGTCAGAAACAATTAGGGATGCACCGAATCCACTATTTTGGATTTTGCTGAACCGCCGAATCCTTTGCAAAAGATTTGGCCAAATCCTAATTTGTATATGCAGATTAGGCGTGCGAAGGGGAAAACATTTTTTACTTCCTTGTTTTCATGCGATTTCCCTTCCCACCCCTAATTTTCATATGCAAATTAGGATTCAGATTTGGGTAGACCGGGCAGAAGGGTTCGGCTGATCCCTAGAAACAATAGAATTACCTGTATCTGATGATTCAGCACTATCAGTGGCCAATATTCCGGTACCTTCAAAGGCGCCCAATCAATTTTCCGGCCAGCCCAATCGTCGAGCTGACCGATATCCAAGTCTTCTGCCGATATTGGTCAGCTCGTCTCCCATCATACATTCACGAATATCGCATGAAAATGTGTTTAGTATGGTATTATGGGTGCATTTATGGCCACCTTTAGACAGTAGGTAACAAGCATGACCCGTCGTGCTGCCACTAAAATGTATTCCATTTATTGGTTTGCTGCCCACTCCTTCAAAATGGCAAGTCTACACTGCCTTAAAGTTGAAGTCAAAATGATTTGCTATCTCGGTAACAGTTTGTGTGGTATGACTCAAGTACTTGCCTAGTATTTGCTTCAAACAAGTGCTGTAAACATTGCTCCATATTAGGGATGCACCGAATCCAGGATTCGGTTTGTGATTCGGCCTTTTTCAGCTGGATTTGGATTTGGTTGAATCCCTCTGCCCGGCCAAATCGAATCCTAATTTGCATATGCAAATTAGGGGCTGGGAGGAAAATGACGTGACTTTGTCACAAAACAAGGAAGTAAAAGATGTGTAACCCTTCCCACCCCTAATTTGCAAATGCAAATTAGGATTCGGTTCAGTATTCGGCCGAATCTTTTGCAAAGGATTAGGGGGTTAGTCCGAATTCAAAATAGTGGATTTGTGCATTCCTATTCCATATGCTTTGCAAAATATTTACTTTATATACCATGTCTACCCAACAAGGGAGTTCTACAGCCCCATATTGCTTTAAAGCTCCACTTAGTTTCTTATTGAAATGTGGCCCCTGAACATGCAGCGTAGAGAATGACTGTCTTGCTACATGCAATCTATTGGATAGTACTGGTGTATATGACATCATAAGTTTGTGTCTCCCATAGCATTCATGTTTAATTCTGTTATTAGGATAAGGAGTTTAACCCTTTGTCTGCCAGCAACACAGCACCTGATTTGCTGGCAGGGAAAGTGTTAAGAGGGTAGGTGGATGCGGGAAAGAAGGACAAATAGTACTGTAATTTAAAAAAAAAAAAAAACAATTTGTGGTTCCTTTTGAATGCTGTACAGTATTTGCCTCATTAGTGCAGTTTGGTTGGGTCTTGGTATGTGTACAGTTAAAGGATTTTGTGTATGCTAATAAAGTAGGTATCTACCATTCTCCAAGCTTTTTTTTTAATTTTTTTTATGTAAACAGTTCCCTGTTCTTTGCATTTAGAAGTAAAATGTTCAATATGTTAATTCTGTAAGTAATTTTTATAAGTATGATGTTACTCTATCCCTAAAACATTTAAAATAAATCCTTTATGTGCAACTAAAGTCTTCCTGTTGTTAAACTGTAACCTCCTGTACCTTTTGTTTGTAAATATGTTATCACTGAGCAACTTCTGGGCTAACTGTACAATGTAGCAGAGAACAAATGATTGGAACAATCTGAGTATAAATAGGTAAGTGGGAGCTGAGTATTAACAGGTATGCAACTTATTATCCAGAATGCTCAGAACCTGGGGCTTTCCTGATAAGGGATCTTTGCAAAATTTGCATCTTCATACATTGTCTACTAGAAACTCATGGGAACATTAAATAAACCCCATAGGCTGGTTTTGCTTCCAATAAGGATTAATTATATCTGAGTTTGGATCAAGTACAAAGTACTGTTTTATTATTACAGAGAAAAAGGAAATCATTTTTAAAAATGGAGTCTATGGCAGATGGCTTTCCATAATAAAGCTTTCTGGATAATGGGTTTCCAGATAACTGATCCCATACCTGTACCACATATCTTTGTGCAATCCTTTGTCTTATGTACAGCATCTACCAAGTTCTGCTCCTGTGATAAAGGAAATTATTTCTTTGTAATATATATATATATATATTTTGTCACAGATAAACCGACGGGCCCCATCTGAAAGGAATCTATGTATGTAAGCGCTTGCCCCCTTGGTTAAAACATTATGGACATGGGGTTAGGCAAGAAAGAACCATGCTAATTCTAACATTTACTGGACACGACTATCCAGAAATGGGCAACTTCTACTACCTGAGCTCTTCTGCCTCCTGCTAAGTGTTGGGTAAATGGTTCACTTGAGACAAGCAAGATTTTGCACATCTGTAAGATATATATATGTGTGTGTGTGTGTGTGTGTGTGTGTGTGTGTGTGTGTGTGTGTGTGTGTATATATATATATATATATATACACACACTTTTTGACTGTCTTCTGTTAAATATGAGTGTATCTTTTTCTTTTATACTCCACTTGATTATTTCTCTTCTATTATTGAGTTATTTGTATGTGTGGATTACTTGGGTTATTACCGACATCTGATGTAAATTTCATGGCAGTAGCCCCAGTAGAAATATATGTACTGAGAAAAATGTTGACGTGTTCAATACTTATTTTCACTGCTGTATATTTATCGCATACCAGGGATCATGGATCAGTTTCAATACATCAAAATACCTGAAGAGGTCATGTTGCCTTATGCCGAAGAGGAAATGCCCTTGAAATGGATCAGTTTCAACAAGACAATGACCCCAAACACACCAGTAAATGAGCAACATCGTGGTTCCAAACCAACAAGATTGACATTATTGAATGGCCAGCAAAATCCCTGGACCTTAATCCAATAGAAAACGTGTGGGTGACATCAAAAATGCTGTTTCTGTGGCAAAACCAAGAAATGCAGAAGAATTGTGGAATGTAACAGGTGCCAGGGGTTGGTCGACTCCATGTAACACAGATGTGCAGCAGTTCTCAGAAACACTGGTTCTACAACTAAATATTAGTTAATCAATTGAAAGGAAAGCAAAATCTTGAAAACGTTTTCATTTTATACAGTGAATGAGTTTGTAAAGAAGAATGCAGACGCTGCTATTTTTTGGAACAGCCTAATATTCCCTTTTCTTCACTTTCTGTAAAGGAATAACACAAATTTGATAAATTTTTCTTCATGTTTTGATTTGGATTTTGAGCTTTGTACGCTGTTTTTTAAACGCACTGCTATTATTCTGAACACAACAGTTTATAGCACCAACAAGTTTCGCAGTGCTTTACATTCATTTTTAACAAACAGGGGACACATGGTGAATAAGCTTGAGGCAGAGAGTTCCAGGGAAAAGCAGAGGCCAGAGAGAAGTCTTGTAGATGAAAATGGGCTGAAGTGATGAGAGGAGAAGAGAGGCACAAAGGTTGAAAGAAGTAGTGTATTTTGAAATCCAAGATGAAATATAGGGAGGGGCTTTATTGTGAAGGGCCTTGAATGTACAGTTGTGTTCAGAATAATAGCAGTATAGCTCAAAATCCTTATAATAGCTTTTATTTCCATACATGAAAATGCATTGGGAACACAAATCAAAACATGAAGAAAATTTGTGTTCTTCCTTTACAGAAAGTTTCTGAGAACTTCTGCTGATCTGTGTTACATGGAGTCGACCTACTTCTAGCACCTGTTACATTCCACAATTCTTCTGCATTTCTTAGTTTTGCCTCAGAAACAACATTTTTGATGTCACCCACAAGTTTTAATTTAATTTATAAATTACACACAACTGGACTTTCACTGATTATCTTTGGAACCAGCATAAAAAAAGTACTGAATAGACAAATTTCATAACTCTTTTGGTACTGGCAAGTTTACACATACTTACCAAGCACATTTTTAGATTTTTGTACTTTATCTATTAAGGCAGGGGTCCCCAACCTTTTTTTACCCGTGAGCCACATTCAAATGTAAAAAGAGATGGAGAGCAACACAAGCATAAAATAGTCCCTTGGGGTGCCAAATAAGAGCTGTGATTGGCCATTTGGTTGCCCCTATGTGGACTGGAAGCCTACAAGAGGCTCTACTTGGCACTATACTTAATTTTTATGCAATTAAAACTTGCTTCCAAGCCTGGAATTCAAAAATAAGCATCTGCTCTGAGGACACAGAGAGCAACATTCAAGGGGTTGGAGAGCAACATGTTGCTCGCGAGCTACTGGTTGGGGATCACTGTATTAAGGGTTACATCCTTGTTTAGCTTCAATTATGTATATATACACGTACATTATATATGTGCTTTCTTAATATGCACAACTGCTTTAGAAAGCCCTTTAGATTGCTAGTTTGGGGAAAGTAATGATAATGGGGGATTTTAATTACCCAGATATTGACTGGAGCAACAGTACTGCCAGATCAGTTAATAGGAACATGTTTATAAACTTGTTGCATGACAATTTTATGGCACAGGTTGTTGAGAACCCAACCAAAAAAATGCTGTTCTGGATCTAGTGATCTCTAATGACCCAGAACGTATAGCATACAGTATGTGCAAGTCATTGAACCCCTGGGTAATCGTGACCATAATGTGATTTGATTTGTCTGGTGCAAAAAACAAATACACTGGGGCAACAAAAACCCTGAATTTCAGAAAAGCTAATTTTAGTGCCTTAAGGGCTGCCCTACAGAGCTTGGATTGGGGCTTTTTATTTGCTGGGGGCCGGCTTTGCAGGGAGACATTTCAGGGGAACGATAATGGGTGCAGCATTTACTTTATACTGACACGTTCCTATGATTTTGATTCCCCATTTCTGCAATAGTTCTGAAGATTTAGAGCACCATACTCCGTGATGGAAAAACAAAACAATCAATGTGAAGGGAGCTGTACTCCCACAGACATGTATGCGCCGAACGCAGGTGAAATGCAACATGCTGCGTCCCACCTGCAATTGGCGCTTACATGCGTCTGTGTGCGTACAGCCCCCTTCACAATAATAGAGTGTGTCTACTCCTGCACTCCCCTGCGGCTGAACGGAAGAAAGCGCAACACAGGGGAGTGCAGGGAAAACCGCCCGTGTGTAAGAGCCCTAAGGCTGCCACTCCCTAATCTCTTTGCTTTGGTAAATGCAGTTAAACCCAATTTGCAAAGAGTTTCAGGTTGCCAATGTACAACAAAATAAATAGCAGCTAAAGCTATAGAATGACTGACTGAGCCATTCCTAGCAACTTTTCAATTTTATTTATTAGTTATTTTTTTTTTTTTTTTAAATCTTGCCATCCTCTTCCAATTTTTTTCCCAGCGAAAAACGATTGTTCTGTAAGGCTACAATTTTATTGCTATTGTTAGTTCTTTTAACTTATCTTCCCTTTTGGTCCCTCTCGTATTCATATTCCCGTCTCCTGTTTAAACCACTGCATTGGTTGCAAATTGTTTTAGCATAGCAATGCCGCCATCATACTAAAAGTTAATTTAAAGGTGAACAACCCCTTTTAATGAAAGGCGTTGATTTGCAATGTATGTTTACAATACATATAAGGGTACATTTCACCAGATGTAAAATCGAACAACTCAATGATTTAGTTGGTAGATCATTTGTCTGTAGGTCTGTAGTTTATACATTAAAACACAAGGATGTTGGCATTATGGAATCTGTTAATTCAACTAAGGAAATCAATTCAAGTAAAATCAATTCAAGTATGTTCTACATCTCCATCTTGTGGTAGGTTCATGTAACTGCATATTTCCTCTTAACTCCTGCCAATGTCATCGTATAGAACTCGTTAATTGTACTCTTAAAATAAATGCACAAAGTGGAACAAACACTTCAAACAGATCCAGTTAAGTAACACACACAGAGGGTGAAATGTTAGAGCAGTGAGATGAATATGACATCACATGTTAATGGTACATATAAACCCAAATCAGCTTCTATCTGGGACACAATGAGGCTTGCTTATCAAAGGGTAAAAATTAGGTTATACAATAAATACACCATAAGTGCAGAGACACGCGAAGATTCAGCAAGATTTAGGGTAAGGGCAAACGGTAAGTCAGGCGACAAATTGCCTCTTCTTCGGGCGACTAATCTCCCCGAAAAGTCTTCTAAATCGGAAAACGAATTGATTTTAGTGCCATCCCACTGGCGATTTAGATTTTAGCTGGCGGGAAGTACTTTTTGGGGAGATTTACCGCCTGAAGAAGAGGTGATTTGTCGCCGGGGCATCTAAATCTCCCCGAATCATCGCGTGTGTCTCTGCCCTAAAGCCTATACAAATGTGTAGGTTTGCAGCTAATTTTTTAGGTTTTGTGGTAAATAGTTTCAGGTGGTAGATTTGACTGATGATGGACAAAGTGTTGATGTAGTTCCCTGCAGATTTCCCAGTTCCAACAGGAAAGAGTTTGTGAGGTGCTATGAAGCTCCTTATCTTTTCTTCAGCTTTCACAACTCCTCTGTCACAGCCAATTACTGCTCAATGTAAAGGAGCCGCAAATAGCTTCCAAGTATATCCTTACATTTGGTGTTCACAGATGTCATCCATTATTATCAGTGTATACTTTTGAGGCTTGTTATACAGGTATGGGATACCTGTTATATAGAAAGCTCCAAATTACAGGAAAGCCATTTTAGGCAAATAATTCTAATTTTGTTTAAATGATTTCCTTTTTCTCTGTAATAATAAAATAATGTTTTTTTGTTTCGTAGTAGGCATAAGCTATGGAGATCTTAATTGAATAAAGGGGGGGGGGGACAACAAACGGCACAGTGGCCCTAGGGGCACCCACTATGTAAATCCGGCCCTTATCATACCCACTACATGTATGTACAGCATGGCAGTTAAGTTGTTAGCATTGCTGCTTTACAGTGTTTGGGTCCTGAATTCACTTCCCTCTAGGGCAGGGGTGCCCAAAAGGTAGATTGGGATCTACCAGTAGACCTTTAGCTGGTGATCAGTAGATCTCAAGACACTGTCAACTAACAGCTTGTCTAAACCACCCTCCTATTTCATGCTTTTCATTCACATATTTATTATGTTATGGTTACATAAGAAATAGTTGTTTAATAAATGTAACACTATACATTTTCTCATAAATCAGTCCATGGAACAGCAGTCTAACAATGCTTTTATGGATATAGATCATAATGGGACAACATCACTAAAAGTAGAACTCGCATTAGTAAAGTATGGCCACTCCTCTCCTAGGGCATATTAACCCTAGACATGCCAATAAGAGAAATGTAGGAAATTGACCGATTGAAAACATTATCTTACCCACATTCCCACAATCAGAATACAACAAACTTTTCTGGTCTCCCATCACTGCCGTGCTGCTTTCATCACTCTGCCTTGGATAGCATAAACTCTTGCAAGATATTTATTCCAAAATGGCACTTCACAGTGAACCAGAAGGGCAACAGCCAGGGCCCAATAGGGCAGTGGCTGAGCAAAAGGACCAGCAGACAGTTAGGATCAGGGTTCATCTGGATTTTTCCCAGTATCCCAATCAGCCAGACCTGCCTTGGGCATAAGACCCATGCCCCACGCATGAAATACTTGCACCCATGATGCACTCTTTCCTTTTTAACCTAGCACAAGGTGAAGAGTTCAGTGCTGTCAGTTGCAAGGCAAATAATAAGTATAAGGCAGTATATAAAGTACCTAACAACAATAATTAAATGATATAGGTTATGGGAGAGCTGGTGGAACAGGGATCTACTGTACCTTTCCCTCGTTGATGCTCCCTAGCTTGTGTAAGGTAGCACCTTTATGAATACAATTGTGAAAACAGACAGGAATGTGTTGATAGGAAGGAACATCTTTGTGCTCCATTCTGGGATTGCACAGAGCTGTGCAGTGGAATACAATGTAAAAAACATGGAACTTCTTACCCTGCCAATAAGGCCTCATGAAACTTAATAAGGAAAATACATTTTTAAGCTATATAAGGTTTCTTATGGCTGGCCAACATATATATATATATAGATATATATATATACGGTATATATATATCTATAGCTATATATATATATATATATATATATATATATATATATATTAAGCAATAACTGTACTTATACTTCTCAACTATGAAATGAAACATGATTAAAACCAATGCATTAGAAAAATAGTAAACTAAGAGCAACTGAACCTTTAACAATTCTACAAGTTTATAGAGTTGGGAGAGCACCTTCCACCACATGGAGAAACAACAAATGGTGTGCAAATGGTTGTTCAACCCTTTGAACCTCCCAATG
This sequence comes from Xenopus petersii, assembly GCA_038501925.1. Taxonomy (NCBI): domain Eukaryota; kingdom Metazoa; phylum Chordata; class Amphibia; order Anura; family Pipidae; genus Xenopus; species Xenopus petersii. Next base: position 131,860,416 of record CM076673.1, on the reverse strand, counting down.
ATTTCAACTTTAGATCTCCTTTAACCCCACTTTGCAAAATAACTGCTATAATCCATTATGCAACTAATTTGTGTAAATCTGTTTATGAATATACTGTAAATTATCAGCTAGCAATGGACACAGGTAACAGCATGAGCCTTGTCTGTGATATGTTTGATAAGGAAGAGTGTGATCATTTTTTAAACCTCTTCATAGTTTTTTTGAGGAAGGATAAAATCTTGCTATGAAAATTAATTCTCAAAATGCCAACAAAGAACTCAAACCTATTGCTGAATGTGATATTGCTTGTTGAATGCCTGTTGTTCTTGCTGGAAAGCAGCTTGTGATTGGGCAAACTTTGCTTGTTCCCTACAAGTGCAATAAATCAAGAATAAATGAAGATTGGTAATGTATTTGCAGCATATTTGTTATTTCTGTGTTCCATTTCAGGGAGAGAGACATGATCAGAATGCCCAGCTTTGCATATGGGAAATGCATAAGTATATATTTAATACATATGAAACATAAAAGAAAAAATGTAATCTGGTACAGCCATCAAATATTTATAATATACAGGATAAACACTTGTAAACAGAGAAATCTAGATTACATTATCTTGCAAGTGATAGAGCTAGATTGGGGATGTGCCATGGTGGGGTCAAGCTTGTTTTAAAGGAGAAGAAAAGTCATCTTGCCCTTGGGGGTTCCAAATGTTAGGCACCCCCAAGTGATTGTATTTACTTAACTAAAACCCCAGGCCGGTGCTCCTATCAGCAGAAAACTGCACTGGCCCACGGCTATTCCAGCGAGCACCACAAAGCAATCCTCTTCTGGCTTCTTCTTTCTTCAAATTTAGCATGCACAGTAGAACGAAATAGCTGACTTTTTAGTTCAAGTTCGACTTTCCACTTAACTGCGCATGTACAGCCGCACAAAGAAAGAGGGAGATGGAAGAGGATCGCTCCATGGTGCTCACTGAAAGAACCCCTGGTGCTGTGCAGTTTTCTGCTGATAGGAACACTGGCTCGTGGTTTCAGGTAAGTATATACAATGACTTGGGGGTGCCTAACATTTTGCACCCCCGAGTGCAAGATTACTTTCCTTCTCCTTTAAGGATCATTTGATTTCTATAAGAAATGCACCGAATCCACTATTTTGGATGCAAATTACGGGTGTGAAGGAGAAACATTTTTTACTTCCTTGTTTTGTGACAAAAAGTCATTAGAGATGGCGCGAACTGTTCGCCGGCGAACTTGTTCGCGCGAACATCTGGTGTTCGCGCTCGCTGGAAGTTCGCGAACGTCGCGCGACGTTCGCCATTTTGGGTTCGCCATTGTTGGCGCTTTTTTTTGCCCTCTCACCCCAGACCAGCAGGTACATGGCAGCCAATCAGGAAGCTCTCCCCTGGACCACTCCCCTTCCCTATAAAAACCGAAGCCCTGCAGCGTTTTTTCACTCTGCCTGTGTGTGCTGAAGAGATAGTGTAGGGAGAGAGCTGCTGCCTGTTAGTGATTTCAGGGACAGTTGAAAGTTTGCTGGCTAGTAATCGTTTTGATACTGCTCTGTTATTGGAGGGACAGAAGTCTGCAGGGGTTTGAGGGACATTTAAGCTTAGGTAGCTTTGCTGGCTAGTAATCTACCTTCTACTGCAGTGCTCTGTATGTAGCTGCAGTGGGCAGCTGTCCTGCTTCTGATCTCATCTGCTGACTGCTGCAATAACAGTAGTCCTTGTAAGGACTGCTTTTATTTATTTTTTTGTTGTTTTACTACTACTACTACTACTACTACTATAAGAGCCCAGTGCTATTAGTCTAGCAGTGTTGGGGAGTGGGACTGGTGTGCTAATCTGCTGCTCCTAGTAGTTCAGCAGCACCAACTTTAATTTTTTTTTTTTTAATATTCATTTTTTTTTTATTTTACTTTTTTTTATTTTACTACCGCTGTAGTAGTGTATAAGTTGACCTTTTAGGCATTATTTGCCCTGTAGGCATTTTTTGCCCAGTGTGTTATTCAACCAACTGCCATCTAGCTGTGTGACCTTGTTCACATTCTGTCTAAATATCCATAATATTACCGTCTCCAGAAAAAACACCGGAGTGACTTTTTTCAAGCAGCCATAATATATTTTACGTAATCCGTATCCATCGCTGTAGTAGTGTATAAGTTGACCTTTTAGGCATTATTTGCCCTGTAGGCATTTTTTGCCCAGTGTGTTATTCAACCAACTGCCACCTAGCTGTGTGACCTTGTTCACATTCTGTCTAAATATCCATAATATTACCGTCTCCAGAAAAAACACCGGAGTGACTTTTTTCAAGCAGCCATAATAAATTTTACGAGATCCGTATCCACCGCTGTAGTAGTGTATACGTTGATCTTGTGGGCAGTATTTGCACAGTGTTTTCTTCAAACCGCATCTAGCTGTGTGAGCTTGTTCACATTTTGTCTAAATATTGATAATATTATCGTCTCTAGAAAAACCACTTGAGTTACTTTTTTTCAAGCAGCATTCATATATTTTACGTAATCCGTATCCACCACTGTGTATACGTTGACCTTGTAGGCATTATTTGCACAGTGTTTTCTTCAAACCGCCATCTAGCTGTGTGAGCTTGTTCACATTTTGTCTAAATATTGATAATATTATCGTCTCTAGAAAAACCACTTGAGTTACTTTTTTTCAAGCAGCATTCATATATTTTACGTAATCCGTATCCACCGCTGTGTATACGTTGACCTTGTAGGCATTATTTGCACAGTGTTTTCTTCAAACCGCCATCTAGCTGTGTGAGCTTGTTCACATTTTGTCTAAATATTGATAATATTATCGTCTCTAGAAAAACCAATTGAGTTACTTTTTTTCAAGCAGCATTCATATATTTTACGTAATCCGTATCCACCGCTGTGTATACGTTGACCTTGTAGGCATTATTTGCACACTGTTTTCTTCAAACTGCCATCTAGCTGTGTGTATTATCGTTTCCAGAAAAACCAACTGAGTTTTTGTTGTTGTTGTTTTTTTAAAAATAATGCCAGGCAAAGGCAGGCCGCCACGCAGAGGCCGTGCTAGGGGCCGTGCTGCTATGCAATCCTGTGGCCCTAGCAAATTGCCCAGTTTTAAAAAGCCAATGACCATGAACTCCCAAAATGCTGAAGAGGTAGTTGACTGGCTTACACAGCACACCCCATCCTCTACCGTTTCTAACTTTACCACAACATCCTCCTCATCCTCCACTGCTATGGCCACCCCACGTAACACTTCCTCCACCACCGGTGCCCCTTCTTCACTGGAGTCAGAGGAGTTATTTTCCCATGAGTTTCTTGAACTGAGTAATGCGCAACCATTATTGCCAGAAGAAGATGAAGGAGATGAGGACGTTACACCAGATTTAATTCTGGCAGAGAACACGACAGAGATGGACATAATGATGAGTGATGAGGAGGAGGTCCCCGCTGCTGCTTCCTTCTGTGATGTGTCAGAAGAAATTGATGCATCTGAGGAGAATGATGATGAGGAGATTGATGTTTTGTGGGTGCCTAGTAGAAGAGAGCAAGAGGAGGGTAGTTCAGATGGAGAGACAGAGAGTCAGAGAGGCAGTAGGAGAATAAGACTTAGAAGAAGCAGGGAGGACAGCCCGCAGGGATCAGTAGGGCAACAACATGTATCGGCACCTGTGTTCAGCCGGCCAACGCACCCGCCATTGCCGCCAATGCCGCCAACTTCTACTGTTACCGCCAGATCGCACACTTCCAAAAAGTCAGCAGTGTGGGATTTTTTTAATGTGTGTGCCTCTGACAAAAGCATTGTAATTTGCAATGAGTGCAGTCAGAAACTGAGCCTTGGTAAGCCCAACAGCCACATAGGTACAACTTCTATGCGAAGGCACATGAGCGGCAAGCACAAAGCACTTTGGGAGCAACACCTCAAAGGCAACAGGCAAACTAAAAGCCACACTCCTTCTGGTCCAGCATCTTACTGCTCTACCTCTGCTCTCCTTGACCCGTCTGAACCACCCTCCACTCCGCCTTCCACCTTGACCACCTGTTCCCATTCCCAGTCATCTGCCACCAGCCAAGTTTCTGTGAAGGCCATGTTTGAGCGTAAGAAGCCAATGTCTGACTGTCACCCCCTTGCCCGGCGTCTGACAGCTGGCTTGTCTGCACTCTTAGCCCGCCAGCTTTTACCATACCAGCTGGTGGACTCTGAGGCCTTCCGCAAATTTGTAGCAATTGGGACACCGCAGTGGAAGGTACCCAGCCGCAATTTTTTTTCTAAAAAGGGAATACCACACCTGTACCAACATGTGCAGAGCCAAGTTACCGCATCTCTGTCACTTAGTGTTGGGCCAAAGGTCCATATGACTACTGACGCATGGTCCTCCAAGCATGGTCAGGGCAGGTATGTCACCTACACTGCCCACTGGGTGAACCTGGTAATGGCTGGGAAGCAGGGAATGGGTAGCTCAACAACAACAACAGTGGAGTTGGTGTCACCGCCACGGATTGCACGTGGTTCTGCCACCACCTCTACTCCTCCATCGCTCTCTACCTCGTCTTCTTCCTCTTCTTCTTCTTGCTCTGCTGCTGGGTCCTCCTTCTCCTCCTCCACACCTGTGCACCCCCAGCTCCCCCTAGGCTATTCGACGTGCCAGGTACGCCGTTGTCACGCTGTCTTGGGGATGACGTGCCTGGAAAGCAAAAACCATACCGGATCTGTACTCCTGTCATCTCTGCAGTCACAGGCCGATCGGTGGCTGACCCCACACCAACTGCAGATCGGAAAAGTGGTGTGTGACAATGGAAGCAATCTGTTGGCAGCGTTGAGACTGGGCAATTTAACACATGTGCCCTGCATGGCACATGTGTTAAATTTAATAGTCCAACGTTTTGTCTCCAAGTACCCAGGATTCCAGGACGTTCTCACCCAGTCCAGAAAGGTGTCGGCCCATTTCAGACGTTCCTACACAGCCATGGCACGCCTTGCTGACATTCAGCAGCGCTACAACATGCCAGTCAGGCGTTTGATTTCTGACAGCCAGACTCGCTGGAATTCAACGCTCCTTATGTTGGAACGTCTGCTGCAACAACAAAGGGCCGTCAACGAGTACCTTTTTGAACTGGGTGGTAGGACTGGATCTGCAGAGCTGGGGATTTTTTTCCCCCGTTACTGGGTGCTTATGCGCGATGCCTGCAGGCTCATGCGACCTTTTGAAGAGGTGACAAATATGGTCAGTCGCACCGAAGGCACCATCAGCGACCTAATACCCTTCGCTTTCTTCCTGGAGCGTGCTGTGCGACGAGTGACAGATGAGGCTGTAGACCAGCGTGACGAGGAGCTGGAAGCGCACGATTTCTGGTCGGAATCACCAGAATGAACCCAGGCACCTGCTGCAACGCAGGGAGAGGTGCCAGAAGTGGAGTCAGAGGAGGAAGGTGGCTTTGTGGAGGAGGAGGAGGAGGACCAACAGGAGCAGGCTTCCCAGGGGGCTAGTGGTGACCTTTTGGGGACCCCTGGTCTTGTACGTGGCTGGGGGGAGGAGACCGTGGATGATGCAGTCCTTGATAATGAGGAAGCGGAGATGGATAGCTCTGCATCCAACCTTGTGAGAATGGGGTCTTTCATGCTGTCATGCCTGTTGAAGGACCCCCGTATCAAGAGGCTTAAGGAGAAGGACCTGTACTGGGTCGCAACGCTACTAGACCCTCGGTACAAGCATAAAGTGTCAGAAATGTTACCAACATACCACAAGTCCGAAAAGATGCGGCATTTACAAACCAGCCTGCAAAACATGTTGTACAATGCTTTTAAGGGTGATTTCACTTCAGGAACTCATCAACATTCCAGGGGCAGAGGTGCCAGTAATCCTGCCACGAGCACACCTGCAAGGACAAAGCCCTTTGGCCAGTCTGTAACGTCAGACATGCAAATGTTTTTCTGTCCAAGGCAGCGCCACAACCCTTCTGGATCCACCCTCAAAGAACGCCTCGACCGGCAGGTAGCGGACTACCTGGCATTAACTGCAGATATCGACACTCTGAGGAGCGATGAACCCCTGGACTACTGGGTGCGCAGGCTTGATCTGTGGCCAGAGCTGTCACAATTTGCCATGAACCTCTTGTCTAGCCCAGCCTCAAGTGTGCTCTCAGAAAGGACCTTCAGTGCAGCAGGAGGGATTGTAACTGAGAAGAGAACTCGCCTAGGTCACAAAAGTGTTGATTACCTGACCTTTATTAAAATGAATGAGGGGTGGATCTCGGAGGGTTACTGCACGCCGGAAGACTTGTTCTGACTTCTATGCAGCTGTCCTTCTCTTCAAGCCTCATGACTCCACACACAGCTGTCCTTTAGCGTCCTCCTCCCTCCGCCACCGTTACAAACTAGGGTGCAAACCCTACTGGTTTAATTTTTTCTGGCCTCTGTGCTTCAGTGGCTGCAACCAAAAAAACTGGGCAAACAATGTCTACAAGGTCAACGTATGGCGAAAAATGACTATTTTCAGCATTTATATGGCATATTTTTTCTGGCAACTGTGCTTCAGTGGCTGCGTCCAAAAAAATGCATATTTTCTGCATTTATATGGCATAATTTTTCTGGCCTCTGTGCTTCAGTGGCTGCAACCAAAAAAATGCATATTTTCTGCATTTATATGGCATAATTTTTCTGGCCTCTGTGCTTCAGTGGCTGCAACCAAAAAAATGCATATTTTCTGCATTTATATGGCATAATTTTTCTGGCCTCTGTGCTTCAGTGGCTGCAACCAAAAAAATTTATATTTTCAGCATTTATATGGCATAATTTTTCTGTCAACTGTGCTTCAGTGGCTGCGACCAAAAAAATGCATATTTTCTGCATTTATATGGCATAATTTTTCTGGCCTCTGTGCTTCAGTGGCTGCAACCAAAAAAATTTATATTTTCAGCATTTATATGGCATAATTTTTCTGGCAACTGTGCTTCAGTGGCTGCGACCAAAAAAATGACTATTTTCAGCATTTATATGGCATATTTTTTCTGGCCTCTGTGCTTCAGTGGCTGCGGCCAAAAAAACTGGGCAAACAATGCCTACAAGGTCAACGTCGTTGACCTTGTAGGCATTGTTTGCCCAGTTTTTTTGGCCGCAGCCACTGAAGCACAGAGGCCAGAAAAAATATGCCATATAAATGCTGAAAATAGTAATTTTTTGCCATACGTTGACTCAACGTATATGGCAAAAAATGACTATTTTCAGCATTTATATGGCATATTTTTTCTGGCAACTGTGCTTCAGTGGCTGCGACCAAAAAAACTGGGCAAACAATGCCTACAAGGTCAACGTATGGCAAAAAATGACTATTTTCAGCATTTATATGGCATATTTTTTCTGGCAACTGTGCTTCAGTGGCTGCAACCAAAAAAACTGGGCAAACAATGTCTACAAGGTCAACGTATGGCGAAAAATGACTATTTTCAGCATTTATATGGCATATTTTTTCTGGCAACTGTGCTTCAGTGGCTGCGTCCAAAAAAACTGGGCAAACAATGCCTACAAGGTCAACGTATGGCAGTTGTTTAAAGAGAACAGTAGATTACTAGCCAGCAAAGCTACCTAAGCTAAAATGTCCCTCAAATCCCTGCAGACTTCTGTCCCTCCAATACAGAGCAGTATCAAGCAGATTACTAGCCAGCAAACTTACTATCATCTGTCCCTGAAATCACTAACAGCTCTCCCCCTACACTATCTCTTCCAAGCACACACAGGCAGATTTTTCAGATACATTTTTGCCCTTGATCCCCCTCTGGCATGCCACTGTCCAGGTCGTTGCACCCTTTAAACAACTTTAAAATCATTTTTCTGGCCAGAAATGTCTTTTTTAGATGTTAAAGTTCGCCTTCCCATTGAAGTCTATGGGGTTCGCGAACTGTTCGCGAACCGCTCGCATTTTTGCGCAAGTTCGCGAATATGTTCGCGAACTTTTTTTCCGACGTTCGCTACATCCCTAAAAGTCATGTGATTTCCCTCCCTAACCATAATTTGCATATACAAATTAGGATTCGATTGGCCAAGCAGAAGGATTCGCAGCCCAATCCGGCTGAAAAAGGCCAAGGGGCCGATTCACTAAATTCGAGTGAAGAATTCGAAGTAAAAAAACTTCGAATTTCGAAGTGTTTTTTGGGCTACTTCGACCTTCGACTACGACTTCGAATCGAAGGATTCGAACTAAAAATCGTTCGACTATTCGACCATTCGATAGTCGAAGTACTGTCTCTTTAAAAAAACTTCGACCCCCTAGTTTGGCAGATAAAAGCTACCGAAGTCAATGTTAGCCTATGGGGAAGGTCCCCATAGGCTTGCCTAAGTTTTTTTGATCGAAGGATATTCCTTCGATCGTTGGATTAAAATCCTTCGAATCGTTCGATTCGAAGGATTTAATTGTTCGATCGAATTTTCTGCGCTAAATCCTTCGACTTCGATATTCGAAGTCGAAGGATTTCAATTCCTAGTCGAATAGCGAGGATTAATTAACCCTCGCTATTCGACCCTTGATACATCTGCCCCCAAATCCTGGCCAAATCCCAAACCAAGTCCTGGATTCGGTGCATCCTTATTTTCTATGTCTTTTCTGTCTATTTCCATTAGGCAGTAATTGTTTGAGATATAATTTTATTTCCTTTATTTATTGATCCCTGATATGTCTTTATTCATTTGTGAGAATCCTTGTTTTACAAATCCTTAATATTGTCCTTTTTCCAAATATTTGTCTCATGCCATACACACAGCGCTGCCTAGATACCAAAAATGTGAGTTTTGATTTTCCCATAAGGCATGGTGGAGACATGCAATTCATTCCTTTATGTCCCTTTGGCCAACTATACATTCAGAACCACTGTTTATTAGCACAGATACAGCCTAATGGTTCAGTGCCATATATCCAAACTTGCAGACAGAGGCTTCCCTTTGCATGTCATTGCTTGTGAAGGTCGTTTTAGCTCCTTTCAGCCCTTCTCACCCTAACCAGGTTTGGTTTCCCATTTCGCTACTCTCCAAGCCCAACAATACAAGCTGTCTGTAAGTTTGGATATATGGCTCTGAACCATTAGGCTGGATCTGTGCTATAAACCAGTGGTTCTGGATGCATAGTTGATCAAAGGGACACAAAGGAGCGATTTGCATGTCTCTGCCCATGATGCCTTATGGGAGAATCAAAACTCTCATTTTTGGTATCTAGGCAGTGCTGTGTGTATGGCATGTGACAAGTAAATACCTTCTGATTTCAGAAGGCTTCACTTTCCAAATATTTGTTTAATTTGTTAAGAGCTTTTGATTAGTACTGAGTAGATTTCTGTTAAAGAATATATGCAGTTCTTATAAAATGACAAACGCGGCTATTAAGTTGCTTCTTTGGCCTTGCTAAGCTTCAGTCTCTCTGGTAATTAATCCTGTAAAAGGCTCAATATCCTGATGAAAACAAAGTGCTTCAGGCTGGATAATTGAAAATGTCAATTTGTTGATTTGTTAGAGCTATGGCACCCGTATTTTCGAGTGCTAAACGTGGGTGCTGGTCAAGTGGATGGCAAGTAATCAGGGGAGAGGCAATTAAATCACTGCGTGTTCCATAGCTTTTATAAGGGGAAGTACAATAGAAGGAGGGCAGAAGAGACACTTGCGTTATAAAAAAATAAGCATAATGGAATACTATGTAGATTTTAAACTTGACACAGCGGTCATTATACTGGTGTGGTTATTTCAAGGGCAATGCTGAAAAATAGAAGCCCCATTTTTACACTGTACTTCTTTTTATATGTCATTACCAATAAGTGATGCACAACATTTTTTCAGGATTCAGCCAAAGCCAAGTGTCTTGGTGATTAGAATCTGAACCCTTAAAGGGGAACTATCGCAAAAAAGAAAATGTAATATAAGCTTCATCATACTGAAATAAGAAGCTTTCTAAATATAATCAATTAAATATTCTGCATCATTTCTGAAATAATCAAGTTTATCTTCACTATCCCTCTCTCAGCATCTGTTTCTCTTAATTCCCTCGTCATGCAACAGTTGGGTGTCAGATAATCATTGACAGTTAGATTCAATATATCTTATAGGGGGCTCCTTTTGCCTAGAAGATGTATTCGAGCTCACTCTATTAAAATCACCAGAAATCCTGTCTCTCTACATGCAGACTTTGTGCAAAAAGCAGTTATTTTGTTAGTACTGAAATCAGTTATTTGAGTGAGCTCTAATTCATCTGCTAGGAAAAGAAGCCCCCCCCCCCTATATGATATATTGGATCTAACTGTCAATGATTATCTGACACCCAACTGTTGCAAGAAGACAGAATAAAGAGAAACAGATGCTGAGAGGGATAATGAAGAAAAACTTTATTATTTCAGAAACAATGCAGAATTTTTAATTGATTGTATTTAGAAAGTTTCAGTATGTTGAAACATATTAAATTTAGATTTTTGCGATAGTTCCCCTTTAAAATCATGTAACTTTAGGTCACACACCCACATCCCCCGTTTGCAGGGTAAGGGGGCCAAATCTAAAAAAGTACTTTTTTTTGCTGCATCCCTTGTACACATGTAATTGATAGACACCCAAAGCACTTTTTAATACATAAGAATTAATGAATCCAAATTTTCAAGGTACTTTTACTAAGTTACATTTTAAAATAAAGCATTACGCTTTATACAGAGTGACTGTCATATCTCTGACAGGGCTTGATATAGGGATGAAGGTAGGCTGCTCCATCACTTCATAGCACAGTATAGCACAGTATACAGTAGCTCAGTATAGCTAGGGATTACAGACGGTTGCACCATATAGGGGTATTATTATATAAAAAGATGAGAAACTTGATCCACCAACAGCAGCAATTAATTAATGGGCAGACAGGGTGAACCTGCTATTTGAAAGGGTATCTAGAACTGAAGCTGCAGTGTTTGCCCCATGAATCCATTTCATAAAACAGAAAAGAAAACAGCAGAATGCTCCCAAGAGAACTGTAATTTCAGTGAGTGTTTATGTTCTTTTGTACTAACCAAATCTACTTCTTTACTCCTCTTTTTTCTGTTTAAATCATAAATATTATAAAGCACACACTGCTAAAAGAGAAGAGAACACTGTAATGCTTGCAAACTGTCACAATGATTTGTTGTGTTTCTGCTCCTGTTGAGCTTCTTTTTTTTTATACACTTTTCTGCCTATAGAAACTCCTTCAATTTAGCAGAGATTATTGCAGAAAGAAAGCAGAACTGTTAAGTGTCCCTGTAATAGCGACATCCCTGGCTGTGAGTGCCAAAAAGGGTTTACACATAAAAAGGTGGCCTGTAGGGTAGATTGGGAGTGTACTACATGTGCCCTCTGAAATGCATTGTCAATCTGCAATAAACTCACAGCAGTCCATGATCTCTTTATATCCAAATCCCTTCACCTTCTGGCTATGACTGAAACATGGCTCTCTTCCTCAGACACTACTTTACCTGCTGCCCTCTGCTATGGAGGCTTCTCACACCCCTAGACTGTATGGCCGTCATGGCGGTGGGGTAGGATTTCTTCTCTCCCCCAAATGTAGGTTTCAAAATCTGACCACACCAACTTCTCTCTTCTTCACTTCTTTTGAAGTCCACAGCATACGATTGTTTTCTCCAATCTCTCTCTGCGTGTTGCTGTCATATATCACCCCCCTAGTCCCTCATCTATTTTCTTGGATCACTTTGCTGCTTGGCTTCCATACTTTCTCTTCAGCGAGACTTCTGCTCTCATTTTAGGTGACTTCAACATCCCCGTTGACAACTCTGCTTCTCCTGCAACCTCTAAACTCCTCTCTCTAACTTCATTTGGTCTCTCTCAGTGGACCAACTCACCTACCCACATCGAGGGTCTTGCTCTTGATCTTATATTCTGCTACTCGTGCTGCCCATCCAACCTTACTAACTCTCCTTACCCCCTATCTGACCATCACCTACTCTCCTTTCAGATAACACTTTCACCTGTACTATCACAACCATCTCTCTCTACCCACACATACAGAAACCTTAACGCCTTTGATCCACAACAATTATCAACAGTATCAGCACAACCAATCTCTCATATTAATAATCTTTCCTGTCCCAACATAGCAGCTTCTCTCTACAACAATGCTCTTTCAACTGCTCTTGACTCCCTTGCTCCTTCTACCACCCGTCACAGCCGACCAGCTAAACCCCAACCCTGGCACACTAGTGTAACTTGGTACCTCAGAAGATGTAGTAGATCAGCTGAGCGACGGTGGAGAAAGTCACAAACTGATCCTGACTTCATCCACTTCAAATTCATGCTCTCCTGCTACAATCGAGCTCTATCATTAGCTAAAGAAAAATACTTCTCTTCTTTAATCTCCACTCTGTCCTCTAAACCGCAGCAACTGTTTGCCACATTTAACTCACTCCTATCGCATCTGTCTTTTTCACATTCAAACGCTTGCAAAATCTTGACATATTCAACTTCACAACATTGCCCGAATACAACCATATCTCAGTTCAGAATCAACTAAAACACTGATTCAGTCTCTCATCATTTCCCCCTTGATTACTGCAACCTACTCCTCGCAGGTATTCCAACAAGTCACCTTTCACAGCTTCAATCTGTTCTAAATGCTGCTGCTAGACTCATTCATCCATCTCACTGCTCAACATCAGCTGCTCCCATATGCATGTCCCTTCACTGGCTCCCAGTCTCCTCTAGAATCAAATTCAAATTACTAACACTCATATTCAAGGTCCATAATAATGAAGCCCCTCCCTATATTTCATCTCTAATCTCCAAATACACTCCTTCACGAAACCTTCGCTTTGCTTTTGATCTTCACCTCGCTTCTCCTCTCATCACTTCTGCCCATTCTTGTCTACAAGACTTCTCTCGGGCTTCTGCTTTTCTCTGGAACTCTCTGCCACAAGCTGTCAGACTTTCTCCTTCTTTCCAAACTTTCAAGCGCTCCTTAAAGACCCACCTGTTTAATGAAGCTTATTCAATGTACCTTAATTAATCATTGCTGTATCAAAAATCAATGTCTCAATTGTACCCTAACCTTTAGTTTGTAAACTCTAATTTGTAGGGCCCTCTAATCCTATTGTATTCTGTAACCCTTGTTTGTTATCCATCATTTTTATCATCATTTATTCCCTGTTTGTTTTAACTAAGGTGAAGCGCTGTGTAGCTTGTCAGCGCTATATAAATAATTGATGATGATGATGTTCTACATTTTCCATGTTCTGTAAATACAATTATTTATAATTGATGTTTTGCAGGGATGGTTGTTCTGCAAGGTGCATTTATGTTTACAACAGCCTTGTTGTGACTATAATGTATTTGGTCTCTCCCTGAGCCCATGTGCATATACAGGTCTGTATAGGACAATTCGCATTTATTATTTACAGGCAAAAGACACCCATTTGCAGTTGTAACTGTGCATCTATTCTGGTGAAATGTCTGTATATATCTTCTATTTGTATCCCTTTGCTCTGTAAGCAATATCAGAGACAATGGTGCTAAATAAATAACAATAACTATAGCACATGTAAATAATTATGATGAAGGATTTATAGTGTGTTATAAAGTGTATAATATTTAAAGTTTCATATTTTAAATGCACCACATCCAGTACCAGTTCAGAATTTGGCCAAATTCCAGCGTGACGCCATCTTTTCAGCCAAAGCAAATCTGGGCCTTTTCATATTCATATGGTTTTCACTTTCGGATTACGTTATACTCAAACTGCAAATGCAAAGTAGCATTTGGATTCAATATTCCATCAACTATTAAGCTAAAATATTAAGCATTCACTATTCTGACAAATGCAAACAATAATGGAGTCACTGCAAGGTAAAATAACCTATTTAGAAAGAGAATGAAGTTGTGAGGCATGAAAGTGCTTATTGAAAGAGAAGCTCACTGGGGAAGGGTTGAAGAGAATGTAAGTGCTAGGTTTGCACACTGAAACACAAAGGGGCCAATTTACTAACATTTCTAATCATTTTTATCTCAAAAAATGTGTGGTTTTCTTTTATTTCTCTAAAACTCTAACAATTAGAGATCTATTAAGTGTAAAAAACACAAAAATAGTTGGGGTGCTATAGTCAAAGGAAGCTGCGCTGATCCTATTGTGCCTTTTTTTTACCATTCAGATTTTTAGAGGTTTTTGGGTTTTTCCCACTAGTAATTATCTAAACTAAATGTTTTAGAGGTTTTGAAGATATTTGTATCTTTTTGGCACATTCTTCAGTGGTTTTTTTTTTTTTGTTTTGTCTGATTTTTTAATAACGTTCATGACATTCATGATTTTAGAGAAATATTTGTTATTTCAAAAAGCTCTTAAACCGAAAAAATCTACCTTTAGTAAATGGGCATCTAAGTGTGGAGCAGTATGTGTACTAGAGAGAGAGAGAGAGAGAGAGAGAGAGAGAGAGAGGCAAATTATTTGGATGTTATGGATTGGCATAAGAATTACTTTTACATTGTAACAATAAATACTTTTTAATAATTTATGCATATGACTTGTATATTTTGAATGAGGGATAAAAATATTCTATTGAAGATTGGTGTGATGTGAGAGCAATTTTTACAGGTCAAGTTTTTTAAATTCTGAGTCTAGCAAATCAAAAGCCATAGTAATTTTGCCCATTGCTTCATTGCGAGCAGATATATACTGTACTTATAAGCTTTTACTTCCTGTGGTACAAAAAACAAAAACATAAAAGGATTTTGTAATATTTAACAAATGAGGGTTTTTGGCTTCTATACAGAACACTCTCGATTCCCTTACTCCTAGTAGTAGTACAATATGGGGATGTATTATTCAGAAGTCAATATCCAAATACAATACAGAAAGCTTCAATAATTGCAGTACCCAGAGAGTTCCTTTTACTTAGGGGCTGATTCACTAACTTCGAGTGAAGGATTCGAAGGTAAAAAACTTTGAATTTCGAAGGTTTTTTTGGGCTACTTCGACCATTGAATGGGCTACTTCGACCTTCGACTACGACTTCGAGTCAAAGGATTCGTAGTAAAAATCGTTCGACTATTCGACCATTCGATAGTCGAAGTACTGTCTCTTTAAAAAAAACGTCGACCCCCTAGTTCGCCATCTAAAAGCTTCCGAAGTCAATGTTAACCTATGGGGAAGGTCCCCATAGGCTTGGCTAACATTTTTGATCGAAGGATATTCCTTCGATCGTTGGATTAAAATCCTTCGAATCATTCGATTCAAAGGATTTTATCGTTCGACCGAAGGAGTTATCCTTCGATCGTTCGTTCAAACTATCTGCGCTAAATCCTTCGATATTCGAAGTCGAAGGATTTTAATTCCTAGTCGAATATCGAGGGTTAATTAACCCTCGATATTCGACCCTTAGTGAATCGGCCCCTTAATGTTAACAAAGATAGCATAATTCACATGCCAAACAATGGAATTGGCGGCAGACAGACCATGAAAATATTCTGTACAACTGTGCCCAAATTGCAGCAAATCGTACAGGTAAGCATACACGTGTAATTGTGTTTAATTTGACAAATCGGAGGTAATCTAATTGACGCTGGGAAAAATATGTAGATTGCACTTTGCTCACTGCAGTTGCTTCACAAAAATTGGGGTGAAAAAGTGGAGGGAAGCTATATGTGAATAATAGACCCTGCACACAATTATAAACCACACCCACAATTGTTATTGCCCTCCAACACTCTCTCCCACTTTAAAGCAAAATATATGTAATCACTGAAACAACAATCACTGTTTATTATATTCAGCCAAGTAGTGTTTTATAAATATTTTACACACGCTGCTATTAAATGCAGTTTCCAATCTTTTGTTAAATTGCTGCTATAACATCCCCACACCTAACAACACACTATGTTAGATAATGAAACAAGCAATTAACTTGGTCGCTTCTGGGTAGGGCATTCATGAAATTAACATTTTGCCTAAATTTTGCTATGAATTACCCTCCATGTCTAAAAACGATACAATGCTCACAGAAAGATGTAATTTTTCTATGAAAATGATTATTGCAGGTATAGGATCCGTTATCTGGAAAACCATTATCCAGAAAGCTCTGAATTACAAAAAGACTGTCTCCCATAGGATCCATTTTATCCAAATAATACAAATATTAAAAATGATTGCTTTTTTTCTCTAAAGCAGTAGCTTGTACTTGATCCCAAGTAAGATATAATGAATCCTTATTGGAAGCGGAATAGCCCTGATGGGGTTATGAATTGTTTACATGATTTTCTGGTAGACTTAAAGAATGGAGATCCAAATTATGGAAAGTTCCTTATCCAGAAAACCCCAGGTCCCGAGCATTCTGGATAACATGTTCCATACCTGTACAATCTTATGTTAAGAGCTATGTGTTAAAATGCATCCAAAAAAAGTATTGAATATAAACCTTTCCAGTACAGGAAGAAAACCAGAGCTGATAGGGCAAAGCATACATCTAAAATTGACTTCCTTTCTCTGCTATGCTGTAGCTAGGTGCAACCACTATTAATACAAACCAGGACTTCCTCGTTTCTACTTGCTCTGGATCTGACTCTTATCACTAATAGCAGATGGGAAAAACAAAAACTAAATCTGTTTCCTATAACCCAGTGCTGGTACTTAGCAAAAATGTTTGGAGGAGATTTTACAAGATAATCTCAGATCTCACTGATGGTTTTCAAAATTCAAAGGGGACAATATAATATTGTTTGCTAGTGCAAGAATCATTCGCAGTTCATTCGCATTGCGAATAATAGTTCACAAAGTAAAAAAAGGTTGCCTTTGCAAACACACGCTGCCCTCATACTGCAGTGAGATAGCAATTGCAAATGTTATAGTTTGAGAAACGTTATTACATACACTGCAAACGTTCTCAATCGCAAACCATTTTTTGCATTAAAACATTTAAAGGTGTGGTTCACCTTTAGATTAACTTTTTGTATGATGCAGAGACCGATATTCTGAGACAATTTGCAATTAGTTTTCATTTTTTATTATTTGTGTTATGTGAGTTATTTATCTTTTCATTCAGCAGCTCTCCAGTTTGCAATTTCAGCCATCTGGTTGCTACGGTTGCAAACATGCGTTGATTTGAATAAGAGACTGGAATATGAATAGGAGAGGTCTGAATAGAAAGACGAGTAACACAGTAGTAGCAATAACAATACATTTGTAGTCTTGCAGAACATTTTTTTAGATGGGGTCAGCGACCCCCATATGAAAGCTGGAAGCAGTCCGAAGAAAAAGGCAAATAATTCATAAACTATATAAAAAAAAATGAAGGTCAATCTAAAAGTTGCTTAGAACTGGTCATTAGTTAACTTAAAAGTGAACCACCCCTTTAACAAAACTGCAGAGCAGGTGTCTTAATACCTACAAGCAGACAAGATAATAAATGCCACACCTCAGCCATTTACAAAAGTGCTTCTCTCATAAGGGACAAAGGTAAAGGTAAGGGAAATATGAGTTGTCAAAAACATGGTGGCAGCGGCTGCTGGACTTTTCTGGTTCAAGTTCCCTCTTGTAGTCAAACCTTTGGTCAGGATCCCCTTGGCTAATAACCAGGTTACAGATATAGGAAATCATTGGTGTATTAGCAGATGTTTTTAAACACCCTTTGTGCTTTGGGTTCCTTATTGCCTATGAACAAGTGCTGCTTAGGTGTGAAACATGTAAGGCTATGGTCGAAGGAGTTTGTATATTTTTATACTATGATCTAAAAAGATTTCCTTTTAAGACTATTACCTAAGGAGCCTGTACATTTTTGTGCACATACTATATATGGATCCTATTAATACTGAGGGCTTTGATGCAGTTTTCTATTATTCCTGTCATGGATAGAGATGGCGCGAACTGTTCGCCGGCGAACTTGTTCGCGCGAACATTGGGTGTTCGCGCTCGCCGGAAGTTCGCGAACGTCGCGCGACGTTCGCCATTTTGGGTTCGCCATTGTTGGCGCTTTTTTTTGCCCTCTCACCCCAGACCAGCAGGTACATGGCAGCCAATCAGGAAGCTCTCCCCTGGACCACTCCCCTTCCCTATAAAAACCGAAGCCCTGCAGCGTTTTTTCACTCTGCCTGTGTGTGCTGAAGAGATAGTGTAGGGAGAGAGCTGCTGCCTGTTAGTGATTTCAGGGACAGTTGAAAGTTTGCTGGCTAGTAATCATTTTGATACTGCTCTGTTATTGGAGGGACAGAAGTCTGCAGGGGTTTGAGGGACATTTAAGCTTAGGTAGCTTTGCTGGCTAGTAATCTACCTTCTACTGCAGTGCTCTGTATGTAGCTGCAGTGGGCAGCTGTCCTGCTTCTGATCTCATCTGCTGACTGCTGCAATAACAGTAGTCCTTGTAAGGACTGCTTTTATTTATTTTTTTGTTGTTTTACTACTACTACTACTACTACTACTATAAGAGCCCAGTGCTATTAGTCTAGCAGTGTTGGGGAGTGGGACTGGTGTGCTAATCTGCTGCTCCTAGTAGTTCAGCAGCACCAACTTTAATTTTTTTTTTTTTAATATTCATTTTTTTTTTATTTTACTTTTTTTTATTTTACTACCGCTGTAGTAGTGTATAAGTTGACCTTTTAGGCATTATTTGCCCTGTAGGCATTTTTTGCCCAGTGTGTTATTCAACCAACTGCCATCTAGCTGTGTGACCTTGTTCACATTCTGTCTAAATATCCATAATATTACCGTCTCCAGAAAAAACACCGGAGTGACTTTTTTCAAGCAGCCATAATAAATTTTACGTAATCCGTATCCATCGCTGTAGTAGTGTATAAGTTGACCTTTTAGGCATTATTTGCCCTGTAGGCATTTTTTGCCCAGTGTGTTATTCAACCAACTGCCATCTAGCTGTGTGACCTTGTTCACATTCTGTCTAAATATCCATAATATTACCGTCTCCAGAAAAAACACCGGAGTGACTTTTTTCAAGCAGCCATAATATATTTTACGTAATCCGTATCCATCGCTGTAGTAGTGTATAAGTTGACCTTTTAGGCATTATTTGCCCTGTAGGCATTTTTTGCCCAGTGTGTTATTCAACCAACTGCCATCTAGCTGTGTGACCTTGTTCACATTCTGTCTAAATATCCATAATATTACCGTCTCCAGAAAAAACACCGGAGTGACTTTTTTCAAGCAGCCATAATAAATTTTACGTAATCCGTATCCATCGCTGTAGTAGTGTATAAGTTGACCTTTTAGGCATTATTTGCCCTGTAGGCATTTTTTGCCCTGTAGGCATTTTTTGCCCAGTGTGTTATTCAACCAACTGCCATCTAGCTGTGTGACCTTGTTCACATTCTGTCTAAATATCCATAATATTACCGTCTCCAGAAAAAACACCGGAGTGACTTTTTTCAAGCAGCCATAATATATTTTACGTAATCCGTATCCACCGCTGTAGTAGTGTATACGTTGATCTTGTGGGCAGTATTTGCACAGTGTTTTCTTCAAACCGCCATCTAGCTGTGTGAGCTTGTTCACATTTTGTCTAAATATTGATAATATTATCGTCTCTAGAAAAAACACTTGAGTTACTTTTTTTCAAGCAGCATTCTTATATTTTACGTAATCCGTATCCACCGCTGTGTATACGTTGACCTTGTAGGCATTATTTGCACAGTGTTTTCTTCAAACCGCCATCTAGCTGTGTGAGCTTGTTCACATTTTGTCTAAATATTGATAATATTATCGTCTCTAGAAAAACCACTTGAGTTACTTTTTTTCAAGCAGCATTCTTATATTTTACGTAATCCGTATCCACCGCTGTGTATACGTTGACCTTGTAGGCATTATTTGCACAGTGTTTTCTTCAAACCGCCATCTAGCTGTGTGAGCTTGTTCACATTTTGTCTAAATATTGATAATATTATCGTCTCTAGAAAAACCAATTGAGTTACTTTTTTTCAAGCAGCATTCATATATTTTACGTAATCCGTATCCACCGCTGTGTATACGTTGACCTTGTAGGCATTATTTGCACACTGTTTTCTTCAAACTGCCATCTAGCTGTGTGTATTATCGTTTCCAGAAAAACCAACTGAGTTTTTGTTGTTGTTGTTTTTTTAAAAATAATGCCAGGCAAAGGCAGGCCGCCACGCAGAGGCCGTGCTAGGGGCCGTGCTGCTATGCAATCCTGTGGCCCTAGCAAATTGCCCAGTTTTAAAAAGCCAATGACCATGAACTCCCAAAATGCTGAAGAGGTAGTTGACTGGCTTACACAGCACACCCCATCCTCTACCGTTTCTAACTTTACCACAACATCCTCCTCATCCTCCACTGCTATGGCCACCCCACGTAACACTTCCTCCACCACCGGTGCCCCTTCTTCACTGGAGTCAGAGGAGTTATTTTCCCATGAGTTTCTTGAACTGAGTAATGCGCAACCATTATTGCCAGAAGAAGATGAAGGAGATGAGGACGTTACACCAGATTTAATTCTGGCAGAGAACACGACAGAGATGGACATAATGATGAGTGATGAGGAGGAGGTCCCCGCTGCTGCTTCCTTCTGTGATGTGTCAGAAGAAATTGATGCATCTGAGGAGAATGATGATGAGGAGATTGATGTTTTGTGGGTGCCTAGTAGAAGAGAGCAAGAGGAGGGTAGTTCAGATGGAGAGACGGAGAGTCAGAGAGGCAGTAGGAGAATAAGACTTAGAAGAAGCAGGGAGGACAGCCCGCAGGGATCAGTAGGGCAACAACATGTATCGGCACCTGTGTTCAGCCGGCCAACGCACCCGCCATTGCCGCCAATGCCGCCAACTTCTACTGTTACCGCCAGATCGCACACTTCCAAAAAGTCAGCAGTGTGGGATTTTTTTAATGTGTGTGCCTCTGACAAAAGCATTGTAATTTGCAATGAGTGCAGTCAGAAACTGAGCCTTGGTAAGCCCAACAGCCACATAGGTACAACTTCTATGCGAAGGCACATGAGCGGCAAGCACAAAGCACTTTGGGAGCAACACCTCAAAGGCAACAGGCAAACTAAAAGCCACACTCCTTCTGGTCCAGCATCTTACTGCTCTACCTCTGCTCTCCTTGACCCATCTGAACCACCCTCCACTCCGCCTTCCACCTTGACCACCTGTTCCCATTCCCAGTCATCTGCCACCAGCCAAGTTTCTGTGAAGGCCATGTTTGAGCGTAAGAAGCCAATGTCTGACTGTCACCCCCTTGCCCGGCGTCTGACAGCTGGCTTGTCTGCACTCTTAGCCCGCCAGCTTTTACCATACCAGCTGGTGGACTCTGAGGCCTTCCGCAAATTTGTAGCAATTGGGACACCGCAGTGGAAGGTACCCAGCCGCAATTTTTTTTCTAAAAAGGGAATACCACACCTGTACCAACATGTGCAGAGCCAAGTTACCGCATCTCTGTCACTTAGTGTTGGGCCAAAGGTCCATATGACTACTGACGCATGGTCCTCCAAGCATGGTCAGGGCAGGTATCTCACCTACACTGCCCACTGGGTGAACTTGGTAATGGCTGGGAATGGGAAGCAGGGAATGGGTAGCTCAACAACAACAACAGTGGAGTTGGTGTCACCGCCACGGATTGCACGCGGTTCTGCCACCACCTCTACTCTTCCATCGCTCTCTACCTCGTCTTCTTCCTCTTCTTCTTCTTACTCTGCTGCTGGGTCCTCCTTCTCCTCCTCCACACCTGTGCACCCCCAGCTCCCCCTAGGCTATTCGACGTGCCAGGTACGCCGTTGTCACGCTGTCTTGGGGATGACGTGCCTGGAAAGCAAAAACCATACCGGATCTGTACTCCTGTCATCTCTGCAGTCACAGGCCGATCGGTGGCTGACCCCACACCAACTGCAGATCGGAAAAGTGGTGTGTGACAATGGAAGCAATCTGTTGGCAGCGTTGAGACTGGGAAATTTAACACATGTGCCCTGCATGGCACATGTGTTAAATTTAATAGTCCAACGTTTTGTCTCCAAGTACCCAGGATTCCAGGACGTTCTTACCCAGTCCAGAAAGGTGTCGGCCCATTTCAGACGTTCCTACACAGCCATGGCACGCCTTGCTGACATTCAGCAGCGCTACAACATGCCAGTCAGGCGTTTGATTTCTGACAGCCAGACTCGCTGGAATTCAACGCTCCTTATGTTGGAACGTCTGCTGCAACAACAAAGGGCCGTCAACAAGTACCTTTTTGAACTGGGTGGTAGGACTGGATCTGCAGAGCTGGGGATTTTTTTCCCCCGTTACTGGGTGCTTATGCGCGATGCCTGCAGGCTCATGCGACCTTTTGAAGAGGTGACAAATATGGTCAGTCGCACCGAAGGCACCATCAGCGACCTAATACCCTTCGCTTTCTTCCTGGAGCGTGCCGTGCGACGAGTGACAGATGAGGCTGTAGACCAGCGTGACGAGGAGCTGGAAGCGCACGATTTCTGGTCGGAATCACCAGAACGAACCCAGGCACCTGCTGCAACGCAGGGAGAGGTGCCAGAAGTGGAGTCAGAGGAGGAAGGTGGCTTTGTGGAGGAGGAGGAGGAGGACCAACAGGAGCAGGCTTCCCAGGGGGCTAGTGGTGACCTTTTGGGGACCCCTGGTCTTGTCCGTGGCTGGGGGGAGGAGACCGTGGATGATGCAGTCCTTGATAATGAGGAAGCGGAGATGGATAGCTCTGCATCCAACCTTGTGAGAATGGGGTCTTTCATGCTGTCATGCCTGTTGAAGGACCCCCGTATCAAGAGGCTTAAGGAGAAGGACCTGTACTGGGTCGCAACGCTACTAGACCCTCGGTACAAGCATAAAGTGTCAGAAATGTTACCAACATACCACAAGTCTGAAAAGATGCGGCATTTACAAACCAGCCTGCAAAACATGTTGTACAATGCTTTTAAGGGTGATGTCACTTCAGGAACTCATCAACCTTCCAGGGGCAGAGGTGCCAGTAATCCTGCCACGAGCACACCTGCAAGGACAAAGCCCTTTGGCCGGTCTGTAACGTCAGACATGCAAATGTTTTTCTGTCCAAGGCAGCGCCACAACCCTTCTGGATCCACCCTCAAAGAACGCCTCGACCGGCAGGTAGCGGACTACCTGGCATTAACTGCAGATATCGACACTCTGAGGAGCGATGAACCCCTGGACTACTGGGTGCGCAGGCTTGATCTGTGGCCAGAGCTGTCACAATTTGCCATGAACCTCTTGTCTTGCCCAGCCTCAAGTGTGCTCTCAGAAAGGACCTTCAGTGCAGCAGGAGGGATTGTAACTGAGAAGAGAACTCGCCTAGGTCACAAAAGTGTCGATTACCTGACCTTTATTAAAATGAATGAGGGGTGGATCTCGGAGGGTTACTGCACGCCGGAAGACTTGTTCTGACTTCTATGCAGCTGTCCTTCTCTTCAAGCCTCATGACTCCACACACAGCTGTCCTTTAGCGTCCTCCTCCCTCCGCCACCGTTACAAACTAGGGTGCAAACCCTACTGGTTTAATTTTTTCTGGCCTCTGTGCTTCAGTGGCTGCAACCAAAAAAGCTGGGCAAACAATGTCTACAAGGTCAACGTATGGCGAAAAATGACTATTTTCAGCATTTATATGGCATATTTTTTCTGGCAACTGTGCTTCAGTGGCTGCGTCCAAAAAAATGCATATTTTCTGCATTTATATGGCATAATTTTTCTGGCCTCTGTGCTTCAGTGGCTGCAACCAAAAAAATTTATATTTTCAGCATTTATATGGCATAATTTTTCTGTCAACTGTGCTTCAGTGGCTGCGACCAAAAAAATGCATATTTTCTGCATTTATATGGCATAATTTTTCTGGCCTCTGTGCTTCAGTGGCTGCAACCAAAAAAATTTATATTTTCAGCATTTATATGGCATAATTTTTCTGTCAACTGTGCTTCAGTGGCTGCGACCAAAAAAATGCATATTTTCTGCATTTATATGGCATAATTTTTCTGGCCTCTGTGCTTCAGTGGCTGCAACCAAAAAAATTTATATTTTCAGCATTTATATGGCATAATTTTTCTGGCAACTGTGCTTCAGTGGCTGCGACCAAAAAAATGACTATTTTCAGCATTTATATGGCATATTTTTTCTGGCCTCTGTGCTTCAGTGGCTGCGGCCAAAAAAACTGGGCAAACAATGCCTACAAGGTCAACGTCGTTGACCTTGTAGGCATTGTTTGCCCAGTTTTTTTGGCCGCA
The DNA here is from genome assembly GCA_038501925.1 of Xenopus petersii. Lineage (NCBI taxonomy): Eukaryota > Metazoa > Chordata > Amphibia > Anura > Pipidae > Xenopus > Xenopus petersii. Next base: position 131,836,266 of record CM076673.1, on the reverse strand, counting down.
GCCACTGAAGCACAGAGGCCAGAAAAAATATGCCATATAAATGCTGAAAATAGTCATTTTTTGCCATACGTTGACTCAACGTATATGGCAAAAAATGACTATTTTCAGCATTTATATGGCATATTTTTTCTGGCAACTGTGCTTCAGTGGCTGCGACCAAAAAAACTGGGCAAACAATGCCTACAAGGTCAACGTATGGCAAAAAATGACTATTTTCAGCATTTATATGGCATATTTTTTCTGGCAACTGTGCTTCAGTGGCTGCAACCAAAAAAACTGGGCAAACAATGTCTACAAGGTCAACGTATGGCGAAAAATTACTATTTTCAGCATTTATATGGCATATTTTTTCTGGCAACTGTGCTTCAGTGGCTGCGTCCAAAAAAAACTGGGCAAACAATGTCTACAAGGTCAACGTATGGCGAAAAATGACTATTTTCAGCATTTATATGGCATATTTTTTCTGGCAACTGTGCTTCAGTGGCTGCGTCCAAAAAAACTGGGCAAACAATGCCTACAAGGTCAACGTATGGCAGTTGTTTAAAGAGAACAGTAGATTACTAGCCAGCAAAGCTACCTAAGCTAAAATGTCCCTCAAATCCCTGCAGACTTCTGTCCCTCCAATACAGAGCAGTATCAAGCAGATTACTAGCCAGCAAACTTACTATCATCTGTCCCTGAAATCACTAACAGCTCTCCCCCTACACTATCTCTTCCAAGCACACACAGGCAGATTTTTCAGATACATTTTTGCCCTTGATCCCCCTCTGGCATGCCACTGTCCAGGTCGTTGCACCCTTTAAACAACTTTAAAATCATTTTTCTGGCCAGAAATGTCTTTTTTAGATGTTAAAGTTCGCCTTCCCATTGAAGTCTATGGGGTTCGCGAACCGTTCGCGAACCGCTCGCATTTTTGCGCAAGTTCGCGAATATGTTCGCGAACTTTTTTTCCGACGTTCGCTACATCCCTAGTCATGGAATGAGAACCGTTATGTAGCATTGAGATTTTATCCCAAATCTTAAAATAATTGTCCTCCAAGCTGGACTTCAAGGTGTATATAAGACAGCAAATACACAAACTCACCAATCATCGTCTCACTTATCTTTAGATAGAGTCCTGCGCAGAACCAATTTTTGAAACCTGACCCTGACCCGGACCTGCAACCCACATTTTTATGTTTGGACCCACAACTGCCTTATCCACGAGTCGATCCATGACTAGCTGACCACAATTCAACAGGAAATGCTGTTGCAGCAAACTAGAAGGAACATTATTAGAAGTAGGCGGGGCAGAAGAAAACGTTTAAAAAATGTGTAATGGAGTAAAAAAAAGCTATAGATAAGACCTGCCACCCACAACTACTGTATACCGGCTCCTGAAATTCCCACCTTCAACCGGAAGGTTACCCGCTTTGTTGGTAACCTGTGGGTACCGACCCGTCTTCAAGTTAAGACCCCTTGCACTACTCCAGCTGCCCCCCCCACTCAAGAGATGACAGCCCCACATTGGGTAAAGTATACAGGTTGTGGGCTACTATAGCACCCATCTTATTTATTATGTACCCCATTTCACAAATCATATGACGAAGGAGGGACAAGAACATAAACACATTGATTATAAAGGTGTCCAGACTTAAGGAGCCACCAGGAATTAATAAACTGCATATGGGATATGGCAAGTTTATTTTTAATGTACAGTAATCGGGTTAAGAAAATCCTTGCATTTTCCTTAGTAGTCTGATAATGCAGAATGATGTAACATTCTCATTTCATAGCTATGATCACATAAGAGGCCAGAAATGTCATGAAACGTCAAGCCAATGATGCTCAATAAAAAAGTATTTGTTAAATCTAGAGCAGGTCACTTTAGCTTGGGTTCTGTGTAATAAGGTGGACTAAGTAATAGCTGATAATGGAAAATGGAAACTCTAAAATATGATGCTATGCTAAATAAGAACTCCTTTGGGCACCTTTGCAAATGCATTGTGCAACGTTTTTGGATTTAGAATTTTGGGTGCAGAGTACTTGCAACTGTCTGGATTTGTGCACAAGCTGCAGCCAAAATTATCAGAACAAACTGTGTTATTCCTAGAGCTTGAGTAATTCTTTACACACACATTTGATATTGAGGCAGCCCGTATTGGGAACCCTATAATTACTGTTACATTCATGGCGGGGTTACTCCTGGTTTCCCCTGTGCCAATAGGTGCACTTGTATGCATGTCATCAGACCTAACTAGTTGGGTGCAAGGGCCTTCGTGCAACTATATAAAAATGTGAGAAACGTATTTGTAAAAGGAAAGTACATTTAATGAATATACTTATACATGCAACAATTGTATCCATTTAACTGAGGCCCCCATGACCCCATGTATGTTTGCTCGTTAAATTGCACTGTTGGGTGTGATATGTTAAAACAAAACATTTACCTATAAAAAATTTGAGTTACATTCCCTCCAAGGGAATCTAATTGCTTCACAGCAATAAAGAGTGCTATCTATGGGGCCCATTTACTAAGGGTCGAAGTGAATTTTCGAATTCAAAAACTTCAAATTCAAATGAATAAAAGAATTCAAGTAATTCTTGGGTACTTCGACCATCGAATAGGCCAAAATTCGATTCAAATTGAAAATACTTCACAAATTCGACCATTTGAAAATCAAAGTACTGTCTCTCTAAAAAACTTTGAATTTGACACTTCGCCACCTATGTTAGCCTATGGGGACCTACTAGAACCTATAGCCAGTATTTGGCTTAGGTTTTATAAGACAAAATATTTTTTTAAAAAAGTCGTTAGAATCTATCGATTTAATCGATCAAACGTTTTTTACTCCGATCGAAAACGCCCGTTTTCGAACGAAAAAGTACTTTGACTATTGAAGTATCAAATTCGATGTAAATGTGCCCCTACGTGAACATTTATGATGCTGGATATCCAGATGATAATGTTGTTTTCACAGCTCTCAAGAAGCTGAAACTATAACCAGCCATTGTGAACACCTGATCTAGTCCCTCTCCCTCCAAATGTATTTTTTGCTATGTATGGAGAATCACACTCATCTAGTTATCCCACTTACCATAAAGTTCCTGTTTTATGTTATATTCAAGACACGATGATATCATTGTTTATGTGCTATAAAACCAGCAGGTTCTGGATGCATAGTTGGCCACAGGGATATAAAGGAGTGATTTGCATGCCTTCACCCATAATGCCATTTGTGAAATTTAAAATCTCATTTTTGGTGTGAAGGCGATGCTATGTGTGTGTCTTTCATTGTGAAGGGCTTTTTGGCTCTTTTTAGCCCGTCTCACCCTAACCAGGTCGGTTTCTCTGTTTCTTTATATATATATATATATTTAGAATTGTATTTATCATATGGTGAATCCTACAGAAATGAATGGAAAGTAAGTGAATTTTTCTGTGGTGAGCTCTTGTCATGTTTTGATAAATCTGCCCCATTAACACTGGAAGTTTAGTATCTACCAATATTTTAAATGAATAGCATACTAGGAATGTTGATATTCTCAGATAAAGACTTTAAAACAAACTTGTGTGTTATCTATGCTTTCTATCTATCTTTCACATACAGCAACTAGAAGTGGGTATGGTGACATCTGTAATGTCCCATACCACACTGGCAACTGGCTAGAATCACTGTTGGAATCTGCTGGCAGTAGATTTGAGTATCTGAAACCCTGAAGGAAGGAGTCAATCTGATTTAAAATAATTCCAGTAGTACTCATTGGCCCATTCTTACTGAACACTCAAAGATACTGTCATGTACAAAAATATGGTGGTTCTTACACCTCTAGGGATGCTACCTTGATATGCTAGTCCGATTTCAAAAATGTAGCCTAATAGAACTGCTACCATTAATTCGTCAAGCAAAGCAGTTACGCTAGCGATGCCTTATTTGCATACGGCGCCAAGTTAAAGTACAATGGACGTATATGTAGCAGCAAATACATTACACTACACAAGGCTGGGAAAGCTTCATAAAATAAAATAGAGTTTTTATTTTGCCCTAAACATGTGCCCACTGTATAGTTTAGGTGCCATATGAAAGGAAATGTAGGCGGGAAGGAGGGTACCCCCCAAAAAATTATGATATTTTTCAGCCTATCACCCATCATAAAAGTAAAAGAAAATTGGTTATTTACCTAGCATCAGGTATGGAGTCCGTTGTCTTAACTGGCACCCAACTCTCTAATACTATAAAAAAAAAACCTCCGAAGTCAACCTATTTATATATATGAAAAAAGTTTCTACGAGCATCAAATGCAAATAATGCTTGGTTAAGATTAGAGACATGATAGCATTTAATGAATTTAAAACAACTTATTGTACTAATTTTTCTCTTCCATATTATATTTGAAAGAATACAGTTCAGGTGTAAACTGCATCTTTGTCAGTGCTCCCAGTCTGTTATATCACCTTAAACTCAGTGCCGTGGCATCAATGCCTGTCTGTGTAAGCCTGTTTGCCAATACCTATTCTGTATGTGCTTCAGTTCTTGCTTCCTCTTCAGCACATTCAATCCAATAGGGCAACAGTCTAGTGCTACTAACCCATATGTTTGTAGGTGAAATTAAAGTAGAACGGACCAAGCAAGCTTTCCTCTCATCACCCCTTTACCATCCTTGACTTTTTCCTTGTATTTCATTCTATAACTGAGACAGGCAATCCCTTCTTCTTTGCAAGTATTTTTTGTTAGTATAATTAAAAGAAAGACTGTAGAATTTCAGAAGTTATGAAAAATGCTTAGAGTAGGGTGGGGCCGCCCTGACAAAAAACATGCTGTTGGGGCAATGATTAATTTAAAGAACAGTTTGGGGGATATTTGGAGGGAATATAGTAACATAGTAACATAGTAAGTAACATAGTAAGTAAGGTTGAAAAAAGACACGTCCATCGAGTTCAACCTTTTTTTTTTTTTTTTATTAACTACCTATCTGCCAGTTGATCCAGAGGAAGGCAAAAAAACCCATCTGAAGCCTCTCCAATTTGCCTTAGAGGGGGGAAAATTCCTTCCTGACTCCAAAATGGCAATCGGACTAGTCCCTGGATCAACTTGGACTATGAGCTATTTCCCATAACCCTGTATTCCCTTACTTGCTAAAAAGCCATCCAACCCCTTCTTAAAGCTATCTAATGTATCAGCCTGTACAACTGATTCAGGGAGAGAATTCCACATCTTCACAGCTCTCACTGTAAAAAACCCCTTCCGAATATTTAGGCGGAACCTCTTTTCTTCTAATCGGAATGGGTGACCTCGTGTCAGATGGAAAGACCTACTGGTAAATAAAGCATTAGAGAGATTATTATATGATCCCCTTATATATTTATACATAGTCATCATATCACCCCTTAAGCGCCTCTTCTCCAGCGTGAACATCCCCAATTTGGCCAGTCTTTCCTCATAGCTAAGATTTTCAATACCTTTTACCAGCTTAGTTGCCCTTCTCTGTACCCTCTCTAATACAATAATGTCCTGTTTGAGTGATGGAGACCAAAACTGTACGGCATATTCTAGATGGGGCCTTACAAGTGCTCTATACAGTGGAAGAATGACCCCCTCCTCCCTTGACTCTATGCCCCTTTTAATACAGCTCAAGACCTTATTTGCCCTTGATGCTGCTGACTGGCATTGCTTGCTACAGCCAAGTTTATCATCTACAAGGACTCCAAGGTCCTTTTCCATAATGGATTTGCCTAGTGCAGTCCCATTAAGGGTATAAGTGGCTTGGATATTTTTACATCCTAATTGCATGACTTTACATTTATCAACATTGAATCTCATTTGCCACTTGGCTGCCCAGATTGCCAGTTTGTCAAGATCATGTTGCAAGGATGCCACATCCTGGATGGAATTAATTGGGCTGGATAATTTTGTGTCATCTGCAAACACTGATACATTACTTACAACACCCTCCCCATAGTCATTAATGAACAAGTTAAATAAAAGTGGACCCAATACTGAGCCCTGGGGGACCCCACTAAGAACCTTACTCCAAGTAGAGAATGTCCCATTAACATCTACTCTCTGTACCTGATCCTGTAGCCAGTTTCCTATCCATGTGCAAACGACTTCATTAAGCCCAACAGACCTTAGTTTAGAAAGCAGTCGTTTGTGGGGCACAGTATCAAACGCTTTGGCGAAATCCAAATAGATCCCATCTACTGCCCCCCCACTATCCAGAATCTTACTTACCACATCATAAAATGCAATCAAATTAGTCTGACATGACCTATGCTTCATAAAGCCATGCTGATTGTTGCTCATAATGCCATTCATTAGGACAAAATTTTGAATGTGATCCCTTAACAAGCCTTCAAATAATTTGCCCACCACAGATGTCAAGCTTACTGGCCTATAATTGCCAGGCTGAGATCGTAATCCCTTTTTAAATATTGGAATAACATCAGCTTTTCTCCAATCCATAGGCACCATACCAGATGACAGTGAATCTGAGAAAATCAGAAATAAGGGCTGGTCTAAAACTGAACTAAGCTCTCTTAGAACCCGGGGGTGTATGCCATCAGGCCCTGGAGCCTTGTTTACATTAATTTGTATTAAAGCTTTTTGAATCATATCCTGAGTCAGCCAGTGACTAGATTGAGCTAAACCATTCGTGCAGTTATTAAGTGAGCCTGTGAACCCAGACTCCTCTATTGTATACACTGAAGAAAAGAACTGATTTAACACATTTGCCTTATCTGTATCTGTTACAACCATACTGGTACCATTATTTAATGGAGCAACACTCTCAACCTGCATCTTTTTACTATTAATATATTTAAAAAACTTTTTAGGGTTAGTTTTCACCTCCACCGCAATTAACTCTTCATTTCTTTTCTTAGCCTTCCGGATTGCTGATTTGCAACATTTATTACAGTGTTTATATTCATTAAATGCAGCATCTGTCCCTACAGATTTGTAGTTTTTAAATGCCTTTCTCTTCTGTCCCATTAACTTCTTTACTTCTGTATTAAGCCACACAGGATGATTCTTAGAGCTTCTACGTTTAGTCCTTAAGGGAATAAATTGAGAACAGTAATGATTTAATATCATTTTAAAGGACAACCATTTCTGTTCTGTGTTTTTAGCTGAAAACCTAATGCCCCAATCAATGCTCTGTAGGGCAGCCCTCAAGGCACTAAAATTAGCTTTTGCAAAATTCATGATTTTTGTTGCCCCAGTATATTTTTGTTTTTTGCACCAGACATTAAAAGATATAACCTTATGGTCACTATTACCCAGGGGTTCAATGACTTGCACATTTGCTATAAGTTCTGGGTCATTTGAGATCACTAAATCAAGAATAGCATTTTTTCTGGTAGGCTCCTCAACAACCTGTGCTAAAAAATTGTCGTGCAATAAGTTTATAAACTTGTTCCCATTAACTGATCTAGCAGTACCGTTGCTCCAGTCAATATCTGGGTAATTAAAATCCCCCATTATCATTACTTTACCTAAACTAGTAGCCTTTTCTATTTGCATTAGGAGCTTTGTCTCTTCCTCCTCACTTACATTAGGGGGTCTATAGCATACGCCTACAATTAATTTGCTGGATTCTTTACAATTGGTGAAGAACTCCACCCATACGACTTCTGCCCCCTCATTTTCTAACATAACCTCCTCCTTTATATGAGCTTTTAAATCCTGCCTAACATACAGACATACCCCTCCTCCTTTTCTATTGCCTCTGTCCCTCCGAAACAAAGTATAGCCACTGATATTTACTGCCCAGTCATGCGACTCATTGAGCCATGTTTCGGCCACACCAATCACATCATATTTTCCTTCCATCACCAGCAGCTCCAGCTCTCCCATTTTACCAGTAGGGATGTAGCGAACGTCGGAAAAAAAGTTCGCGAACATATTCGCGAACTTGCGCAAAAATGCGAGCGGTTCGCGAACGGTTCGCGAACCCCATAGACTTCAATGGGAAGGCGAACTTTAACATCTAAAAAAGACATTTCTGGCCAGAAAAATGATTTTAAAGTTGTTTAAAGGGTGCAACGACCTGGACAGTGGCATGCCAGAGGGGGATCAAGGGCAAAAATGTATCTGAAAAATCTGCCTGTGTGTGCTTGGAAGAGATAGTGTAGGGGGAGAGCTGTTAGTGATTTCAGGGACAGATGATAGTAAGTTTGCTGGCTAGTAATCTGCTTGATACTGCTCTGTATTGGAACAAAAAAATAAATAAAAGCAGTCCTTACAAGGACTACTGTTATTGCAGCAGTCAGCAGATGAGATCAGAAGCAGGACAGCTGCCCACTGCAGCTACATACAGAGCACTGCAGTAGAAGGTAGATTACTAGCCAGCAAAGCTACCTAAGCTTAAATGTCCCTCAAACCCCTGCAGACTTCTGTCCCTCCAATAACAGAGCAGTATCAAAACGATTACTAGCCAGCAAACTTTCAACTGTCCCTGAAATCACTAACAGGCAGCAGCTCTCTCCCTACACTATCTCTTCAGCACACACAGGCAGAGTGAAAAAACGCTGCAGGGCTTCGGTTTTTATAGGGAAGGGGAGTGGTCCAGGGGAGAGCTTCCTGATTGGCTGCCATGTACCTGCTGGTCTGGGGTGAGAGGGCAAAAAAAAGCGCCAACAATGGCGAACCCAAAATGGCGAACGTCGCGCGACGTTCGCGAACTTCCGGCGAACAGTTCGCGCCATCTCTATTTACCAGCCAGACTTCTTGCATTTGTAAACATACATTTAATACTGGCACCATATTGAACATATGACATGTGGTCCTCCCTCTCCTTAACAGTATCCCCAGCCAAATCTCCTCCCCCATTTTCCCTTTCTTTGCCCACTATCTCATCTAAAGGTGGCCATACACGGGCCGATAAAAGCTGCCGACAGACCGTGTCGGCAGCTTATTGGCCCGTGTATGGGGGCCCCCGACGGGCTTCCCCGATCGAGATCTGGCCGAAAGTCGGCCAGATCTCGATCGGATGGGGTTAAAAATCCCGTCGGATCGCGGCCGCATCTGTTCGTTGATGCGGTCCCGCGATCCGACCGCCCGTTTGTGAGAGCTGGATCCGATCGTTGGGCCCTAGGGCCCACGATCGGATCTGCCCGATATTGCCCACCTTCAAGGTGGGCATATCGGAGGGAGATCCGCTCGTTTGGCGACATCGCCAAACGAGCGGATCTATCCGTGTATGGCCACCTTAACCTGTCTACCACTGAATCTTTTACTGAACCCTCCCCCCCACACCTAGTTTTCCAAAAACCCAAAACCCTCCTCCCTACACCAATCTTTCAGCCACGCATTAATCTCCCTACGCTCCCGCTGTCTCCTTAGCGTTGCTCGTGGCTCAGGTAATATCTCTGAGAAAATTACCTTGGAAGTCCTCGCCCTCAGCTTTGAACCTAGTTTTTTAAAATCATTTTTGAGGACTTCACCACCTCCTCTAACTTTGTCATTGGTACCTATGTGTACCAAGACCGCTGGGTCTTCCCCAGCCCCTCCCAATAATCTGTCCACTCGTTCCACCACATGCCGAACCCTAGCACCAGGTAAGCAGCAGACTGTTCGGCATGTAGGGGCCTTGCGACAGATTACCCTATCCACCTTTCTAATAATTGAATCCCCTATAACTAGAACCTGCCTTTCCTTCCTTGCACTTCCCCCACCACCCGTATTAGAGCCACTGCCTCCCGGGGTGCTCCAAGAGTCAGCCTGCTCCATACATGCCAGTTCGGAGTTTTCCTCCCCAGCATCTTCAGCCAAAACGGCGAATTTGCTGTTTTGGACAAACTGTGGACCAGCCCCCCTACTCTTCTGTCCCCTACTGTCCCCTACTGTGGACCAACTGTGGACCAGCCCCCCTACTCTTCTGTCCCTCTTCTGTCCCCTACTGTGGACCAGCCCCCCTACTCTTCTGTCTCCTACTTCCCCTCTTGACTGTCATATATGTTTGTTACCCTTAGAAGTCCAGTCTAAAGGTTAATAGGTGAGATGTAGGATAAAAACATAACCCCACAGCTTGAATGAATGTTAATGAATTTTTTTTATATGTATATAACCTTGTCATATGGAGGTCCTGACCAAACTTAAAATGATTAAAAACATATGCACATGGTTAAAGATTTGCCATCTCTACACAAGGACTAACAACAATATGCTTTTTCTGAGGTTTATATCTGAAAATGTTAAATATTAACTTTTTGAAGGGGAAATGTATATTATTTTTAGAAAGTCATGGATAGATGTATTCTAATGAACTAATGGGGAAAAAAAGCAAGCAGGCTACCAAATAAGCACTCCCCAATCAAAACTTCTATACATTTTCATTCCATAGTTCCCCAGCATTTGCATTGTACCATAGTGAATAAGCACTACAGTGTTAATATTGCAGCTGGAAACAATTGCAATTATGAGCATTTTAAAGTACTAGTCACCTTTTTATATACTGAAACAAAAATAAAACCAAAATAAAAAAATTAAACTTAAAATGCAAATACAAATATCCCATATTGATTGCATGAGTTGGTTTTATATTCAGTTTAATTCTGTTTATATGGAAATCTCATACTAGAGTAACTGCAAATATGTTCAGAAAAATCTCCCAATTTCGGAGATATTCCCCAACCTTTTCCATATTTTTTTGTTTTCAAAATTTTTTATTAGGTATTAACTACTGGGACCTTTTTTATTTCTGCTAATAAAAGATAAACAAATATAAACAAGCAAGCAAGGCTTTCCCAAAGAGAATTATGAGAATTTTCAAATGGGATTAAAAAAAAAATTGTCAACTTTTTTTTTTTTTTTTTTAAAAAAAAGAAATGTAAAAAAAAAATTGTTAGTAAATAGCAAAAAAGCATATATTTTTGTAAATAAGTATAAATAAAGAAGTGCATGAAAAATTCTCAGAAAACTTACTTTTCGTGGATAGGAAAAATATTTGTACTTATTGTACAATTCATATTTTTATTTGCACATAAATCTGAAAATGATTGCAGAATACCTTCCATTTTCTATAAATAGAATTTTTATATAGTACATGTATCTGGTCTGGAAACCTGTTATCCAGAAAGCTCAGAATTACAGGAAGGCCATGCCCAATAAACCAATTCCAATTTAATTCTAATTCTTTATCCCTATTGAGTTTCAAGAATCCATTTTCTATATTGGTGGTAAAGCAATCTTATTGGGTTTGTGTATAAAGGATTTTTAGCAGACTTAAATTATGGTGATCCAAATAAAATAAAGATCCCTTATCTGGAAAATCCCAGGAACTGAGCATTCTGTATAATAGATCCATAGTACAGCTCTCCTGCGTTAGCCCAACACTCTTCTACTATGTTGTATGCAGGGGCGTAACTATAGAGGAATCAGACCCTGCGGTTGCAGGGGGGCCCAGGGGGCCCAGGAGTGTAGGGGGCCCAGTGAGACCCTAATTAATTAGCAATTTTAATATATCTTGGTAAAATAGGCCAACTTATAAATATTTTGGGGCCCTAAATTGAATTTGCCATGGGGCCCAGTAACAACTAGTTATGCCACTGGTTGTATGCTGTGCATTTATTGAAGCTGCCATGTAGATCAGTTCCCATGTGGGTGAATTCAAGGTAGAAAACACTGCAATACTATCCCCAGCTTGTTACTTTTTTTGTCACACATATTCCTTCTTACCCCAATCAAATTCATATATTCCTGATAGGCTTTCATTTACATTTTGTTCAGACTGGCCTCCAAATAAATAGATTTTTCTTTTTACAACATTGTGAATATGAGATAATAAAATTTTAAGAAATCAGGATGAGCCATAAAAGTTTGTCCACATATATAAACAGATATATGCTGATACAGATATAAATTATATCTGCTACCTGGGTAGTTGAATCTATACAATGGGCAGAAAAAAATAGGAAATACACCCTCCTTTTCCCAATTATGTATAGCATTTCCAACCCCCCTACTATTTTGATCGTCTACCCTTCACCAAACAGGGGCATATTTATTAAAATCTGAGATTTATTTTCTTTGATTCCAGAAAATTGCAGTCGTTCAAATTCAAGTCTTCTAAAATTCTGAACATTTATCAACTGTAAAAATCTTGAAAGTTCTAAACATTTGGTGGCTACTGTTACTATAGTCAACAGGGGAGGGTTATGTTTAGCATTCAAGTTATTTTACTTTTCAAATTGAATTTGTAAAACCATGCTTTATTCTTGACTTTGTATATTTTAAAAACAAATTTGTTGCATACCATTTTATCATTAATAAGGGCCAGTTGTTATAATATGCCATGTATGATTTTTTTTGTTGCAAAGTTACATTTTGTTTATATTCTTAATTTAAACATTTGTATCTTCTCATTCAGATACAACTTTATATACTTCTGGGAAATTATGAACAAGAATTGGAATATATATTTATTTTAAAAGGATTTTGAAAGCATTCAGTACTTACCACATGGAATGTCCTTCTTTTGGAGACGGAATATAACCATTCTGTGGGATAACTTCCCATGTTAAATCACTCTGAGAAACTGTAAATATATACTTTGAATTGTTTACTGTAATAATAGAAAAAAACAGTGGCATATATTTTTAATTTGTTACAGTAAAAACCTGGAGGGATACAGTTTCAAAATGACACATTATTTACTATTGAGTAAATGGTACTGCTTGTAAAATGATAAGAAGAATTTATTAGTTAGGTCCAATGTTTTAAAATTTACTTGCCAACGATCTACTTGTGTCACAACCTCTAAATACGAAAGCAATATTTCCAGCAACGGCTAATGCATGTCCATGCCTAAGTTGATTGAAGAAAATAGTTTAAGTGGAATTAAATGAAAACTGCATTTTAAATCCATATTGAATTTATATTCTTTAGTGCAAAACCACCTTTTTAAATACAGTCTATTAAATATTAAGCAGATACATACAAAAACACACACAATATCCTTTCCCTTGTACCTTGATCTTAACAATGGTAGCAAAATCAGTATTTGTGGTAAAACAATCCTATTTGTTGTATTTAATGTTTAAATATTTTTAGCAGACTTACAGTATAGTATGGTGATCCAAATTATGTAAATACCTTAATCTTGAAAAACCCCAGGTCCCAGACATTCTGGATACTAGATCCTATACTTGTATCTGTTAACTCTCCTATACAAACTAATCTTGTAATTGACTAATCATAATATTAGAAGTAGCTGATTATAACATCCAACTGCACACCTTCCATTTACTGTCACAACAATGCTTTGTGTTCAGCACTCAGCACACAAAGAAGAAAGTAATTTTCTTATTTAAAAAAATTGTTAAAATGTTTGGAATTCAGTAGGCACTGGAAGTGGCAGAGTCTGTATCCAGGGCCCCGCCCCCGCCCACCCTGGCCCCCATGCCCCACCCCAGATCCCGCCCACTCCACACTACAGTTAAAAGACCACATAGACATCAGTGCTAAAAAAGGTAACCCCCCCACACACACAAGTTATAAAAAGCTATTGATGGTCAGGCCCCCTTATAAGTTAAAAAAAACTGTGGTGACAGGGCCCCCCATAAATTTTTTTTTTTAAAAAAAAATTGGTGGTCAGGGCCCCCCTACAAGTTAAAAAAAAAACATTGGCGCCAGGGCCCCCATAAAAGTTTTTTGAAAAAAACATTGGTGGCAGGCCCCCCTTACAAGTAAAAAATTAATTGATGGCCTAGGCCCCCCCCACAAGTTATAAAAAGCCATTGGTGATCAGGGGCCCCCCTGTAAGTAAAAAAAAATTGTCCAGATCCCCCCAAATTTTTTAAAAAATTGCTTGCCACGGTTTTGTGACTAAGGGGAGCCCGGCCATGCTTCACTTACTTGATTAGTCGGGCCCCCCCCCCCCGTTTTCAGCATGCTGCCAGCTGCACAAAATAGGACACAACAGCTCTGTGCACGGAAGCTTTTCTCCTATTAAGATTTCCTGTACCCTCATGGTCCTTTAAGAATAAGTCCTTTAAGAATAAGCATGACCTTTCCAAAAGGAAGGCATCCTTTGTTTCCATATTATGTTTTCTTTTGTTACCTGACAAAGGGATACCCTTAAGGGTAAGGTCACACTGTGAGATTCGGGGGGATTTAGTCGCTTGATGACTAATCGCCTCTTCTTTTGGGCGACTAATCTCCCAGAACTGCTTCCCCCTGTCTTCCGCCTACTAGAATGAAATAACGCCTGCGGCATGGCACTCGTGGCGCTACGTTTTCCGAAGTCACCCGAAGTTGCCTCACGAGGAAACTTCGGGCGACTTCTTTGGAAAATGGAGGCATTTTTTCATTCTAGCAGGCAGAAGACAGTAGGAAGCAGTTCGGGCAGATAAGTCGCCCCAAAGAAGAGGCAATTAGTCGCCGGGTGACTAAATCTCCCTGAATCTCACAGTGTGACATTACCCTTAACACCTTTACAGCTATCTGCTAGCCCTGCTGTCTCCTAGGAAGTAGCACACATCCAGAGTATAAACCAAGGCCTTATTAATAGTAAACACAGTTACCAGGAGAATTTATCTGTGGTTTATTTTATTTGCCTGATGTTGCTATGACACGGTGTACACAAATCCACCCAGTAAAGTATAAAATCTGCATATACTGTTCCCAGTTGAAAATGGTATACAAAACAAGGTTAAGGGATATCTGATCCTCTTTTCCTGCCAGGGCAACAGATCATTGTGGGTTTTATTTACTTGAAAAGTACTATACATGCATGTATCCACATGTCCCATAGAAATCTCTAAAGAACAAGAGTTTATTAGGTAAAATAAAACGTGAGACTAAAGTACTGGAGATGAACAGAAATAAAGTTAAAGAAACTTAAACTTAAACAGGGAGGCTCCATATTCTTTTACATTACTTTTATTGAATGGCCTAGGCTTTGTATTACATTTTATTTTCAACTGCATGCATCTTTTGCTTCACATGTTGCACATTACTGCTAGACCAAACAATCAAGTAAATAATCAGAATAAAACCAAATATGTGTATTCTTGTGAGTGTTTGTGAATGGGTATGTTATAGTGGTCCTTTGCTGTCTCAGCGAAACAGACACAAATAATTTGCTCGCTAATCTGTAAACCTTCCATCTGAATACTTTCCCTCCACTGGCTGGGTGTCAGTGCGATAACCTCTCCACGTGGTGTCACTAAGGGCCCCTATGATCAGAAAACAACCATGCCTTCCTCAAGTAAGAAACGAGATTGTCAGGTTACATTTTCCTGTGTGCCTCATTTTCCTATAATATTGTACACATATTGATATTTTAACTTTTAGTCCAAGAGGGTTATTTTTTAAAGTTCAAATGCTAAAAACTCAAAAAATTCTATTTTTTTTTCAATATAAAATATAAATTTTTAGTGGGAAAAAAACTAGAATTGTTCATGATTTATTATACCTCGAGGATGGAAAAAGTCAGAATATGAAAATGCAGCATCTCAGACCTGCTGATGTTGTATACAAGTCAATGGGAGAGGCCACTCTATTATTTTGGACGTTTCTGTGCTAGAATTAGCTTGAAAATCCAACTATTTAGGTCTTTTTGGGCAAAAATCCTTTTCAGGACATTTCGGGGAAAAAATAAATAATCGAGCGATTCGGGAAAAAAACGTATGATTCGGATTTTCACTCGATTTTATCGAGTTTTCCTCTGATCCGATTAGAATGTGATTTTTAAATAATAAATAAGATCAAATTGTGGATTCTAATTTGGTCAGGCTTTTTTATTTAAAAAAAAAAACAGATAAATTCAGATTTTGATAAATAACCCCCCAAGAAACAAGGTTTAGATAAGATCTGGTGACCTTTGACAGGATGAAAATACCAACTGATGACCCTGCAGCAGAAGCAACAAGTGCATGCATGTTTCCTCTAAAGTAATGCACAAGAATTTCCAGGCTAGTGTCCATCTAAAAAAAGGCTTGCTGCTAGCTATTTATGCTGAGGTTTTAATAATTGTTTTAGGTTACACTGCTTAGTACAATAAATAAAAACATAGCTATCTCTTTACCAACAGGAAAATATATTTACAACAAAAACCCTATTTATTCAAGTCATGTTGAACAAAATACTGCTCCTTTACATGTACAGCCACTTATTTATTCTGGGCTTTAATTGCCCTTTAATAGAGATTCTACAAGGACATGTTGTATTCATCTGAATTAATGATACATTATTGTTTAGTTTTTTGTTTTATAACATAATAATTCCCATTGAGAAATGGCCAGAAAACTAATTTGGCTAATGACACAGAGGATACTTCAGGAATTTAAGCCCCATACTTATCAGTACCCCAAATAACCCTGTCATAGACTTAAACTTAAATTGACAAACACAAATGGCACCTTATGCTACGTGATAGTAAGCTAAAACATGCACATTTTCAAGCAGCTATTGCTGAAGCAGCAGTGACACACACTCTTATTGGGCAATTTATATTTACAAAGGGAAGGGTGCGCCCTTTATTGCTCATTCGGGTAGCACTTCTTCCCCCGCGGAGTTCTTCACCTCTGTAAGCTATATAGTACATGAAGCCGACTCTGTCCCTACTGCCTGCTGTAGTGGGGAAAGGGCAGAGCTCTGCTGCAACCCTCGTCACCTACTGCTCCCAAACTTGTATGTCTGAATAGGCTAAACTTATGTGTCTCCCATTCATCATGAATATAGTGCTAAAAAACGCAGGGAGTACTGTTTTCATGAGGTGGCCACATTCCTGTGTTATGGCTCAATGGGTAGCTAACCTGTCTTCAGGCTCCTAACGTCGATCCCTACCTGGGCACTGTTAAGGTAGACACATTTTGTTGTGTGAAATAGCAATTTTAGCACTATCTAATAAAATTGTCTACTTATCGTTACAATGATGGGTGCAACGATCCTATCGTTCTGACAAAAATTGCAGTTGATCGGACAGGTTTCAAAATTTTGGTTGTGAAACAATGAAATCGGTCAATGGATGGTACAGTCAGAGAATCGTTAAACGACTGTTCACTGCGCATGCCTTTTGCGAAAGTAAACAAAGGAACAGATAGCCAACGCTCAGTAATGTAACTAGAGGGGGCAGGCCCTGGTGCGTGATGCGAAGCCGGGCCCCCCGCCCCCCTCCGTATGCAATTTTCTGCCCGCATTTTAGTGGCGCACGGTCTGCCGGGGGGGCCTGAGGGGGTGCGGGCCCTGGCCCGCTTGCACCCCCTGCTCCCCCGGTAGTTCCGCCACTGCCAACGCTCAATATGTTGGATGATCCAGCCAACACGACAAGATAAAACAAAAGCCTCTTCACATATCGTTTATCATACATAGGGGCGAATCACTCATTCAAACTATTGTTTTGCTGCAGTGTCGGAAAACTCCCAGTGAGACCTCTTGCTTCTAAACGTTTGTCCTATTTTATAGCCATTCTTTAGCCAAAAAGGCTAAATAGATGGAATAAGAGATTATAGTGTATAAAGAAAATTGACTAGGAGAATAGAGTTTGAATGAGGAGAAGAAGAAAATAGTACTGAGAGACAGCCCCTGGTCTAAGGTTATTTGGTGGGCCCCTGGTGTTCCAGTTTGACACTGTTTAGCTCATTCGCAGCATGGCAACAGTCTACCCATGTATGGCCAACTGAAGGAAGGAGTTAGTGTTGGTTTTGTACTCCAGTTATCACTTCACTGGAGTCAGGCTATCAGACTGTTTTCTCTTCCACACTCAAAATCACCCAAGCAGGTTAATCAGATCTTGACAAACCTTCCCATTGTGAATATGATCACGATCGCGCCGGGACTGCTGTCCCGGGGGCCCTCAATCTGCAACTCCGGGACACTGTGCCGCGTGTGTGCACATGCGCGAACACCTGCAATGTTTTTGTTGCAACCTCCCCACAAAGGGTTTTCTCCCGGTGTCCAGTCGGACCAGTTTGGACCTGAATTTAATGGATACCTTAGATTGTAAGCTCTGCTAGGGCAGGGTCTGATAAACATTGTCTATAAAAACATTGGTGTTATATAAACAACTTAGAAAATTATTTGCTGGTTTTGTACAACTCCTTAAAGAGCACTAATTGAAGTCTGAAATACTGTGGGGAAAAGCTAATATTGTTCTTGCTTTTCCCATACTGTGTGGATTACTGGCAGGTATGTGGCTAATGCCACTCACTTTGCAGCTGCCTTGTATTAAATGTTCATTGTCTGCAACCTTTCCCAGGCGTTGCTGATCTATAACTAAAAGAAAAGCCCGTCACTGTGAAGAAATGGTATAAACACCTTGAAGGAAGTCTGTACAAAATGAATTGTATCGACTTCAGTGCGTTGCTATCCGTAAGCAACAGCCTCAGGGAGTTATATTGACCCTGCTATAAGTGCTAATGACAGATGTCGCAGCTGTTCAATCAAACTGCGGTATCTTTAGCGCCCCCTACTGGCTTTGCTGTAGTCAAAGCCGAGAGGCGAATTCAAGCCGTCTGGGCAGGTCAGTGACGCGTTTCCGGTTGTATGTGCGCAGCTAGCGCCAGGTTAGGGGCGGAAGGCCGTGTGTGCCGGTGTCAGTGAGTGTGAGTGTGTGTACGAGTGGATCCGGCCTGGCCGGGATTGGATTCTGGATCCATTCAAGGAACAGAGGCAGCCGGGAGAGGGCACCGGAACGCTGCTATCCGAGCCTCCCTCCGGACTTGCCTGTCAGCCTGGGGGTCCATCTGTGTGTTTAGGCATCATTAAGCCCTCGTCTGAAATTAACCGGGAAGCTTTGGCAGAAGCTACTGGATATCTGGTAACCGTACCCATTGGCTGCTTACCCACCGAGCCCACAGGCGCACCCTTACATTGGGCTGACCCACCTGTGCTTGGGCATACTGCTTTCTCTCCTCTACTCTTAGATCCTGTCTCACTGGTGGCCCAAGAGCTTGCACTTACCCCCAAGGGAGACGAGGGGATCCACCTGTACCCAGTCCCCCTATATACTTTGCCCGGGCACATATGTACAAGAGGCAGAGCAGAACAATCCGAATACCCGGCCTCTTTTCCCAGTGCCACTGTAGCAGCTACTCAGCCTGTGCTCACAACCCTGGACACTCAGGAGACTGGAGCTGGGGGCCCCCTGGTTGTCACCCGAGCGTCGGTGGCCTCAGCTGTCATTGGCCGAGATGATGAGAACAAGATGAGCCAGAAGAAGGAGCCCAGCGGAATCATGCTGGTCAAAAGGATCCTCATGATAGATGGGGACACGGTAAGTGATAATCCTTCTCCCTATCATTGTATTAAGTCTTTGTTGCCTAAACATGTCATTTGTGCAGAACCTATGTACCCTTTTACTTTTCTGACTGCTTACTTATTCTTAAAAATAACATTCATAAATAAGTTATAAATCGCCGGCTATTCGGGTTGCCACCTTTTCTGGAAAAAAATACCAGCTTTCCTATATGCTCATCTTTTTCCCCTATTAATAACATTGGGATCAACCATCGTTTTTATACAGGCCAGGTGGCAACCCTACCTGCCATTCTTCCATTGTATGTTCCAAGCATTTTAGGTAAGACCTAGCAATTCTATGATAAATGAAGGCCTCAGGCTTCCAGGCAAAGCTCTTAGGTTAGGGAGCTCTCCGGTTACTTCTAGTAGCCTAAGGGTAAGGCCACACAAGGAGATCCGGGGAGATTTTGTCTTCTGGAGATAGTCGCTCAAAAGACGAGGCGATTAGTCGCCAGGCGTCAAAATCTCCCCGAATCTCCCCGTGTGGACTAGCCCTAACATGTAGGTGATACATTACACCAGTGCAATCAACAACAGCATCTAATCAAACTTTTCCTTACATTTCTAACATAAAATACATTGATCAAATGTAATTGCTCATTGATTGCTGATTGAATGTATCGGATCTTCACATTCAGGGTAATTCTGTACACCCAGACTGCGGTAACAGTTTGTCCCATAAGCATTTATTTTTGTGGCATTATTTGTACGACTCAAATTATATAGATAAAGAATAAGGTAGTTTTACTTTTGTTTAGGGCTATGGAATGTGGGAATTTGTGATCACATGGTTTACAATCTGCTGCACATTGCTTAACTTTTACATCAGTAGGAAGTGCTTTGAGTCATGCTGCACCTGAGATTTTATAACTGGCATTGTTACTTCATGAGTTCATACTGCAGTGACAATAAAATAATTCCCAGCATCCCAGAAGTGTAGTGTCTTTGATGCCGGGGGGTCAGTGACCCCTATTAAAAAGCTAGAAACAGGAAGAAGAAGAAAGACTAGGAACTAGGAAACTAGGAAAACTAAAATTAAGACCAACTGAAAAGTTGCTTAAAATAGCACATACGGTATATAAATTTTAACAGTTAAAGATGAATTAACCTTTTAATCCAATCTATTCTGAATAAGTCAATATCAGTTTCCTAATTGTAAGAACTGTGCAAGACATTTAAACTGGGAACTTCGCATATCTTTAACTGTATCAATGCACTAGCTATTTGCTTCATAACCACAGACAGTAGTTTTCGGAACGTTTTTTTACAAGTTGCTGGTACTTTGTTGTATTTTATACCCTTCAGTATTGCTGGAGTGCTCCCTGTACAGCGCCTCAGCTGGTTCTCATATGACTGCTGGCAGGCAACAGGTCGGGACCTTTTGCAGAACTTTCTGTAATCTCTCGTGGCATTATAGGAATGTCCAGCCCTGACTTTATACAGGCCCAAGTGTATGGCCTATGGAACACAGCAAAGCATCTTCATGTTCCACATTTGTAGTCCAAAGAGCTCCCAAATTTTGGGATGCACCGAATAGTTTTGGGATTGGGCCTATTTCAGCAGGGTTCGGATTTAACCGTATCCATGTGCCTGGACAAACCAAAATCCGAATCCTTAAAATCATATGACTTTTTGTCACCCATTCAAAGAAGTAAAACAGTTTCTAACCACACATTTTCTCTTTTGCATACAAAAATGAGTGTTAAGTTCAGTATTCAGTTGAATATTTAACAAAGGATTTGGGATTTAACTAAATCCCAACGTAATAGATTCTGTGCATCTCTACCACAGCCCCCTCCATGTGAATGGCCTGACAAGTTATTTGGGGGACAACCAACATTTTTAATCTGCTTAAAAATGCAGTTCTCAATGATCCCAAAATTGGCCCTCTTGCCCTTGGATAGTATTTCTGCAACTGTTTTTCAGATAACTGGGAGAAATGTGGGAATTTGTATATTTTACCATTATTAACTATTTGTATGTCCTGTTTAAATGATATTTATTTTTTTGCATAATGTAAAACATTATAACTGATGTTGAATGCAATGTCATATCTGTAGTTTTGCATTCTTTGCACTTCCAAACTGCTTAATGGGCTGGATGGCTCATTTGTGAATGCACTTACATACATAGCAACTTTTGGCTAGCACCAGTATGCCTCTTCAGACTACAGGTATTATGATTAATTGCCAATGGGGAGCAGTGGAGTGCAAGAAAACTGCTTGATCTGCAGTTACAAGTGTCAGAGATACAAAAAATGATTATTACAGTGTGGTTAGCATGCCAACCCCCTTCTCTTTTGTATATAACACTGGGCATGCTCAGTACAACAGTGGAACCATAGTTCAGACTGCTGTTTTTGTAATTTTGCAGTTTCTGTAGTTCTTCCCCCACCATCATGTGGGGCAGCGGTCCCCAACCTTTTATGGACCGGGGACTGGTGGGGGTCGGCAGCAAGTCTGGACACGTCGCGTCAGTGTGCATGGGTGACATTATGTCGTGTTACGTGCACACTCATTGGCTATCTGCCATTTAGTTAAGCACAGCAGGGCTACTTTAAGGCAGTGGTTGGTCTAGGTTACAGAGCCTTTTAGATGGACCCTGCGGAGCTCAGTTGTCCCCATCCCATGAGTTTGAAGCAGTATTGCCCTAACTATAGGATTCAGAAATTTTACGGTTTTAGAGCTTTATAAAAGCATTTTCTTAATCTTACCAGTTTACCAGTGATAGACAAGAGGCCAACCTCTTAAAGGAGAAGGAAATTTTTCTTCCACTTTGGGGTGCCAAATGTTAAGAACCCCCAAAGGATTGCATATACTTACCTGAAACCCCGGGCCAATGCTCCTATCAGCAGAAAACTGCACCGGCCCAGGGTTATTGCTGGCTTCTTCTTTCTTCTCGCGATTGTGCATGCGCAGTACAGCGAAAAGCCAAAACTTTAACTAAAAAGTTGGCTATTTCGTTCTACTGCGCATGTGTCTGCCCCAGGAAGTTTGAAGAAAGAAGAGGATCGCTCCATGGTGCTCGCTGGAAGAACCCCGGGTTTTTAGGTAAGTACATACAATCACTTGGGGTGCCTAACACTTGGGGCACCCCCAAGTGGAAGATGACTTTCCTTCTCCTTTAAGAAAGGCATGAACTAATAAGCAACTTTCACTTATGTCCTCCATGCAGTGTCTTGCATTTTGTAGGATTCAATTATTAGCCTGAGCTGTAGTTTGATGTTTGCTCCAAGGTAATAAGGGCAATGGCACAACTGCAAATTACTTGCCCATGATAAATCTTTGCTATCGCAGGAGGCTTGAAATGCTTTCTCACCAATTAAATTGCCAGTGAGAAAAGACATGCAGCGCTTTGTTATTCTGAAGTGTATTTCTGGGGTGTCTGGTTCATAGTTGGTACTGTGTTGTGTTGACTTTGAATTGATTTAAAAGTGGGTTCGGCCATTTCTGGAACATAAGTCCATTATATGTTCGTCAAAACCATCTTGATGAGGTGATATTACTAGGTGACTTCATTACTTTCAAAATAGATACAATCTGTATGGCTTTTTAAACTTGGTTTACCTTTTAAGCAGTGCATGGTTCGCTAACTATATGATTATGAGATTACTGAATACATTATGCCATTTTTTCCTTTGGGGTTTTCACTTCTCTCCTTCAAAAAGAAAAACCATATGAGGAAAATGTGATGCATTTTTTTGTGTTACTAATATTAACCCATATAAAACCCCTACTATAATGTGTTAATTTTAGGCATGTTGTAAAATCTGGTTTACACTTATATTTTTGTACTTCCGTTCACCTGTTTGGATGTCTTCCAGGCTGTTGTAACAAAAAAGTCGATAATGAAAGTAAGCACAAAAAAGACAATATGAAAATCAAATATTTCCAAAACATATAAACAATAGACTTTGTTTTCAGGAACAATCGCAAAGCTTCTTGTCTTTTTGCTTAGTTGCTGCCTCTCCTCTTACAGGCAGTATTCACCAGGGTTTGGGAATTTATTGTGCCAGGTCATTCCTGATATGATATGTTATCCTAAAACACGTAATCCAGAATACTCAATTACAGAAAGGCCGTCTCCCATAAACTCCCATTTTATCCAGATAATCCAATTTTGTTTTCTCTGTTATAATAAAACAGTACCTTGTGCTTAATCCAAACTAAGATATTATTAATCCTTTTTGGAAGAATGACCAGCCTATAGGGTTTATTTAATATTTACATGTTTTTCTAGTAGACTAAAGTTACGAAGATCCAGATTATGGAAATATCTGTTATCTGGTAAACCCCAGGTCCCTATCATACAGGATAACCGGTCCCATACTTGTAAATTATCCTGTGTATCAAGCACTGTGAGTCACTTATGTGAATGTGACATTATGGACATTTTGTTCCAGTGTAAGTCGTGATTAATTAAAATTTGGTTGGCTTTTTCAAAAATAGTTCTTGTTAGAATATGTTATCTTTCTGGCTTCACGTCTTGGCCACCTAGAAAAGCTACCACACCGTTTTGATGAAGAATTTTTAAACATCAAAAAAAAAAAAGTAATTTAATATGACTAGCATTATTTTCGGCACCTTGCATGCACAGGTTTTCTCTTGAATATGTGCCAAAAACGGTAAGCAGTTTTAGAATTTTCATCAAAGTGATATTTCTCATCCTCTTTTCATATAACCGTGTCCTGTGTGGTTGTGTTCCCTGCATCAAGCCACATTTCAAAATTCTTTTTTTATTAATTCTGTTTCAGGACAAAAGTAATTTCATTTATATACAATTATTTTTTTTATTCTATTTCAGGATAAAAGTCATTTTTTATATTTGAGAAACCTATTTTAGAACAAAAACCGTCTTTATTTTACATTGAGTTTGTTTCTTAATCCTGATACAAAAATAGAACTGGAAGTCCTTTCATAAGCACAGGTTAAACCTAGTTAATCCTAACTAATGCATCTTTTCTCAGAGGTGAAGAGATAACATTGCTGAATATGAACAGATTCATACTGACTTATTTTGCACCCTGTTAGTTGAAGGGTTGTGCAATATTTATGAAAACATGGTTTTCTTAACATCCTTTTATCAACCATAGCGATTCATTGCATATATGTACCCAACTGTAAAGTAGTATGCCAAATTACTTTTAAACTTGAAGCTGTTTTTTTTTAGCTCTTTCTAGCTGTATTTGTATTTGCTGAGGAAAATAGTATATTTTTAATAATATAGCAGAACCGATCTGAGCAAGAACATGATTGCAGCATCCCAAACCTGCCACTTTAAAGGAGAACTATAGCCCCAAAATGAATACTTAAGCAACAGATAGTTTATATCAAATTGAATGACATATTAAAGAATCTTACCAAACTGGAATATATATTTACATAAATATTGCCCTTTTACATCTCTTGCCTTGAACCACCATTTCATGACTCTATCTGTGCTGCCTCAGAGATCACCTGACCAGAAATACTACAACACTAACTGTAACAGGAAGAAGTGAGGAAGCAAAAGGCAGAACTCTGTCTGTTAATTGGCTCATGTGACCTTACATGTGGTTTGTATGTGTGCACAGTGAATCGTACGATCTCAGGGGGCGGCCCTTATTTTTTAAAATGGCAATTTTCTATTTATGATTACCCAATGGCACATACTACTAAAAAAGTATATTATTATGATAATGGTTCATTTACATGAAGCAGGGTTTTACACATGAGCTGTTTTACTCAGTATCTTTTAATAGAGACCTACATTGTTTGGGGGGTATAGTTTTCCTTTAAAGGAAGGATACATGAGGCTTTTAGTTGACATGCGCAAAATCATAGGTGGCAAAAGAGCTGCAATGGATGGGCATTTTCACCCCATGTGAAAAATAGTTAATAGTGGTTTAACAGGGGAAGATCAGTCCAAACAAAACAATGCATTGGTCAGATGATACTTTGCTAAATATAAATGCACTGTACTTTATCTGCATTTGCAGCAATTTTGCTTAACCTGTTTTTTTTTTGTGTTCAACAATCACTTTTTTAGCATTTAAAGAACTTTTTAAATTCCTTTCCCTTCCCTTTTTGTTAGAACTGCCACATATATGCCATTACGGGTATCAATTCTGTTTTACTCCTTTTTAAGGTTCAAGAAAAGCCTAGACTAAAATGTTCTTTGTTTAGAAAGTCTTAGCACTTAGAGCTGCTGTTTCCTAAGTTTTATGGGACCCAAGGGCACATTACCATATCCCTTATGCCTGCTCCCTATGTGGAGCACAGTTTGTTCTTGTGCAGTGTGTAAATAACACCTACCCTACATAAGCAGTAAGGCCATGTGCTGTGCTTTGTCTTCCAGGATCTTTTTAGTGGTTTATGAATGGCACACAGGGCTGCTCGTGCCATAAGGCAAGGTGAGAAATTTGCCTCAGGTGACCGTGTGTGGCAGGTTACTACGGGTAGCAAAAAGCCTCTCTCTACCGCACTCCCCCCCCAAGACCTGCTCCGTCACAAAAGAGGTAAGCATGCTGCCCCTCTATTTATAGACCCGATCCGCCCGCCCGCCCCGCAGTGACGTCACAAAGGGGGTGGAGGCAAGCACAAGTCTATAAATTTCGGAGCCGGCATTGCTAGGTCGTGAGCGGGGACTGCTGGAGAAGAGCTCAACCTGGAGATTTTGTGCAGGAGTCGACCCAAACCCGCCCGTCCCGAGGGTAAACCAGCGGGTTTTGGGCCGGCCTGCACATCACTAATATGGAAGCCTATGTGGCCACAATGTTTAGTTTTAGAGGTGTTTTGCCTTTCCTGATTAAGTTACTTTGTTTACACATTGAAAGAGAAAATTCCTAGCATAGAGCAGTTGCGTTGGTAAATCATGCGTTTTGTGATGTAACAAGTTATGACAAGTTTGCCTAGAAAATGGTTTTACCATTAACATTGAAAATCTACTTGACGTGGTCTCAAATTTCTCAAAGTAACAAATCCGATATTTTTATCTCTTGGGGCAGATTTATCAAGGGTCGATGTGAATTCGAGGGAATTTTCTAAGTAGAAAAATTCTAAATCCAAAGTAATTTTTTGGATACTTCGACCATTGACTATACTTTAACTATTCGACCATTCGATAATCGAAGTACTGTCTCTTTAAAAAAAACTTCGACTTCAATACTTTACCAAATTTTCGTAAATAGTTTCTAGAGCATTTTTCTACGTTTTTCGAAGAAAAATCGTTCGATTAATGGATGAAATCCTTCAAATCGTTCGATTTTACTTCAACCGCAAATGGCCAAATTCGATGTAAAAAACCGTCGACTTCGATATTCCAATTCGATGGTTGAATTTCAAAGCTTTTTCTACTTCGAAATTCGACCCTTGATAAATCTGCCCCCTGGTGTGAGGTTTGGAAAAATGTTCAAAAATAGTCTTCACCAAACATTTCCCTAATATTGTTGAGGCACATGTTTCCTGAAATACATATTATGTATGCTGTTGTGTGTCAAAAATATAATTCCTGTAAAGCCTGCTCCAGCCTTGCCCTTCATAATAGAAACATTTTCAGAGTGTTTGGTAGTACTCTACACTTCTGCCCCATGGTGTACAGCGCCGATCCTGGGGCTGCTGCCGCCTGAGGCAGCAGCCCAGATGCCGCCCCCCTCCTCTCCCGCTCCGCGCTTAAAAATTAGCGTGGGAGCGGGTTTCAGGGGGCAGTATCGCTAGTGCATTGAGCGCTATAGCGCTCTTTGCACTAGCTGAGCCGAATTTCCGGATTAAAACCCGGAAGTTCGGCTCTTAAAGTTACAAGAGGCGGCTTTTTGCCGCCCCTTGTAACTGGCCGCTCGCTGCCGCCTGAGGCAAGGGTTTCACCTTGCCTCATGGCAGAAGCGGCCCTGATGGTGTATACATCATCAGTTCACCTCTCACAAAGGGGTTGTTTGTGGCTTCACTGTGACCAAACTTTTGAATTAGATAGCTTATAGATGTTAGATGAATAATTCACACAATGATTTTTTATTTAAAGGAGAAGGAAAGGTCTTTTTACTTGAAGTTAGGCACCCCCAAGTGATCACATGTATTTACCTGAAACCCTGGGCCGGTGCACCTATAAGGAGAAAAGTGCACTGAACCGGAATTCTTCCAGCGAGCACCATGGAGCGATCGTCTTCTGGCTTCTTCTTTTTTCTCGTGGCTGTGCATGTGCAGTAGTGCAAAAGGTTGGCTATTTCGTTTTACTGCGCATGGGTCTGCCCCGGGAAATTTGAAGATAGAAGCCAGAAGACGATTCCACCTTTGTGCTCGCTGGAAGAATCCTGGGCCTATGCAGTTTTCTCCTGATCGGTACACCGGCCCAGGGTTTGAGGTAAGTGCAAGAGATCACTTGGGGGTACTTAACTTTTGGCACCCCAAGTAAAAAGACCTTTCCTTCTCCTTTAAATTACTGAAAATAATTTGCATAATCTATGAACAGAAATTGTTGTGTTCAGTTGTTGAGAGCTTCATTCGCATGCCATTGAGGGGCAGATTTATACATTTTCAAGTTTAAGGAAAGAAAAAGATTGAGAGGGAAAAAACAAGACAAACTCGTACATAGCACTTCCCATTAATTTAAATTTGGCAGCTTTTATGTGATGGTTTTTCATGGTAATATTATTGTATTATATTACAGGTATGGGATCCGTTATCCAGAAACCCATTATCCAGATCCAAATTATGGAAAGGCTGTCTCCCATAGACTCCATTACTATCAAATAATCCAATTTTTGAAACATGATTTCCTTTTTCTCTGTAATAATAAAAAAACAGTATCTTGAATTTGATCTCAACTAAGATATTAATCCTTATTAGAAGCAAAACCAGCCTAATGGGTTTATTTAACATTCACATGATTTTCTAGTTGACCTAAGGTATGAAGATCCAAATTACGGAGAGACCTGTTAACCGGAAAACCCCAGGTCCCGAGCATTCTGAATAACAGGTCCCGTACCTGTATAACAATCATATTCTCTCTTTTACTTTTTTTTGCTATCCTAGAAAAAAACTATCTTGATTTTTTTTTTTAATCTGCCTCTAAGGGTTGGATTTGTTTTTTAGATGAAAACTTAGGTTTCCATGCAAATATTAAAGTTGAAGAATATTTTTTTTATGGCTTTGTTAAATGCAGGGATAAAATCTTTTTAGATGTGTATTCAGTTCAACACTGATGCAGCAACTAATGTGGGCCAGTCAGTCACTTTGCTGCTTATGAACAATGCATATATCTTACAAGTATATGACTATGATATTTAATTTTTGTCCAGTTTTAGTTGTTTCCTTATTTAAAACCACAGCTACTAAATGTAGTAAACCCACAAAAAAAACAGTTTAGTTTCAGTCCAGAAAGAATTGTGAATGCCAAGAATCCAGAAGCTTTACTAAATCTGCTGTATACTGGCACAGTGCTGAACATTTAATAGAGCCACAGTTTTGTAGGTCATTAGCTGCTGCTTGGCAACTAACCACGTCACAGCTGCTGATGCTTGGAAGTTGTTCCTTAATCAAATCGTGTAAGGTAGAAGAAGCGCAATCTACCTG
Organism: Xenopus petersii; assembly: GCA_038501925.1. Classification (NCBI taxonomy): domain Eukaryota; kingdom Metazoa; phylum Chordata; class Amphibia; order Anura; family Pipidae; genus Xenopus; species Xenopus petersii. Next base: position 131,807,501 of record CM076673.1, on the reverse strand, counting down.
TCTTGATTGTGATTTAGCAAGGCATTGATAGTTGGTTAAGAAAAATCACAGATCTGAGAGTACTCCTAAAGTAACAATATAAAGTTTTGTAAGACTACAGAGGTTATTTACAAGTGCAGTTGCTCAATGTGTAACTGGCTTTTGGAGAAACTATTCAACATAAGCCTGACTAAATTTCAAAAACTGCTAGTGATGCGTGGGCCAGCCCGTGGTTCCAAGGTTTTGGCTCCGCACATCTTTATTGGGTGTTGGGCTGAACCCTGCACATGGCCCACCCCAGCCACAGCGTGATGTGTGCCAAAATGCTCCAGCAGCTGTACTCGCTACCCTTTTCTAACACAAAATGCTGTAGCTCACTTCTGACAACGGATGCTTTGCAGTCAGTTTCAAAATAAAAACAAAAATCTTACGTTTTTGATGTGAATATTCCATGTCCGCAGAGAATTTGATTAGATGGCTACGAGTTTAAAGAAAGGTTTAACTTTTCCTCAAACCCCAGAGTTAGCCAAGCAATTATACTCTGTGTAATCGTAGTAAAACTTCCAGTGGAGAGAGAAATATGGAAGCTTGTTGCAACTACCTAATTTGTTGATAATCATATACGGCTACATATACGGTACCTCCCCCGCCCCCAAGAAAGAAATAATGTTATCATATTTGTATGGTATTTGAACAGACACTCGGAAGATGAAACTTGCCAACAGCCATGTAAAAAACAATTTGATATTTATTTTTGTTCACACAAGGCAACATTGTCTGTACAGAAATAACTATATTAGTCTTTTGAGTACCTGCTCAGGGCATTGCAGCTGTCCTCTTCCTTTTTTTGCGGTGAGTCATTAAAATTTCCTTTGGACCCTCTTTTTGTTTAATTCTCCAAGAAATGTTATTATATTAGCCAAACATTTTTTTTCATTTGATTAATATTTCTTTATGTCAAAATGGAAGTGTAAACAACTGCATTAGTACAATAATTACATTTAAATATACTTTTTGAGGTTTATTAATTTAAAATGTTTTTGTTGTTGCGCCCTTGCACTGTTGCTTTCAAGCGTCATTATGTTGTTTTGTTTTTTGAATCAAATATTATTTTATCAATCCAAATAGAATAACTCCCTTATGGGGCTTGCTGCAAACCAGTGTAACTTTTGATGCCAGATGTGCAAAACATTGTGGGAGCTCGGAACTATAACTCTTCAGGCAAAAGAATTCTGGGAACTGTATTTTAGTCAGTGTAAAACAGGGCCAGCTGTTTGTGGGAGTTGTTAAAAAATGTAAATAATTTTTTTTTTTTGAAAAACTGCATAATATAGTGAATAAAGTACCCCTCTTGTAAAATATAAGGATATTATAAGTTACAGAGGAGTTTCATGACCATATAAAAACACGAGGCCGAATGCTGAGTGTTTTTATACAGGTCATGGAACTCCGAGGTAAATTCTAATATCCTCATATTTTACAACTGGGGGTACTTTATTATAATACACAAATTTCAGTGAGTCATGTGACAAATGACATCAGAACTCACCGTTTATAACTGATGACATCAGTACTAACCATTTATAAGGATATCCTTTACAAGATATTCATTTTTTTTTGTATTATAAATATGTTAACTTGTGCAAGAATAATCTGCAAGAAATTATAACCCAGTTGTGTTAAGAAACTATAAGAGCTTTTTAGTTTAGCTTTTGTAAAATTAAAAATAGCAAGGATCGGTTGGTTTTTTCAATAAGTAGTGTGCCATAGGGCTGCAGTATATGTAAGAATCCAACTTAACTGCTGTGTCCACCTGCTGCCCTAGATTGCATGGTGCACTAGCCATATCAGCTATCAACTTGCTGTGTCCAAGTCTTAAATATGGAGGGGCTAGTGGAACCCAGATGTAAGTTAGGACTTCATGGGGAGCTATAATGTAAATGGTATTTAAAAGGTGGTCTTTGAAGGTTCCTAATTGACAATAATATCCAGAATTAAGAAGGTTATATAACTTGTTTAATGCATAGAATTTTTTTAAACCATACTGTCAAATGCCATTTGTTTTTAAATGTTTGTAATTTTCCTATACCATTTTTGTCTCACAATCAGCACCAAGGCATTGGAAGACCAAGCGTATATCATGCTGTGGTAGTTATCTTCTTGGAGTTCTTTGCCTGGGGCTTGTTGACAACACCCATGCTAGTTGTAAGTATCGAAAGGTTTTTTAATTGTTTATGTTCATTAATAGAAATGCAAAAATGCTCTTTATACCATATACAATCTATTAAGTCCTCATTACACATGCAATGTTTAAGAGCCTCGCTCTCCTTTATCAAACATATATTAAATGAATACATCAAAACAGTTGAGTGGACGTCAGTATAGGCTTAGTGCATATGACGGTGGTCCAGGTGCTCATGCCCCAGACCATCAACAGTTTATCACTGCAATACTTTGTAGCAGGCTGGTACTATCTTGGTCTGGATTGGTGCCAGCCAGCTACACAGTATTCCACATATTTTAAATGACCATAGCAACACTTTTAAATACACAACCCACCCACCTTCTCACTCCTGAAGTTCACAGTCATTAACGCCTGTATGTATACTGTCTAATTTGTGGCAATGCACTCATTGTGTATAAAACCAAACTAATAGATAAAATGTTACAAACTAAGAAGTCTCATGTCAATGCTTGTGCGATGCCGATGTATGTGTCAAATTTAAACAATATGCAACGGACATATATATTTTATAAAAGTGATTCAATCATATTCATGTTCCAAAGTATAACGTATATACTGATGCCTATACATTTTTATATTATGTTGCCAAATCTGTACAACACACAATAAGTATCGGTTTATATAGAAGTGGTTAAATCATATTCATTATTTGTTCCTTTGATCTGTAAACCTGTACAGTGGTCTGTGTATATCCAAAGCCTTTTTTTTTTTTTAAAAAATGTATTTATTTTTTTTTTTTTTTTACAATAAAGAAATCTGTTTCATGTCTTAAGTGGGGGCAGAGCTTCAATCACCAAAAACCTATGGGATGCAACAGAATGTTTGTCCTCATAAAAATGAGAGATGCAGTGTTGCACTGGGGTGTCTGATCCCCCACCTTGCGCACACCACATACCTGAAACTTTCTACTTGTAAATAGGGAGTGGAGGGGAGTGCTCACAGATTGCACAGGAGCGTGCATGGGTATGCAGGGCCCACCAGTTTTTGCTGACCCAGTGCAACTCTGGAGTGATGCTCCTTATGTGAAAGCCTAACAGGCTGTAGCTGGGGGAAGGGAGGGTGTTTATATAGAAGACTAAGAATTTGTTTTGCGTTCAGAAGAACATGAAGTAAAAGGTAACTTTGTCTTGACATATCTCCCCTTTTCACTTTAGTTCATTCTTTTCCGATTATTAGGGTTACTTTTTTTTTGTCTTTGGGCTGTAATTCGTACAGGGGATGAACAAGTTAACAAAACAAAAAGCACTACAAGGAAACTGTAAACACACAAATATCACTGTATAAATAAAAAAATAATCACAATTGCAAAGGCAGCTATACTGGTGAATAATATTACACTGATTACCATTAAGCAGTAGGTGTCCGCTATATAACAGTTGACACTTTTTGGTATACGTTTTCAAAACAGCATGAGTCAACTATAAATTCCAGAAGATGTCTAATACTGCATTTTTATCAAATAAGGGAATTGCATCCCTTATTCAGAAACCCATTATCCAGAAAGCTCCGAATTACGGGAAGGCCATCTTTTTTTTTTTTCCCATCAATTATTTCTTTTTTTTTCTCTGTGATAATAAAACAATACCATGTATTCGATCCTAAGTAAACTGCATGAATTTCTATTGGTGGCAAAACCATCCCATTGGTTTTATTTGCATAATTTACAACATATGCCAACACAGACAAGCCCAACTGCATGGGCAAAGATTAACAGTACTCTTAATCTGATGCTCTCTGATTTAGATGGATGGACATTTTACAAGATAGTTAGTTATGAAACGATACCTTACAGATTACCAGAAGAATTACTACTTTGTAAATATTGAATTTATAGGAACTGTTTCAATCTTTGGCCAACATACAAAACCTGGGATAAAGCACAGAAAACTTGGAACCCAATCGTGGTGGGGAAAAAGTAATTTGTTCTACACCCTTTCATTCATAAAGAGGTGTTTGGAGAGAGCAAAAGGGTTCATTTAACCCACTCTGTTTTGTGGATCCGTAGTTGTATAATGACTGAAATAGAAAGCAATTAACAGTACTAGGTACGTCCTCTGATGCAAGTACTTTCCCCCTTAAGGTGATGTTCCTACTGTATGTTTCAGGATAATAATTACAAACCTATTACACTGCTAAACAAATTCATTTAGCTAATTCAATTAATTTAGTTAATTCAATAATAATTCTTTAAATAAGTAGGAAGGGTAGAATGGGATTGAGAGGAGCCATTTTGAGAACACAACAGGGAATAGTACAGAGAAATGTTATGGAAGCATTTTTTTCTGTTTTATTAGCTTTTGTAGAAATATGGTATATTGTTTAATGTGCCCGTAAGATACACATAAGCAGGGATTGATGTGAATAATGTACAATCTCTGTAAAGCACTACAGAGTTTGTTGACCTCCTAGAAATAAAGCTTAAAAATAATTACTTTGTTATAATCAGATATTGTCCTTTCTAGGTGTTACATGAAACCTTCCCTCAGCATACGTTTTTAATGAATGGACTAATTCAAGGAGTAAAGGTACGTGAAAACGTTATTTGTATAATGTGAATATGGGACTGGTAATGTTCATGTTTACAAAAACACATTATTTATGAAGGAAGGCATAAAGTAGCTGGTTGGGTATTTGTATATTATTGCGGGTGATATTGGATATTTCTTTATTTTCATTTAATGCTTCATGGCTTATACAAGACAGACCCGTTGCCCATATTTGTAGCTGGCTAGAAAAAAGTCTTAACAGCTGAATAGAAATAGTTGCTTGCTATATGTAGGACAAATAATAAACCTAAGGCCATTTACTTCAATTCTCCAGCAGACCAAAGGAATGAATTAAATCTTGTTTTGGTCAGATAGGAGTACCTCTCTATTTGCCCTAAGACAGCCCCAATTATGTTGCAACGGAACTGGAGAGCTAAACTGTTTCATGTTTATATTGTGATGCCTTTGAATGTTAAACACACATTTTTTTTTTTGTAATATTACATTAGGGTTTCAACCTCTTTTATTAAAATAATCTGCAGGGTACAGTACTTGCAAATTACTTTTTTGTCCACTTTTGGTTGATCCAAGTATATGAAAGGTGTTATACGGTGATAGTCACCTGAACTGTAATAGTTGGCTGCAAAGTCATGGCAGGTAAGGGGTAAAACTGAACTTTGGTATAATGCTATTTTTCAATAATTCTTTGACTATTTTAAAAGTTAAAATGGATGGGTGTAGGTTGTGTAGTTGGGCCATGAAACAAAGACGTTCTGTGAGTAGTTTTTATATGAAATATTTAATTCTGTTTTTATATAAAAACTGCAATAGTCATTTTCATAGTACTGTATATATAAAAAAAAAATGAACATGAGATGGCAATCAATATTGACTTGTGTTATGGACAAACTTTTTCCTCTTACTCCACCCTAACACAGAAGTACAATACAATCACAGCTGATATTCAAGCTATTCCTCTTTTTTTGAGAGAACATTATTTTTAACCGTGACTTTTGTGTCAACTGTACAGTTTTAAGATAATACATATGTTGGAAAGTCACACCACAACAAATGTAGAACATCTGATACAGTAAATAAGAAACTGCCATTGTGCAAAATATTTAACAGCTGTTGCTGATTTTAACAGGGCTATTATATCTAGTGAATCTTGTGCTACAACTTTAAAGGAACAGTAACTCCAACAAATGAAAGTGTTTTAAAGGAATTCAAATATCATGTGCTGTTGCCCTGCACAGGTACAACTGCTCTGTTTGCTTCAGAAACACTACTATTGTGTGATTATAAATACACTGCTATGAAGCATAGGTAGCTATTGAAATAGGGCTAAATGGGACATGTTAAATAGTGGATAACAGATAAGCTCCCTTATATTCTGCAGTGTTTATCTGCTGTGTAACTTGAGTCTTTTCTTTTTTTAATGGCTGCCCCCATGTCTAAACACCAGCTTATTTATATAAAGTATAGTAGAGTTTATGAAGTAGATTTTATTCTAATTACTGTAAAACACTTTCATTTGTTGGTGTTACTGTTCCTTTAAACAAACTACAGCTAGGGATCTGTTATCCAGAATTCTTGGGATCTGGGGTTTTTCAGATAATAGGTCCTTTAGTAATTTGGATCTTCAAATGTTTTTCCAGTGCTTTCTGGATAAAGGATACTGTATTGAATATGGTTTCCCTGTAATGTCAACAGAAATACTATAAAAAAAGTAATGGTATATCTTATTACCAGTGTTATTGCTATAAGCAATTACAATACATATGTACCAATAGTAACCAGTAGCAAGCCACTTAAGTAGTATAGCCTATTGTTGTCTACTCATACGTTTCCTGGTTATGGTATTTGTCCGTTCTTGTGGACCTGGAGGGATAAGTATATAGTGTCACATCATTAGATGTGCATTAGAAATGCAACTACCCATAACATGCTTTTATATATCTTTCAACTTTTTCACCTGTGCCTAAAAAAATTACCTGGATCTTTTTTATTGTTGTTTCTGGCACATTATTTAAATAAAGTCTATGTGGGCAGCAGTGTGTTATATTTCAAAACCTTTTTATCTCCCAATGCCCATATTTCTTACTCAACTGGCTGATTTACTGATGGTTATGCTGACTGACCAATAATTGCAGGAGCTGCTTTGATGTGCTGCACTGTTAAAATTGAAATCCTTGCTTCAGACTCTCTGTAATAGTTTATATAAACAAGCTGCTGTGTAGCCATGGGGGCCACCATTCAGATCTGAAAAAGAAGAAAAGGCATAAGGTACACAGCAGATAACAGATTCTCTCCAAGATGCATCTGTTATCAATTGTATATCTTATGCTTGAATGGCTGCCTCTATGGCTACATAGAAGCCGGTTTATACAAACTATAGTTGTGTTTCTGAAGCAAACACACTAGTTTTACCATTGCACTACAACAGTATATTATATTGTCATTTCTTTAAGACACTTTCAGTTTTTGGTGTTACTGTTCCTTTAAATGGGTGGTTAACTGACAGACACAAATAGTAGATTGGGCCCACTAATTATTAGGAGTCTTATTATACTGTTATTGCTAACGGGCCTGCAGGAAACTTAATCAATGACTACAGAGATGCGGAGTGAAAGCTACATTATAAAACCAAGTAGCAGTAGGGACATGGGTCTGGGTCATTCAGTAAAATTTATGTTTGTAGTCCCCTTATATGTGCATGGATTACAAGTAAATAATGCCTTCTCATCACCCAAGACTGTACCAGTATATTTTGGTGTTACTCCTCCTTTCACACTGGAAACTATTTTGCTGTAAGTGCATCACAAGCAACCTTTTTAGCAATCAAGTTTGTATGCAGTATGGTGGATGAACACCAGCATAAAAAATGCCAGTGAAGGATCCACTACTCGTGTTCTTAGTTTATATGAAATAGATATGAAGATCCAAACTTCTGGATTTAAAGACAGAATTTAATATTGTAAAGCTTCTTATATGCATAAGAACACTATGCTGACAAATGGGATTATAATTTGCTTTTTTGTGGGGGTTGAATCCATAATTTATTTTATTGAATGTGGTATAGTACCCCTTTTTACAGCAGTCATTCTGTTATTGGTGTTTTGTTAACTTTATCTTTTGTTGTCTTTTTTTTCCCCTTTAGGGCTTCTTATCATTTATGTGTGCTCCTCTAATAGGTGCTTTATCAGATGTTTATGGAAGAAAGTCTTTCCTTCTGCTGACTGTTTTCTTCACCTGCTTCCCAATCCCCTTAATGAGCATAAGTCCTTGGTAAGTGATGGATATCTGTTCTTGTACTATGTAGCTGAAGGTGGGTATCCCAAAAGGACTCTGCTAACATTTTAAATATCCCAAGCTTAAAATTAATGAATGTACTCAAAATAGTTTTATTCAAATAGTAAAGTTGTAGTTTAAAGATACCAAAGTTTCTGTGCAGAAAAACGTATGCAGGCTTTCTTAACTGTGGTACAGTATATTTTGGTGTTCTGGCAGATTGTGTACAAGTGGAGGAAATTCAGGACCATTGTTACACTACTCCGTAATTTAAGAGAAAGCTATGCAAGATAACCCCACTTAAATACAGGGCACATTTTGTCCTTTGAAGACAAATACCTGTATGTTAAAATATACATATTCCATAACAAGAAACCCTTAATATTTTCTATATTTTTATATTAATGTGACCTAAACATCCTTTGGTTTTCAAAGTCCTAAAAGTAGATGAGGAAAAACTAGTTAAACCAATGAAACAAAAAGTATTATATTTGGTCATGTATTTATTGGGAAAATAATAAGTAATTGAATTGATAGATCGCTGACTATCTACAGTTTGCTAAAGATCATGTGGACAAACCAAAAGAATACTTGAAGAATGTTTTGTGGATGGATAAAGCCAAAATAGAACCATTTTGCTTAAATGAGGAGTGCTACATTTGGAAAAAGAAAAATGCGGCATTCCAGCATAATAACCTTCTGTGAAACATGGTGGTGGGAGTGTTTCTGGTTTGGGCCTGGATGACCTGCTAGCATTGGTGGAACAATGCAGAGAGAATTATGGAGGAAAATATTGACATCTGTCAAACTAAATTTCAAGAGACAGTGGGTCATGCAGCAAACAACGATTCTTAACACACACGTCATTCTACCAAAAGAATGGACAAAGAAGACTACAACTAATGTTTAAAGTCGAAGTCCTGACCTTAATCCAATTGAAATGTTGTGGAAAGATATAAAACAAGCAGTTCATGTGAGGAAGCCCACCAACATCCAAGAGCTGAAGCTGTTCTGTATGGAGGAATGGGCTAAAATTCTACAAAGTTAATGTGCTGAGAGCATGATTCACTTACTTTGGCCACACGCAGATATGTTATTCGACAATTTTTTTCCCCAATAAATACATAACCAAATAAAATAAATAGTTTCATTTGTTTAGGTTTTCTTCATCTACTTTTAGGACTTGTTTAAAAATCAGATGATGATTTAGGTTACCCTCATATAAAAATATAGAAACATTTAAAGGGTTCAGAAACGTTCACACGCAACTGTATACATTAATTATTTGAAGCAATTTCTCTCCCATACTTTTCACATTTATATAGTTATGCTGAATTTGACTTGGCCTGAGTTTACATTTTTTTTGTGAAATTTTGTCTATGGCATAGATAGAAATGTACGTTTCCTTTCTCATATTGTAGTCTGCACAGTTTGTTCCCTGGTGTATCTTTCCAGCCTCTGATTAATTTGGGGCATTATTATTCAATTGGTTCTCAGTTTACTTGAAGTAGCAGGATTTTTATTTGTAGGTGCTTTTTACAATTAACACCTAACATTACTTGACTCCTATCACAGCTCTGTTTTTAAAAAACGGTAGTTCACTTTAACTTTTATGTGATTTAATTGAGTTTAACCTTATTATGTGGTTTAATTTCTATTTCTCCAGCTGTTCAGTTTGGAATCTCTTTTCTTATTAGGTTGCTAGGAATCCAATTACAATAGCAATCAGGCCGCAGTTTAGAATAGGAAATGGCTTGGAGGAATAGAAAGTAAAAATGACTGTAAGGCCCTGGCAACGAGGAGGTCATTGGCAGACAAAACACCCCCCTGTCTGTCACTGCTCCTAATACTAGTAGAACAAAATATAGTGGCAGACCAATATATTGCACGATGTAAAAGGTGTTTTATTTAGCCAGTATACATATGTGTGAAATTACTTAAAGGGATACTGTCATGGGAATCGGTTTATAGTGCTGCTCCAGCAGAATTCTGCACTGTAATCCATTTCTCAAAAGAGTAAACAGATTTTTTTATATTCAATTTTGAAATCTGACATGGGGCTTGACATATTGTCGATTTCCCAGCTGCCCCAAGTCATGTGACTTCTGCTCTGATAAACTTCAATCACTCTTTACTGCTATACTGCAAGTTGGAGTGATATCACCCCCTCCCTTTCCCCCCAGCAGCCAAACAAAAGAACAATGGGAAGGTAACCAGATAGCAGCTCCCTAACACAAGATAACTGCTGCCTGGTAGATCTAAGAACAGCACTCGATATTAAAAACCCATGTCCCACTGAGACACATTCAGTTACATTGAGAAGGAAAAACAGCAGCCTGCCAGAAAGCATTTCTCTCCTAAAGTGCAGGCACAAGTCACATGACCAGGGGCAGCTGGGAAATTGACAAAATGTCTAGCCCCATGTAAGATTTCAAAATTGAATATAATAAAATCTGTTTGCTCTTTTGAGAAATGGATTTCAGTGCAGAATTCTGCTGGAGTAGCACTATTAACTGATGACTGGATCCCTTTAAAGGGGTGGTTAACATTTGAGATAACATTCAGTATGATGTAGAGTGATATTCTAAGACAATTTGCAATTTGTTTTCATATTTCATTATTGAAGGTTTTTGAGTTATTTGGCTTTTTATTCAGAAGCACTTCAATTTGCATCTTAACCAATCTGTTAACTAGGGTCCAAATTGCCCTAGCAACCATGCATTGATTTGAATAACAGACTGGAATATGGATAGGAGAGATCCCGAATGGAAGGATCAGTAATAAAAAATAACGATTTGTAGCCTGGATATCATTTATTTGGCTAGTTTAGGTGTGCATTTGGTTCTCCTTTGCAGCTGGACTACATTTTCAAGCACTTTTGAAGCTGTAATTGTTGTGGTGCTTAAGAATTTGGGCACTAAAGCATACCTATGCTTTCATATTGCAGACCAACATATATATTCTGCATATTTACTAATCTTGTGAGTGTGCAAATTAACTCCAGCTGGCATTTATCTCTTTTTTTTTTTTTCATTGCTTTTCAGGTGGTATTTTGCTATGATCTCTGTATCTGGTGCATTCTCTGTTACTTTCTCTGTAATTTTCGCCTATGTAGCAGACATCACTGAAGAGCATGAAAGGAGCACTGCATATGGCCTGGTGAGAAATAATGAGAATAACTTGATTTGCCCCTTTGTTAATATTGAGTACATGGTGGCAGGACTAAACTGATTATATGTCTCCTGCTTCTTAACCTAATTCTGCATGTGATATATGTTACCTTGCAGTATCGTTTTTCTCCCTGGCAGAAATGTCCAGTGACAAATGTAGTTATTTAAATTAAAAAAAAAATGTTTCTAAAAATTACATTTTTTTTCTTCTTACTATTGAAGGTATCTGCTACCTTTGCAGCAAGTTTAGTAACCAGTCCAGCAATTGGGGCTTACATCTCTGAATATTACGGTGACAACCTTGTGGTCCTTTTAGCCACTGTTGTGGCCCTCTTAGATATCTGTTTCATCTTGTTAGCTGTGCCAGAATCTCTACGTGAGAAAATAAAACCAACAACTTGGGGAGCGCCTTTCTCGTGGGAACAAGCTGACCCATTTGCTGTAAGAAACTCGTTATCTGAATTCATTGCTATATATATCAAATGTTGTCTTTGCTTTGTAACTCTGAACACCACTATCTTTTTGTACATTATCTTTATTGCAGTTCTTTTCTTTGTCTCTTTCAGTCTCTGAAAAAAATTGGAAAAGACACTACAGTTCTTCTAATTTGTATAACCGTGTTCTTGTCTTACTTGCCAGAAGCAGGGCAGTATTCCAGCTTTTTTCTCTATCTGAGGCAGGTGAGTGAATTAAACACATTTTGGCAGTAAAGTTAATTATTCTACACACTGCAATATTTTCAATAACTGTGGGTATTTAAATATAGACTGAAAGAAGGAAAATGTATAATAATGTAATATATAACAACGCGTAAACATGTCTATAATATAGTTTTTATTTAATAATCAGGTTTAGCTTTTGCATTAAAATAAGCTTAAATTATTCACCCTGGCACCCAGCAGGTTACTGCACAAACCTAATTTTACACTGTCATGCTGCAGAGCAGGGCCGGCCTTAGGCCAATTGGACCAATTGGGTCCAATTGGGCCCCGCACCTCTGGGGGCCCCGCACTGCCCCTTTCCTTTCTATTTTGTGCCTGTATGCCCTTATTTTCCTAAATACTTGCTGTGTCAGTAGCCAGCAACACTTTGTCTAGGGGCCCCGCCAACATGGTCCCAATTGGGCCCCACATTTGATAGGACCGGCCCTGCTGCAGAGTAGCACAGATTAATTTAATGGATGAAGTTAAAGAGATGTCGCATAGGTTCAAAACTCATCTATGCTAATTCAAGAGAAGGCAAACACCGACATAAATTGCAAGATCTAGATGTTTTTTTTTATACATTGAAAATCTAGCACTGTTACAGTGCAAACGCACTGGCAACCATGTGGGGAATTTAGCTGTAACAAAACTTTTGTTTTTGGATTTTGTGGGAAGTTGTTTACTTTATTCTATGTGACCAAAATGCATTTTGCTTTAGAGTTGATCTATGATAACTTTATGTTGCAAAAGGCATAGAATATAATGAGAATAAAAATAAATATTACCAAGACCAGAATCTTGAGTCGAAAGATTTTTGTTCTATCTATATGATATGCTGAAATGCCTTTTTTTGCAGATCATAGGCTTCAATCCAGGTAGTATTGCAGCATTCATTGCAGTTGTGGGAATTCTCTCCATTGTAGCCCAGGTATGTGTGTGTGTTTTTTTTTTTTTTTTTTGTCAGTATCAGGGTAAGGACACACTGGACGATTTGTCGCCAACATTTTTAAAAAGCAAATCGCGGCGACATAGCGCTTGTTTTGTCTCTGAACAAAACCAAATGAAAGACGCCAGCTCCTGTGCCCACTGCGCGTTTGTGAATCGCCTGTAGCTCCAAAACGACCCTTTTCCGAGTAATTTATCAGAAATAGCATGTACTTAGAAAAGCACTGAATCTCCTAGACACGCACACACGTACAGATTAGTAGCAGCAATTGTATTCAAATTACAATGCGAACGCAATGACGCAAGAACGCAAAGACGCCAGGTTACAGCGGGAAGCACAAACCGTTTCCGGTTTGGGTGGAGCACGTACCGCACAGAGTAATGGGATACAAATCGATCTGTGCCAATAGTCGCTGTGAATCGTCTGTTCAAAAAAGACGATCGTCTTGTCGCCGCGATTTACTTTTTAGTTGGCGACAAATCGTCCAGTGTGTCCTTACCCTTATGTTTTTATTGCCCTTTTCTGTATTAGATAATTAACTAAGTAGCTCATTCTTTTTCAACAACTGAAGGCCAAGATATTGATTTCATGCAATTGCTTTTGAACTGTTATGATAACAGAGCATCCCTTTGCTAAGAAAGCCATCTCAACTTATACATTGCTTTGGCTTTGTTTCTTTGCTGTCAGGATTATAGTGTTCATTTTTAAAAATTCTTCATTGGTTATGTTTAAAGGAGAATGAAACCCAATTACACACTATCAGGCCCTGCACAAGCCTCCTTCCCAACAACTACACAGCTGAGTTAGAACCCAGCATATTTTACTCCATCACATCTGCTTTCTGGTTACTGCATTGTGCACTGGAATCTGGTCAGGGGGAGGGGTGTGCAGCTTTGTAGAAACATAGGCTCACGGGCTAGTTATTATAGGCACCCCCTTGCTCATTGATTTTTATCTTTTCTTCACCTTTAAATACACAGCCAAACAGTATTTTTGAATAGTATAGCATTAATTGCTATGTAACATAATAAATGGACAGTAATCTGTTAAAGACAAGGCCAACCTTATTTTATCAGGAATCTTAATTAAGTAAACTGATTTTACTTTCATCCATTTTGTTTTTCAGACTGTACTGCTGAGTATACTAATGCGGTCAATTGGAAATAAGAATACTGTACTCCTTGGCCTAGGTTTTCAAATGTTCCAGTTGGCCTGGTATGGATTTGGTTCACAACCATGGTAAGAATTTCTACTCTGTTTAAAAAAACAAAAACAAACTTGTAAATGGGAAATTGGTAAAAATGAGTTGTACTTTCTGACCTATAAGGTGCACCGCACCCTCTTTATAGGGAGCAGCTTGTGTTTAACTTTTGCAGTATGTTTACTCATCTTCATTTACTCACAACACTTCCTGTGCCAAATTTCTGATGTGCCTTTGCAGCATCATTCTTTATACATTTCTTACAATCCTGGCAAACAGAGTGATATTTGAAACTAAAATTAAAGTCACATACTACTTCAGGTTCTTAAAATGATAATGAAATCAGGGCACAGTGAAGCCCCCTATGTCCTTTTTGTTGG